>JAPDVR010000010.1:43074299-43444299 GCA_026230005.1 Gila orcuttii
GATACCGTGACTATGCGCAGTTGCGCACGAATTGTCTATGCATGCGCGAGGTGTCTAGATTATGCGCTGGGAAGGGATTTGTAGGCTGCTGTATCACGTGCCATTTGAACTGATGCGCTACAGCGATCTGTCACATTTCAAAGAGCCAAAACGTTATTTATTGTGTGAGTCTCCTAAAAATATTGACAGAATCTGACAGCTGTGGATTTGTTCCATATCAAAAGTAACCTTCTCTGTCTTGCCTGTCGGTCTCAGTGTCCTCTTTGTCCGCGATTTTTCTCTGCGTGAGAAAATGGATGTGTGGCGTGAGAGCGTGTGAAAAGGGTCAATTGCGTGAGTTGGCAGCCCTGAATACTTGTATTACAAAACAATTGTCTAGTAAGAATGTTCGTGTATTAATCGCTTTTTATTGCCAAATGTGTGAACAGCTTGTAACAAAGCTTAAAAACAAGACTAAAATTTAAAAAAGCCTGAAAGCCTGTAGACTGATTTTTTTATGTGAAAAACTCCGGACGTTTTTGCCGGGAAAATCAAAAGGACGTGTGACGGTTACGCGCGTCCCCGAGAGCCTCTCTTCCATTCTTTGACACATGAAACAAAAGATAATGTTGTTCAGGATAATGCAGAAAGAGACATTCTGTAATGTCAATGTGCCATGCAAAGAAAAGAGATTTATTCAAACTATAGTCGCACAGAACTATCCAATATACTTTATAATAAAACTATCATAATAGTGTAATTTTAATTAGGCCTACCTCATTTGTCGACACGATGCCGGTGAATTATAGAGCAACATGTCCACATCACTATGATTATGATGCTTCATTAACTGCTGCTTTCTCACCGCTGTCATTTTTATTGTGTTTATTTTGTTATTGAGAGGAAAGCGCAGCACATTTTTTTCATCTAACCGTCGCTCTCAGAAGCGTGGATGGCGTCTGGATGTTCACTAACGGTATATATCCTGCAAAAGTATTTCCAACTTCTAAGCAAATAACAAAAAATAACTTCTGTGAGTATTTCAGGCCTCGAATCACGTTCAGTCTCCCGTGCGTTACGTGTGCACGTGTAGGAAGGAGCACGAGCAGTAAGTTGCTGCTGCAGTTCACTTAACGGCCACCAGTGTCGCTAGAAACAAGGTTTCTGAATTCTACAGAGCCTGGCCCCTTTAATGTACTGCGATTAATCAACTGGGGAAGCATGGGAACGTACATATTATTCACTTGTTTTATTCAGGTGTCTTGCCTTACAAGTATCATAGTGCGACTTGTGCAATATATTTTAGGTCATCAATGCACTGCATCAGGTTCAGTGTCACTGATGCAACATGATGTGCCAGTTCAAAAATGCAGGACGGATAGGCCTAATGAAAGAACTTTTTGTAGATCTTCCATGAAGATGTAAATGTAGCTCTGTTTCACACACAAAGCTTTCATATAACTCACCTATGAAATATAGAGCTGGTACAGACAAAAACTGAAACCAACTAAAGTAAATGAAATAATATAACACTTGGCAATGCAAAAATCTTTCTGTAGTTGTTTAATATCGGTTGCAAACATTCATTCGAGAACCTGGGCAGGAAATGAGAACTAGTCTGACCCTCTGATTAAGTTTAACATCCACCTGTCCACACTATTCCTCTGTCCTGCTGTACAACATATTAGATTTGGCCCACGGTGATTAATTACAGAGCGGTTCAGGGACCCAAAACTCCTGTGCCGCAGTCATTTCAGAGCGATCGGGTTTCTAAACAGAATGGCTCCTTCAGGACGATCAGAGGTGGCTCGTGACCAGTGAGACAAAAACTCCTAACAGAGCTCTGCATGAAGCTGAAATTTGAGAACAGAACAGGAATCTGTATGAGAAAACACGCAGGTCTGTATGTGTGTGTGTGTGTGTGTGTGGTTTAATCTGTGTGTTTGTACTGGACCACCTCTTGCTTCCTACATGCTCTCCTGTGATCTGCTGCGGTCTCTGAGGATCTTTGTGTTGAAGTTAATGCATTTCCAAAATATTTTAGGACAATATTTTCAAATTTGGTGCAAAACAAAATTTGTCAATCAGGAAAGTAGGCTATATTTATATTTTTGTCATATATTTTTTTAAATATTTATTTAAAATATATTTAAAAATGCATATTTAACATTTTTGATATACTCAATCTAGATATATACTTTTTAATTATATGTTCATGTAAAATTGAATTGATATTTAAATATAAAAAATACTGTAATACTGTAAATAAAAACATTATATATATATATTTATATTTATATAAATGTATACATGTGTATATATAATATATATATAAACATGGTATTGATCAAAATTGATATATGATATATTTGATGAAAATTGATATAAATGTAGAAAATGTATTTATTTTAAGTCTATTTGTATATACACACACCAATACACTGAAAATAAATAGATTTATTTTATATTTAATTTATATAATATATATATCTTGCTGATTTTTTCTGAAATATTTGATCTAGAAAAAAAAAATGTGCTGTTAATCGCGATTAATCGATTCTAAAATAAACGTTTTTTTACATATGCTACTTGAAATGGAATGAATATGAAAATGAATATATTAAGAAATAATAAGAATAAGAAATGAATATATTTTTGCCATAGGATACAACTGTGGTGGTCCATGATTTTCCATATGTCTTGAGCCGCTGTACCGTCTGACCCAATCGGCCAAGCTGGACCGATCCAGGACTGCACTTCTAATCTCGTCACCCAAGGTTGGCTCCGAGAGCGCTACGGTTTCAAGCACCGAACAGAGAGCTTTTGTCTGAGAGCAGGCAGGCCTGCAGGAATGAAGGAAGCCACAGGACATGAAACTGGTGAAGAGAAATCTGCACACATCTGCCAGCAAGACCAGCAGATGTTTAATAATACTGCCGTCAATATGTCTTTTCATTCCACACTGCTACTTTGATAGATATGGTGGACTTTTTTTTTTACCAGCAATTGTTAACATTTACAGTGGTGCTCATATCATGTTGAATCTGCTGCATTGGCCAAACAATATGCAAATTTAGCACTAGAAAAACACACTCACCGCCCACTTTATTAGGTACACCTTGCTAGTACCAGGTTGGACCCCTTTTACCTTCAGAACTGCCTTAATTCTTCATGGCAGAGATTCAACAAGTTGCTGTAAACATTCCTCAGAGATTCTGGTCCATATTGTCATGATATCATCACACAGTTGCTGTAGATTTGTCGTCTGCACATCCATGATGTGAATCTCCTGTTCCTCCACATCCCAAATCTGCTCCACTGGATTGAGATCTGGAGACTGTGAGGCCGTTTGAGTTTAATGAACTCATTGTCATGTTCAAGAAGCCAGTTTGAGATGACTTGAGCTGTGTGACATGGTGTGTTATCCTGCTGGAAGAAGCCATCAGAAGATGATACCCTGTGGTCATAAAGATATTGTTCAGCAACAAAACTCAGGCTGTGGTGTTTATATGATGCTCAACTGGTACTAAGAGACCCAAATGTGTCAAGAAAATATAAATCACACCATTACACCACCAGAACCAGCCTGAACCGCTGACACAAGGCGGGATGATCCATGCTTTCATGTTGTTAACGCCAATTTTGCAGCAGAAATCTTGACTCATCAGACCAGGCAACGTTTTTCCAATCTTCCATTGTCTGATTTTGGTGAGTCAGTGTGTGAATAGTCTCAGTTTGCTGTTGTGATCTGACAGGTCACAGTGTGTCTTCTGCTGGTGTAGTGCATCCGCTTCAAGGCTGAACGTGTTGTGAGATGCTCTTGTGCAGACCTCAGTTGAAATGAGTGGTTATTTGAGTTACTGTTGCCTTACTGCCTTACTGTTGTATTATACATTGTACATGTGTTCTGCTGAATAGATCATTTTGTAAGTGCATAACCAACAACAGAATTGCATTTATCAGATTAAGAAGTTTACAAGCCCTTTCCTGTCAACAAGACAAGATATGAGAAGAATTTTCTGCTTTAAATGTTGAAAAAACTATTTATTTTTGCTATCCTAGATTAGCTTAGTTGTATCTTATTATTTGCATTTAGCATTATTTCCCCCCTCTCGATTATGTGTTTCACAACCTCTTGCAAACACATGCAACATTACGTTATGTGGATTCAGAGTCAAAATACACACACAGATCACATTTCACAATACAACAAAGAAAGCTTGTTGAGCTCAAGAGTTCATTAGCTTTGCTACGACACACGTCCATTTAGCTCATCGGGACGAGTTTATCACAGAAATGCATTTCAGGGCCTGCTGGTGTTCGTTACATTGTAAAACGGGCTTGATGTGAACTGGCACGCTGTACAGGAATGCAATCTTCCTGTGCGCTGCCAGCGATTCAGTTACTGCTATGGGACAGGAGCATTAGCTTATGCAACATATACGGATACCTCAGTACGTGAACAGGCCATGCTAATCCATTAACACATCACAAGCCATTCCAGTTTACTGGCTTTCCCATTCTTTTCTTTCCTGAAAGATCCACTGGTCTCAAATTTATAGATAAATGCATAAAACCAGCAAAAAGTGGTTTGCTAGTCATAGCTGGCTATAAAACTGGTCAGTCAGGTTTGAAGGTTTTTTTTTTAGAGGTTTTGGCCACTTGTCAGCTTGTCGAGCTGCGAGATCAAATAACTGACCAGCTAAACCAGCAAAGCACTTTTTCAGCAGGCAAAAAACCTGAGCACTTTTCCCTTACAAAAAGCACCTGGGTTTGGATTGCATTCAATCAAACTGCATTCAAACCAAAAGGATGTACCATGTTTTTGAAGCATAATTTAGAATTCAATAAAATCTTTCTAAAATGCTGATTTGCTGCTCAAGAAACATTTCTTCTTATTATTATTGTTGAAACAATGTAAGTATTAATTTCTTGGTATATACGTGAACAATTTCCACAAAAATATGTAGCAGCACAACTATTTTCAACATTGATAATAATCAGAAATGTTTCTTGAGCAGCAAATCATCATATTAGAATGATTTCTGAAGGATCATGTGACACTGAAGACTGGAGTAATGATGCTGAAAATTCAGCTTTTCATTATAGGAATAAATTACATTTTAATATATATTCAAAAAGAGAGCAGTTATTTTGAATTATAAAAATATTTCACAATATTACTGTATTTTACTGTTTTTTTTTTCATTAAATAAATGCAGCCATGGTGAGAATAAGAGACCTTTCAAAAACATTTAAAAATATTCCAAACTTTTGACTGAGTGCAAACACTTAATCATAAACTCATGCATTTTTTGAGTAAAAGGGATCATATTTTTGTAAGTGCTGAATCAGAAAGAACCATCTGGAAACTAGCCAGGTCATCATGCTCAGATGAGTGCCTGTGATTGCTGTGGTGTTGTGTAGGCTGGCTGTGCCCTCCACTGGCTGATCCGCCTTACTGAGCCCACTAGTGGCCCAAAAGGATGATGAGACATGCCATAAATAAAGACCTTTTATCTTAATCTTTGGCATCAACAGCCAACGTACAGTACATATTCATTAGCATTTCTGCATTTTAATGCTTGAAGACTGCAGATCTGATCTGAATATGAATTATGAATCAAAAACTGTGTCAGGACTCACCTGTGGTTTCATTCTTCAGAGGGAGTAGTTTGAATGGCAGGGGTTGGGGTTAGACATCAAGTCCTGCCCCTTAACAAGATGGGGGGCTGGAAGGGTATAAAATGTATTTTGGTGCCCAGTCAAGCATAAGGAAGTCAAAAGCACGTTTGCTGGTTGCTTTATGTCTGCTGCACAGTTTCCCACATAAACCTGTGCTAAAGATGCTGTCACGGTAAGTCAATGGCGTTTGATTTATAAGACCCGGTCTGACTCTTAAATTGACTTAATTGATTATAGTGGAACAATTGATGGCTAATTAATCAATATAGCAGAGAGGAGCTGTGGATTATTTTTATTAAGATGCTTGTATGAGGACATTCATGCTTTTATCTAAAGTGACTTTACATTCAAGGTATATGGATCAATTCTCGCGTTCCCTTGGAATCAAACCCATGACCTTGGTGTTGCAAGCACAACAAAAGCATGCTTTATGTAGGATTTTATATTTAATAATTTTGCATTTCAATGAAATTTGCATATGACTTGTATCTGTTATAGTTTAGAGTCTGTGCTATTTTGATGTTGGGAGTCTCATTAAGTGATATACTGTCCAATTACAGCTGTGCTTTCTGAATATTACAATACTTTAGCATAAAAATATGTATCTTGTTGTAAACTCAGTGCCAAGTATTGCTTTTAAGCCGTACTTGTATTTAAAAAAAACACCAAGCACTGAATTTACTTTCCAAGTTAAAATAATATTAAAAGCATACATTTCTCAAGAGATTTTCTGTTTTTGAGAATATGCATTGATAAATTGCATGATATATATACCCTAAACAGCATCTAACTTAGTTGTGGGGGGTCATTCTGCTTCACGTTTGCTCATTCTGGACTCTTATCGTTCTGCTTTCACAGAAATCTTGTAATTGCTTCAGTGGCTGTTGTGTTTCTGGCGTCCACCATATCAACGGCTCCTGTTGAAGGTACGAGCTCTTCTCCCAGAGGGCTTCATTTAATGACACACTCTTGTGTTTAGCATACAGCGGCCGCACGTATTTACACACTCGCCCACTCTCTCCGCACAGATAAGGAGCCCGAGGAGAATGACTTTGAGGCTGAAGAGGGTGAAGAAGAACTGTCTGAGGAGGATGAGGGTAGGAGATGAGGGTCTTTTAGATAGTAGAAGAATTAAAATGCACTTCTTCAGCATCCCGAGGAGAACTGATCGTACCACATCAAGAAGCTCATATTGTGGGCAATTTGATATGACATGATCCTGCAAAAGGACAAAATAACGTTCTATAAATAACGTTCATGATAAATAGTTTCTTGAATCGTTTTTTAAATACGTTAAGCTTCATAAACCCAATTTTTAACACCATTAAAGTGAGTAAAGCAACAGATTCTGGGAGCCTTTAACTGACAATAGATGAATGTGAATCCTAAAGTCAGTGGACTCGTGTTATATTCTGATAACAGTCAGCAGATCTGTGAGGGATTCAGGACAGAAAGAGGAGAAGGGCAAAACAAAGGAGCGGTTGTTATAAACTGTATCGATTTTCCCTTTTCTTTACAGATGATGATGACTCCAAAGGTCAGCATATGAAGGGTGGGTGACAAGTTCACAACTTACCACCATTGTGCAAAGCCTCAGTCATCTTTAATAATCACATAATGAGTCATAATTTGCTTTAAAAGTCAGTCTTTCTTAATGAGGCTGAGCTATATACATTTGGGGTTCTGCCATAATCACATCAAAAATTACACTACAATGGTATTATTTCTTGTATAATGTGCTTTTGGACTAGTTGTCAATCATTACCAATGATTTTAAAGTACCATGTTGTATAAATATACAGTATCACGGTAGACATATGTTTTGGACATGATAGCATGGTAAAACCATGTTATTGTTTTTAGGAAATGCTATTCTTTGATAGTATAACCATCTAATACAACCAAGGTACCGCATACGTTTTGTAAGGTAATTAAGATACACTACCGTTTAAAAGTTCGGGGTCTGTAAGATTTTTTTTAAAGAGTCAAAAAATACACTAAAAACAGTAATTTTGTGAAATATTACAATTTTAAATAACTGTTTTTTATTTTAATATATTTTAAGATGTAATTTATTCCTGTGATCAAAGCTGAATTTTCAGCATCATTACTCCAGTCTTCAGTGTCACATGATCCTTCAGAAATCATTCTAATATGATGATTTGCTGCTCAAGAAACATTTCTGATTATTATCAATGTTGAAATCAGTTGCGAAACGTTTTCTTTGATGAATTCAAAGTTCAAAAGAACAGCATTTATTTGAAATAGAAATCTTACTGACTCCAAATATTCCAGTAGTAGAAATTACAAATGTGAATAAAAAGATTTGGAGGTTTTAGACGCAACGAAAATAACTAAAATCATATCTAAAAAGTTCATAAAAGCCTATAAAAGCAACTTAAAATGTATATAACTGGTTTACACGAGATGCAAACCCCCTTAAGCGCATGTAAAAAGAGTGTTTTTGTTCTTCCAGACGGCCACCTGGCCCAAACTGATTGATTGACCTGTGAGAAATGATCTCTGGGAATCTTAAGAATATGTTTCTTGTTCCTCTTTCCCAAAGGAGCCGGATCGCAGCAGGCCACTGCAGCACCCAAAGGCTTGGGTAAGGTGAAGCTAATCCTCTTTATAGCTGGAGGCAGAGAACACTGAACCTCTCAGCACTGGAAAATAGTTCACTGGGTGCACACTACTCAGTAAGCAAAGCCAATCGGTACTTAATCTGGTTTAGGGATCAGGTATGTGGAGATTTTGCCACAGTGGCTGAACGGCATTGCTCGATTTATTAATAAATGTGGACAGATAAAACACCATCAGCCGCATCAGGTGCACGGGCCCGTGGAAAACACAGGCCTAGCGCAGTGAGAGGGCATGTTTGTGGGACTGATGTTTCGGGGCCTTGTTTAGACTGAAAGGCTGTTTTTCTCCAAGGTATGACTCCTGGCAGCGGCGTCTCGGGCGAATCCCCAAATGGTAAGGAAAGTCTACTCGATAACGCAAAAACAAGTTCTTTAAAACCTGTTCGGAGTGCATTAGCCTCTCATGGCCTCTGGTGAAAGGTGAATTTGTTGGAAGTTCAATGGCCACTTTTCAGGCCTCGCTTTTCTGTTCTTGAAGTCCAATACATCTTTTGACAAAAACCTTTGCTCTTGTTTCCCAGGTCAGAAACTTAATGGTGGCGCTCAAACTGGCCAAGTCTGTAAGTGTGAACCTGATCTATCAGGGGCAAAACTTTCACACAAGCCCTAACGTTACTTTAGAAGAGCAACACAGACTGACCCTGTGTAGAAAACACCCCAGCCATAGAAACATGTTTCGCTCATTACATTATGAAAACGCTATTTCTGAACATTCAATTTGTTTAAAAAAAGTTTTTTTCTTGGTTATGCGAACGCACTTTATGGGAACATTTCATTTTGCAAACATTATGGGAATGTTACTTGTATGTTCTCTAAACATTTAAAACATTTAAAGTTCCATGAATGATGTATAGATAATGTAGACCAGATAACTTTAAACAAACATTGTATTAATGTTACTGGAAGAATGTTCGTTCATAACTTTGTGGTACTATTGTGAGTATTCATGGTCCATATTTACTGTGGTCTTTCTAGTCCTCATGACCTCGTATTGTTTTATAAAGAAACTGTTTTGTTTTTATCCATTGCTATGCAATGTGCTAAAAATGACAGCAAGGTTGACTTTAATATCTTCTCTTTCATGTCCAATAAGAAAGTAAAATAGTGTTTTTGTCATTACAGCATCAAGCAGCACATCCGCAGCTTCAGATGGAGCAAATGGTAACCAGCATTTCAGTCAGATGAATAATGTTTTGTTGTTCATTTAACTGCTTGTCATTGCATTACTGAAGCCTTTTTAAGATGGACGACAGTGTTTCATTACTGTAGAAAGATTGTACTCTCAGTAATGCGTCTGTGTGGGTTACAGGAAGTAACGGTAGAGATGGTTACTCTCGTCCACCTGGATCAAGTTCTCATGGTATGGTATTCGCCTGCGGTAAACATGCTTTCCTTTGTTTTTACCCTAACAAGTTTTCCTAATCATCGTATTCATTTCACTTACAGGTGCAAGTTACGATGGACAAGAGGGGTCCAAATCAGAGATAGTTCCTTCAGGTACCCGATCACTCATTTTGGCCTGAAAAACAAACATAGGCCTATAGCAAGTAAAAATTACACATTCATATGGTATTGCATAAATACTAACAATACTTTAATACTAAATGCCATATTATGCACCATATTCAATACAAATATTACATTTTATATAATAAAAGTGTATATAATATAATTACACATATAATTAATATACACTACTGCTCAAAAGTTTGAGGTCAAGACATTTATGTATTTAAAAGAAGATTTTTTTGCTCATCAAGGCTCCATTTATTTGATCAAAAATACAGTAAAATACAGTAATATTGTGAAATATTATTGCAATTTAAAATAACTGTTTTCTATGTGAATATATAGTAAAATGTAATTTATTCCTGCGATCAAAGCTGAATTTTCAGCATCATTACTCCAGTCTTCAGTGTCACATGATCCTTCAGAAATCAGTATAATATGATGATTTGATGCTCAAGAAACATTTCTGATTATTATCAATGTTGAAAACAGCTGTGCTACTTCATATTTTTTGTAGAAAAGCAGAAAGTTCAAAAGAACACCATTTATTTGAACTCTTTTGTTCCATTATCAATGTCTTTACCGTCACTTTTGTCACCCTTTCTAAATAAAAGTATTAATTATTTTCAAAAAATAAGAATCGTACTGACCTCAAGCTTTTGAACAGTAGTGTATAATATGGGAAACTGTTCTCAGGTGTAGGAGCTGGAGGAACGGGTGCTAATGGAGGTTCAGGATCAAAAGTCCCTGGTAATTACATTCAGAAACCTTTAAATAACTGTTAAAAATAGGATATTTCAAAGAATTTAGAAACTTACAGCTGTAGAGAAGCCTAATAAATTGAATGTGTTTTAGGCACAGACGGGGGAGTCCATTCAGTGTCCATTTCTGTTGGTAAGAGATCGATCTGTTTGTATTGGCAATCATAGTTTATATTGTATTTTATAATTTGTTTATATTATGCACACCAAATCATAATATATCCAAAGGCCTAATAATACTGGAATATTCTCTAAAACTTTACTTGAAGCCTTTATATATAATGCATTATTTAAGTATTTTTAATGCATTAATTATGCCTTGAAATGCACATTGTGTGATCCGTGTGATCTCATGAATTGTAACCACAAAGTGAAATTCATTAAAACACATGAGAATCAACCAATTTCAGATGTAACAAGGAATCTGCGGATATTATAATCCATTTTCACTTTGGTTACATTTGTATAATGCATTATAATGTATTATAAACACCTTTATAATGCATTATACATAAAGTCCGCAAGAAACGTGTTAATGAATATTCTAGTGCATGAAAAAGTGGGGGTTCATCTTTTTACGCACCGCATAATGTGATATCTTTGTCAATCTCACAGTGCCATCAGGTCAAGGGTCATCAGGCCACATAGCAGCAGGTCATGGGTCAACAATGTCATCCAGCCACACGTTTGGCCGACCGTCAGCAGGGCAGACGTCAGGTGGTGTGGCTGTCGTTTCCTCCGAGGTCCATTCACAGCCTGCAGGTATTTAGATCAAAACGATCAAATGTAAGACTTACATGGTGACCTCCTCATGAAAGAGCACATATTATGCTTTTTTACATTTTCAACCTTCTTTAGTGTGTAATGTTGCTGTTACAAAGCACAAAGTCCCTCCAGCGGGAGTTATTCTCTATATCAGTGTCACTGTTTCTAAACTCCCTGAAACGCCTCCATTGTAGTCTTAAGTTTTCTTCCGGGAACGAACACGTCACAATATTCCTCATTTAAATAATTCCCGTCCACATACGCAAAATAAAGGTGCGGGCCTGATTGAGTTAGTTAGTAGTGTGTTAAAACTCACAGTTATGGTAAGGGGCAGGGCATTTCCTAAACACGCTCATAGCGTTCCCAATCACAACACACCGATCCAGCCGACCAATCAGAGCACATTGTGCTTTTCAATAGGAGGGACTTCATAAGTTCATACGCTGTTTTCACGCAGCCGCCATTTTGAAATCGCTCCGGTGGTAAGAAAACCGGAAGTGCCGCTTTTAATCATAGGAGAGTCGAGAATGCGATGGCGTATTGTTGTGTTTAATGTAGAAATTAGTTATTTTAAAAATGTACATATATACATTTCCTTCATACTTTAGACTATATACAGTGAAATTCATTTATAAATAAAATTATTTTTTTATATACAATTCAGAACGTAAAAAAAGAAGCAGGAACGAACTATATATATATATCCTATATTGGATATTAACATCCAATAGTGTAAATCGTGGCAGCAGCTTCAGGTTGGTAGTCCAAGGCATTGTTGTCTATCTGTACTTCCGGGGTTCTTCCCACTGGAGCCTCGCTTTCGATTTCAAAATGGCGGCTGCGTGAAATCAGCGTATAGAGACAGGAACTAAACAGAGCGTTACTGACAGACTGGGAAGAGAGCAGCTGCAATAATGTACAAAAATAATGTGTTTTTGAACATTCAAGCATGAAAACCTATTCTAGTTGACCCTAAAAACTTTGTAAAAGAGCATAATTTGGCCTCTTTAAAATGATATAAGCAAAAGTTATAATAATGCTCTGTGCATGTGTTCAGGGTCAGAGGGATTCGCTCCACAATATGAAAATGGTATGTGAACAGGATCTCTCTATTGTATATCATGGAGGTCATTTCTTACTTCTTAAATGTTGTACACACTTATACGAGAACAAATCTTGTCTTCTTGCATCAGGGGAAACGGCTCATGATGGATCTCAAACCGAGTCTCCAGGTGAAACACGTCACAGTTTACATACACCGTTTACCTGAGGAAAACAAATGTTTTCTGGTAAATGATAACTGATGTCATACTGTATCCTTTTTGTCTTGTAAATTCAGAAATCCCAGAGATAGAATCTAACGGTGAGTATTATTGTGTGTTATAATAATAAAGAATATTGTGCACCATATTAATCAGAATGAGCGATTTAGTCACGTTAATCGGGTTCCTCTCACAGGTAACGGGCACAAACAGCTCCTGAATGGAGGAGAAACAGGATTCACAGGTGAGGAAACCACGTTTTTTTTATGGACTGACATTTCAAACAACATGAAACAAATAATAATAAAAATAACAATATCTTTGCTGTTTTTGATGCAGGTTTGGATCATTTCATGCCAGGCACATCTCAGATACAAGGAACAGGTATAAAAACATGATTTAAAACCTGAACATGGAAGAACCATTCATTCCCAAGATACAGATTACAAACTGTTTTCAATTGAGATTTCAGTTTTCACATGTGCGTCTTTTGTTTTGTGTACATCTCAGGTGGTTTTGATTCATTTGGCACAAGCCCCCATCTGGAAATAACAGGTAAACATCAGTTCAACTCTTCAGGCCTACAAAAAAAGGCCTACATTTTATTTAGTCAAAATTTAGTTACTGAGTTGAATCTATCAGTCAGTCAATAATGCGAGCATCAGATCATGCTGAATATATATATATATATTTTCATTGCAGGCATAATAGACCAATCAAGCCATGACTTCCTTGTTGGATTAATGGGTGAGCATTCCTTCATTCTCATTCATAGTGGAGGGAATATTGAGTGTTGTTTCTCAGTTTGGACTCAGAGTGTCTCTCTCTACAGGTGGAATAGGAGAGAGCTTTGGTCCAGACACCCAAACAGACGGTCTAGGTACGCTTTTAGACCTCTTAGACACTCCTCCAGACGTTCCTCCCACATGCCTAGTAACTGACGCTGTCTCAACAGATCACATGGGACTCGCATTTCAGGTGGATTCGGCAGGTAAGCGTCCACTTCACGTCCATTTTTCACTTAACCAGAGAAGCTTGATATTTATGGCTTTTGGGCTGCGGACACCAGAATTGCTTTCTGCTGATCTCATTGGCCTTGTAATAAACAGGACGTCCTGCACTAGTTAAATTTACATGATTTACATTTATGCCCATGCTGTGAAACGGCTCACATACGGCGCTGAGAGCCTTCCTCCAATCCGTCCAGCTGTCACGCTGTACTAATTATTGGCTGCGCTGACAGAATAAACCAGCCAGTTTCTGTTCTCTACCTAATAATTTACTAAAAGATGACTGGTGTGAATCAAAGCTGTCTTTTCTCTCTCACTCGTTCTCCGTTCCAGCCGCTGGCCTGAGTCCAGGGCACCCGTCCAGTGGCGGCCCGGTTCTAGACGCTCCTCCAGGTAATGGCTGCTGGCTGCCGCTCTGGCCTCCTTTAGGTCCTGTAAATTCAGACTGCTTTTACCCCAGTAGCCATGGGATTATCCCAGCACACGTCTAATAAACTCTATCAGGCTTACAGTCTTGACACGGGCTCCAAAGGGGGTGTAATGACAACTTTAGGAGACGTTTTTAGTGTCACGAGAGGTCACTGGGGTTTCATGCGTCTGTATGGATTACACAAGACTGATCACTGAAATCATAACTCAACTTACTGAATGAGTAGATGATAGATAGATAGATAGATAGATAGATAGATAGATAGATAGATAGATAGATAGATAGATAGATAGATAGATAGATAGATAGATAGATAGATAGATAGATAGATAGATAGAAAAGGATAGATAGGTTAGATAGATAGATAGATAGATAGATAGATAGATAGATAGATAGATAGATAGATAGATAGATAGAAAAGGATAGATAGGTTAGACAGATAAGATAGGTAGGATTAAAGGGATAGTTCACCCAAAAATGAAAATTCTGTCAGTATTTACTCTCTCTCATGTTGTTCAACCCAGTAAGACCTTCGTTCATCTTCGGAACACGAATGAAGATATTTTTGATTAAATCTGAGAGCTGGATCACTCCTCCATAGGCTTCTAAGGGATTGACACTTTTTCCCCGAAAAGTTATTAAAAACATTGTTAAAATAGTCCAAGTGACTACAGTGGCTCAATCTTAAGTTTATCAAGCGACGAGAATACTTTTTGTGCACAAAAACAAACAAAAATACCGACTTTATTTCAACTACTCATTTCCTTCTCTGTGGGCCTCGACTCAGTTCACTAGCGTAATAGCGTACGCTTCTGTTGTTGTACGTCACACGCATCACACACATGACCAGCGTCGGCCAATAGTGAGCCTACGTGTGACGTACAACACAGAAACACTTACGCTATTACACTAGTGAACTGACTCGAGGCCCACAGAGAAGGAAATGAATAGTTGAAATAAAGTCGGTATTTTTGTTTGTTTTTGTGCACAAAAAGTATTCTTGTCGCTTGATAAACTTAAGATTGAGCCACTGTAGTCACTTGGGACTATTTTAACGATGTTTTTAATAACTTTTCGGGGAACAAGTGTCAATCCCTTAGAAGGAGGAGTGATCCAGCTCTCAGATTTAATCAAAATATCTTCATTTGTGTTGAACGAAGGTCTTACGGGGTTGGAACAACATGAGAGGGAGTAATTACTGACAGAATTATCGTTTTTGGGTGAACTATCCCTTTAATAATAGGCACTTAGAAGATTAGATAGATGACAGACAAACCAATAGATAGACAGGCAGCTGTGTGCTCTGACTTTATAGAAAATGCTATAAAATCATTAAAGCAAATAGTGTGAATAAAAGCAAAATCATCTTTAAATAATCACGTCAACATGTCTAGTAAACCAATAATTGACCTTGCTAACCGTCTCCTGTTGTGTATATCAGACTCTGCGGGGCCAGATTATGTATCGGCTGACAGTGGGAACGGTGATTATACCCACTCAATCAGTAAGTCAAGTATTTGTCTGTTAACTAGCATTAGATAAACAGTGTGTTAACAGACAGGGCCGTAGCTGGGGTATCCGGGCCCCAGTGCAGGTCAATATGTGGTTAAATAATCACTTGTGTCTTCAGGCACGTCTGATAATGGAGCCCAATCAAAATCACCGGCCGACACAACAGGTAAACTGATGTTGAACAACAGTCCTGCATGGTTCAGTGAAGAGCAACTTGAAACACTAAAACAGAACCCCCCGGTTTCACAGACGAGGTTTAAGTCTAGTCTCAGACTAAAATGCATGTTTGAGCTGTTTTAACTGAAAGCAACTTGCACTGATATATCTTCAAATATGTCAGTGCCATTGTTTTGTCTCAAGATGCACACCACTAATGTTTTTTTCTAAGGCACATTTATAAAAGCGACTTAAATCTCCTAATTAAACTAAGGCCTAATCCTGGACGACTCTAAGCCCTGTCTGTGAAACCAGGCCAACGTGTGTTGAATCTAAAATCAGTCTGATTTTTACAGATTCATCAGTAGTGTTTGACACAATGTCACATCTGGGTCATTCCTTCATGGACTATTCAGGTAAGACACCTATTTTGCTAACACTTTACGATAAGGTCTTTATGCATAACTAACATAACTTAAACCAACTATAAGCAATTCATGTGTCGTCTTGTTCTCCTCAGAAGGGGCAGATCATAATGCTGCAGATTCACCCGATACCAACGGTAAGCTCGTGTCAACATGTCAACTCACCTTTACTTTCTGGAAAATTAATGCTACTTTTGCATGGTTTCTAGCTGGTTTAGATGGTTGACATTAACAACCTGGTTTTTCCAGCAGGAATGTGATCATACAATATAATTTTGACACATCATTCATTACTGCATTACAGGAAATGGAAATGGCCGGCACAAACCTGTGGTAGACATACAGAAAGGTACGTATGCTTTTCATATCTCTATAAAAGCATATAAAACATCTAAAAGAGAGAGAACTACAGAGTGTGTCTGGATTCGTTCACAGGTGACCCTCCAGCCGTTCATCTCGACATCAGTATGTGTCTAGCAATAAAACACACAAATAATCAACACACAATCACAACATCATGTTATTGACAGAGTAATATCCTGGAATCAATGTGAATGTTTCCCAACAGGCGGAACAGGCCTTCATGACGCTGCGATGGAGATGCATCACACAGCTGGTACTATATCAGCCGGCTCCATGACATCACTCAAACTCTATTGATTTGTTAGCCATAATTCAATTTTTATGCGTCTTCTCTTGGCTAGTCGGTCTATAACCAGTGGGGTTGCGCGGGTTTACCAAATGCTTGTGCTCAACACGGAAAATATTTCTCACGGCAGGTTTAAAGCCGCCAGGAAATCCCAATCGAAGATTTGTGGCTTTTGTCTGTATCCCTAACACTAACACTATCTATATGCTAGTTAAATATTAAAGTTGACTAAATTAGTTAATATACACATTTAAAATGTAACAATCATGGATCATTTGATGTAACTTAAGCATATTATAGCTATTAAAAAAAGGACATTCTTTTTTATATGTTGAGTGCAAAACTATGCTACAACACTTTAATATAGCCAATATTTAATATCAACTAATTTTGTAACAAACTATTTCATCCATACACAACTGTTAATGAACAAATGAAGTCAAGACCCTACAGGCAAAACCATTGTTTTTTCATGCACTGGTCAATTTTGAGATTTTCCTTTTATGACATGTCTTCTTTTTTAATTATTAACATTTTATTCCTAATATATGGTGATTTTTTATGGCTGTTGACAGTATTACCTGATTTATGAAGGGATAAAAAGAGAGATTCTCAGTAAAAATCTTGAACTCTGATGTCAACAAAATGACACAAGAATTTTAAAAACACCATTATCCAATGTTCATATTTCTGTTCTAGAAATGGATGGAAATTAGTGCATACTTAATTGGATAAAGCCTCATTTGCATATTTTAAACAACATTTCAGAAAACAAAACCGTTGTCTTAATTGTCTTAAAGGAATACGCCGACTTTTTGGGACTTTAGCTTATTCACCGTATCCCCCAGACTTAGATAAGTCCATACATACCTTTTTCATCTCCGTGCATGCTGTAACTGTTTGACGCACCCACCGCTAGCCTAGCTTAGCACAAAGACTGGATGTAAATGGCTACAGCTAGCATACTAATCCCAATAAGTGACAAAATAATGCAAACATTTTCCTATTACAGTTGGGATTTGTATAGTCACAGAGTGTACAAATCACAAGGTCATATGAGACAGACATCTTTTAACCGTATAAATACTGGGAACTATACTCTCAGAAGGCGAAGCACTGCTACTTGGGCGGAGTGATAACCGCAGCACCTGAGACGAGCCGCCGTCAACAAAACCAACGTGACTAACTGTGCGTTCACACCGCCGCTGGCGAGAGCGTCAAAGTGGCCGGAAGTCATTCATTTTCAGTGAGAGCCCGGCAGCAAGCTCCGGCGAGGGCGGCGCGTCTTGGACGGTGAGAGTGGCGAGGAGAGTTGAAATCTGGTCAACTTTATGGTAATGAGCTATGACGCGATTCGGCGGCAACGAATCGGAATGTAGAAGTGCTCCGTTTGAGAGGATTCCAGAGAACGCAGTCTGTAAACTTTGGTTCCGACCACGTTAGTTCCCAAGAAAAATAGAGGAGAGGTTGATCATTTGAATTTGATAAGAAGGCGCGCAACACTATTTATAGGCAAGATTTTCGCGCTAATACACTTTTTTTCTGCGGGAATGTAAATTAGAATATAACTTAACCATGGACACAAAAGTCACACTCACACCCCACACATGGCTTTTAATTGTTTTATTTCGTTAGCAAACATGTCACTATAATTGTTAAGTTCTTTCCATCGATCAATTTTCTGCAAAAATAACGATCGACATCCTTGTTTGCTTTGCGGCCCCTTTAAATTAAGTTTTAAAAAAGACCAAGCATTCGATCTATGTCAGAGCATCAAAGCGTCCACCAATCTTTGCACGGCGTCGTTGGCAGGGCGGCGAGAGCGAATTTTGCCGCTCTCGCCGGCGGCGGTGAGAACGCACAGTAACTAGCTAGTAGCGGTGAATGTTGATCATGGCTGACTTTGAGGAATTGTCAGATGATTTTTACTTGGTATCAAACCAAGATCCAGAACCATATCGTTTTGAGCCAGAATACACAGACGAGGAATTACAAACTTTGGTAGCTGATAACGCTAGACAAGTCATCTAGAAACATAACGGAACACTTAACGTTACCGCAGCCGCAGGTGATCTACTTTGTCCTGTCTGTGCTATCGATGGGATGGCCGTATCCTTCAGCACACGTTTCATGGTCCGTGTGGCAAATTACATTTTTTCAAAATAGTCGTCCTCAGTGAAATACTGAGCAAACACGATGGTCCTTGATGATCTCTTCAGGTGTGTTTGGATCAATATCCAGAGCAAGTAAGTTAGCCATTGATTTGTTTTTGGTTGGAATTCTATGAAACATCATGGTATTACCTGGTCTCTCCTGTTTATTGTCGCAGCTCTTCACAATACAGCGAACACCCATGATTGTAAACTATGCTTTTACTATATAGTAATTGCTGACTCTATTACTCCAACTCTGAACGAACTCTCTGCTCCTCACCACGGCGCATCTCAGGTGCTGCGGTTATCACTCCGCCCAAGTAGCAGTGCTTCGCCTTCTGAGAGTATAGTTCCCAATATTTATACTGTTAAAAGATGGCTGTGTCTCATATGACCTTGTTATTTGTACACTCTGTGACTATACAAATCCCAACTGTAATAGGAAAATGTTTGCATTATTTTGTCACTTATTGGGATTAGTATGCTAGCTGTAGCCATTTACATCCAGTCTTTGTGCTAAGCTAGGCTAGCGGTGGGTGCGTCAAACAGTTACAGCATGCACGGAGATGAAAAAGGTATGTGTGGACTTGTGTGGGATACGGTGAATATTAAAGCTAAAATCCAAAAAAGTCTGGGGAAGTATGGTGGTACAAATGTTCTCCCTAATAACCTGTGGTGTCTTCCCTTAAATTAATTGTGCCAAAAACGAGTGAGTTGTTCCAAAAAGAAGGCAGCAATTTTGTTTTTTTTGTTGAGAAGATCATTTATAATTTACCATAAATATATATATATATATATATATATATATATATATATATATATATATATATATATATATATATATATATATATATATATATATATATAAAATATAATTTCAATGAATACTGGATAGTATTTATAAAATAGTTTAATCTCATTAGGCTCGTGTCATTAGTTTAGCATCATGCTAACACCAAACTCGTAAGGTGAATTGTGAGAGTTACGAAAGATATTTTATTCTAGTCAGCAGCGGTTGATCTGGACAGCAATGCAGCTCTCTAGGTTTTGGAGCAGAGCTAATGTAATAATAATTTACTTGTGTGTACAGGAGACCAGCATGCCGTCAGCTCACTTCCAGATGCAGGTCAGTAACATAACAGAAATCTGTTGCACTTTGGGCAAATATGAATCTAGTTAGCACCTTTACAAATTATATTTTTCTAATTTTCAGTTGGCGCACTTGATCTAGTTGATCACACGCTCAGCCCTTATGCTGACACGACTGGTAAGAAAACATCCTTATTAATATGTTTAATGTAAATCATAAAAAAAGTCAAAATTATGACATACAGTGATTATGAAATTAAAATTTTAAATTATGAGATAAAAAGTAAAATTTGACATTTATTGTCACAAATATAACATAGGCCTACTAAGTTATGAGATAAAAAGTCGAAATTAAGATAAAAGACGAAATTATTTATGACAGTTATTAACAAGTCAAAATTATGATGAATCGAAATGATGACATACTAAACCATAATTATTAGATTAAAAAGTAAAAATTATGACATACTAAGTTATAATTTTGACAGCCTACTAGATCAAAATGATGAAATACTAAAATATGATTATGAGAAAGTCGATAATATGAGAATATGTCAAAATTATGAGATAAGAAGTAAAATTTATGACATACTAAGTAAATTATGACTGTCATATGAGATTAAAGTTGAAATTATGATTTAAGAAGTTATGACTAATAATAATGACAACTTTTTAAGTCAGAATTTCAACTTATTGTGTCAGAATTTCAACTTTTTAATTAATAATTTCGACTTTAATCTTATTTGACTTAGTCATAATTATAAGCATACTTATGCGGTAGAAATGGGCTTCCACAGACTGTTGTACGATTATTTTTAAAGTCTTTTTATGTAAAGCACTTTAAATTTTCATTGTGTATGAAATATACTATACAGGTCCTTCTCAAAAAATTTGCATAATGTGATAAAGTTAATTATTTTCCATAATTTAATGATAAAAATTAAACTTTCATATATTTTAGATTCATTGCACACCAACTGAAATATTTCAGGTCTTTTATTGTTTTAATACTGATGATTTTGGCATACAGCTCATGAAAACCCAAAATTCCTCAAAAAATTTGCATATCATGAAAAGGTTCTCTAAACGAGCTATTAACCTAATCATCTGAATCAACTAATTAACTCTAAACACCTGCAAAAGATTCCTGAGGCTTTTAAAAACTCCCAGCCTGTTTCATTACTCAAAACCGCAATCATGGGTAAGACTGCCGACCTGACTGCTGTCCAGAAGGCCATCATTGACACCCTCAAGCAAGAGGGTAAGACACAGAAAGAAATTGCAGCGTGGCATGGAGGCAATCAGCCTGTGGCACTGCTGAGGTGTTATGGAGGCCCAGGATGCTTCGATAGCGGCCTTAAGCTCATCCAGAGTGTTGGGTCTTGCGTCTCTCAACTTTCTCTTCACAATATCCCACAGATTCTCTATGGGGTTCAGGTCAGGAGAGTTGGCAGGCCAATTGAGCACAGTAATACCATGCTCAGTAAACCATTTACCAGTGGTTTTGGCACTGTGAGCAGGTGCCAGGTCGTGCTGAAAAATGAAATCTTCATCTCCATAAAGCTTTTCAGCAGATGGAAGCATGAAGTGCTCCAAAATCTCCTGATAGCTAGCTGCATTGACCCTGCCCTTGATAAAACACAGTGCACCAACACCAGCAGCTGACATGGCACCCCAGACCATCACTGACTGTGGGTACTCCAGTGCTGCTTCTCTGTAGCCCAGGTCAGGCGCTTCTGACGCTGTTTCTGGTTCAAAAGTGACTTGACCTGGGGAACGCGGCACCTGTAGCCCATTTCCTGCACACGCCTGTGCACGGTGGCTCTGGATGTTTCTACTCCAGACTCAGTCCACTGCTTCCGCAGGTCCCCCAAGGTCTGGAATCGGTCCTTCTCCACAATCTTCCTCAGGGTCCGGTCACCTCTTCTCGTTGTGCAGCGTTTTTTGCCACACTTTTTCCTTCCCACAGACTTCCCACTGAGGTGCCTTGATACAGCACTCTGGGAACAGCCTATTTGTTCAGAAATTTCTTTCTGTGTCTTACCCTCTTGCTTGAGGGTGTCAATGATGGCCTTCTGGACAGCAGTCAGGTCGGCAGTCTTACACATGATTGCGGTTGAGTAATGAAACAGGCTGGGAGTTTTTAAAAGCCTCAGGAATCTTTTGCAGGTGTTTAGAGTTAATTAGTTGATTCAGATGATTAGGTTAATAGCTCGTTTAGAGAACCTTTTCATGATATGCTAATTTTTTGAGATAGGAATTTTGGGTTTTCATGAGCTGTATGCCAAAATCATCAGTATTAAATCAATAAAAGACCTGAAATATTTCAGTTGGTGTGCAATGAATCCAAAATATATGAAAGTTTAATTTTTATCATTACATTATGGAAAATAATGAACTTTATCACAATATGCTAATTTTTTTAGAAGGACCTGTATAAATAAACTTTGTCTTGCCTTCTCTAAGGACGTGAGGGTGTCACCGGTGGAAGTGCGCAGACAGATATGGCAGGTATTATCTTTGAATAAATCCACCGTGAGTGATTGTAAAGCAGCATCGGTGTGTAATAACGAAGCGGTCGCTGTGATCAGGTGTGGCGGGAGATCCGATGACTGAAGGACAGGCTCAAACAGACGTGACGGGTGAGTAAACAACATGCAAACGAGTACTTTGAGTAGTAAATATTTACAACATGCTTTTTCCTGTTATTCAGGGCAGGGACACCTAGCTGTGACTGACGGCATGCCGAATTACACAGGTAACCACGTTTCCTCTGCTCATCCAGACACATGTCAGTCTGTCAGGGCAGGGTTTCATGTGTAGTGTGTGTTTCTGAAAAGCAGATTCTGTTCATGCAACTGGGACTGGATTCACAGGTGAGTTACCTTTAGTTTAACACACACACACACACACACACAGACACAGACACAGACACAGACACACACACACACACACACACACACACACACACACACACACACACACACACACACACACACACCATGGTCTGTATGAATACCGTTTAATGCACAGGTAGTTCCAGTCTGTTTAATCACCATTCTATATTAGAGTGCTGAAGCACACACACACACACACACACACACACACACACACAGTAAGGGGGTACTTTCGCTGTTTTTGAAGTAATTAAACTTTCAGTTTCGTTTTAAGTTGAGAGAGACACTGCACAGACGCAGGTAATTCACACACACATATCTCTCTATCTATCTCTCTGGACTTTTAATTCAGATAATGCTCTAATTCTTTCAAATACATTTAATCCTTCGGCACTAGCTATTTTTATCGCTGTGTCTGATTCAAAGCGGGCAGAATGCTAGATCTGACGAAAATAACCGTACTTCCGGTCAAATATTGCACTGCAAACAATCAATAACAGTTTTAACTTGTCAATGCTGGTAAATGACCATGGTATAAGCGGGATAATCCACGGCTAACTGTGAATTAAACGATTTGAATGCACTCCGCATCAGGTGTTTCTGTGTCCTCACGTTGTACATTAAAATCGTTTAATGCACTTACATACAGCATATACAAGGGCATGTTAAATAGTGTATATGTAATTGGATTAACTCTGTATGATTTCTCTGGCATATCAATGTTCTTGTCAAACTTTCAGATGCCTCAGAGACACATAGTAGCATGGTTCAGACAGACTTACCAGGTAAATTACGTTTGAAAACATCTGTCTCATCAGGTGGACTGACTATCCAGGTAAGCTGCCCTTATAAAAAATATACCATGGTAAACATAGTTTCTGCAGAGAGTGACAGAAAGACACCGAAGGCCAGTTTGAAGGGAATTCCATATGATTTTGCAGTACAATAACAATGGTATTTTGGTGGAAACTATGATTACCATGGTCAGTTTTTCCAAGGGTTCGCTTACAAAGCAGAAATTGATTTAAAACATTATTAAAAATTCAAAATGAACCAAACCTTTCTGAAACTCAACTCCAGTCACAGGGGATCCATTCACAGGGGTTTCCTCACAGACAGACGCCATGGGCACAGGTGAGCGACACACAACTACAACACAAACTACAAGGAAAAAAAAATATTTGCAATTTTTCATTTTTAAACTACAGCTGGACCTCAAGGGACTCTTGGGAGTCCAAGTAAGTTTATAACATATCTGCAAATTGCATATTATACACATTCATAACATTCATATTTTTAATCAACTAGGGTGCATTAAATCAGTGCAAATTAAAGTAACACCAGGTAGCTTTTCAACCTTCATAATATATTTCCAAGTCTCTTGTGATGGTACATCGACTTACAATAGGTTGAATGACACGTCTGCCATAGCCTGACGGGGTCAGTAGCGTTTTTAATCGTACTTTTAAACTTCGGGTTTCGGGTAGTAACCGGTGAACAAAGAGAACTACAAAACTCGACTGCTTTACGGCATATACGTCACTTCCACCACCACCCCCACTTCCTTAAAATCGCAGGGCTGTCAAGTGTCAAGCCTGTTTTATGCTTCTGTGTCAAATCGACGGCGTACCCCCGCAGACCCCTCTGCGTCGACGCGAACCCCTCTCCGACCCCTCCGCCGTAGCTCGACGTGCACCTCCAAAAAATTGTAACTACACGTCGAGGCGACGCAGACCGCAAGGGCTGTGATTGGTCAGATGCACCGCGATGCAACGCAACCTGACGCAGAACCATAAAACGGCCACGACGCCGTAGGAGTGACGGCGTAGCTACGCCGTGGAGTTGACGCAGAACCATAATGAGGCCTTCACGCATTGAGCGTGACAGTCACTCATTTTGGTCATTTGTCACGCTCTCCCGCCACACATTGTATTTCTCACGCTGAAAAACTATTTGTAATATATTTAATATGCCGCAGTGCCCAAAACTCTGGCCGCGCCGCTCTCAAGCCCAATTTATACTTCTGCGTCGAACTTACGCCGTAGCTACGGCGTAGGCTGTGCGTAGCGCGCGTACCCTTCGGCGTACCCTGACGTGCACCTCTCCAAAAATGTAACAACGCGTCAATTCTACGCGGACGCAAGCGCTGTGATTGGTCTGCTCAAACCGCTCCCTCGGGTTTCACATGCTCCCTCTGCGTGCATCAACGCGGACAACGACGCAGAAGTATAAATTAAAACCAATGCGTAGTCTACGGCGTAGAGGCTCCGGCGTAGGTCCGACGCAGAAGTATAAATCAGCCTTCACTGTGGAACAGGCATGAATTCAAGCGCGTCTCCTCTGGTGTTGTTCGTCTGGTGTTGTTAGCCAATCAGAAAATAGCACTATTGTATCTGGGTAACATTTAACGCAACAACCAATGACACCCCGTAGTCTGGGGTGTTTTTTTGTCTGCCTGACTATGTTACGGAAGCTATCTTATCCTCCGTTTATCTTCATGAATCAGGTAATGATTATTTGTCTTGCCTAAGCTATAATGCAAATCGATTTGTAAAATTTGCAGATTTATTTATGGTAGCTTGATATTATAATATTGACGATATATGGTTATTATCTACCACTCAAACATTGCATTGAAGTATTATATAGATTCAGTAAAACGGTAACCAATAGACTAGGCTACTATAATGACACTGGCTTGTAAACGTGATCATCGCTATCATTTGTCGTTAGAAAAAAAATAAAACCCATGAAATTATATTCATATGACATGCTGAAATATATGCCACTGTACCTGGGATGAAGACATTTCACACGCGACGCAAGCAGAACACCTGCATGTGACCTCCTCCTACAGTGTTTAGGGCTATCATGGTTGTCAACAAATGCACGTGCATGTAGGATGACAGAGTTTACGACAGTAGTAGAGGACAATACTGTTTCCCAACTGTAGGGGGACCCCGAGAGCAAAAGTTACCTGGTGTTACTTTAATGCTGTTCTTTTGAACTTTCTATTCATAAAAGAAACCTGAAAAAAAAAATCCACAAAATTATTAAGCAGCAAAAAATATTTTCAAGAATGATAACAATAAGAACCATTATTAATAATTGAGAACCAATTATAATCAAGCGGCAAATCATCATATTAGAATGATTTCTGAAGGATCATGTGACACTGAAGACTGGAGTAATGATGCTGAAAATTCAGCTTTGATCACAGGAATAAATTGCATTTTGAAATATAGTGAAATGTATTTTAAAATGTAATATTTCACAAGATTTCTGTTTTTACTGTAGGCCTATTGTTGATATATATATATATATATATATATATATATATATATATATATATATATATATATATATATATATATACTGTGTGTGTGTGTGTGTGTGTGTGTGTGTGTATATATATATATATATATATATATACATACTGTATATATATATATATATACTGACTATCCAGGTAAGCTGCCCTTATGAAAATATACCAAAAAATACCATGGTAAACATAGTATATACCATAAACATATTTATACAATAAATTATAAATGATTAAATTATATATATTTTTTTGCATAAATTACGTTTATTTTAATATTTATTGTTTGCTTGGATCAATAACTCAACTGCGATAAAATATCTAGCCACACAAAATAGATTCTTCATGTCAAATGTGTTTTGAAATCACTACATCTCTAAACCTGCCAAACTGCATGTTAACAGGGTGAATTCATCAAATCAGTTGTTTTGATCTGAGCATCTCCATATGTCACATGGTTTGTTCTCCTCTAACAGGCCAACCTGGTGCTACGGAACAGACACAGCCAGCTGGTAAGCTTCACATGAATTATGATTCATTCTGATGATCCGTATCTTGCTTTCACCTCCACGGCCATGCCAAAACTGTCATGGAAACTATCGTCCATAACCTTGTGAATAAATTGATGTCTGATGGAGACTGTGATGATGAACAGATGCTCAACAGCTCTTCTCTTTTCTCTGTTTTGCTTGTTCTGTCCAGTATCAGCAGGTGAACAGTACCACACATCTGGTCAGGGTCCTGAAGGTGGGTCTGAAACTCTCCACACACACACCGTTTCATGCTGACATATCGATGAACTTCACATATTCAGCAGAAGCATAAAAAAACAAACGGTCTGAATCATCTCCGAAATATTATGTTTGAACCTTCATTATAATTGATACAGATGTTTGTTGATAGGGAATTATTTTAAGGTACACTACTATTCAAAAGTTTGGGCTCAGGAAAATGTTTTTATTTAGCAAAGATGCATAAAATTGATCAAAAGTAACAGTAAATGTATTTTTAAAGATTTCTAAAATAAATGTCAGTTTCCACAAATATGAAGCCACACAACTGTTTTCAACTTTGATAATACTCAGAAATGTTTCTCGAGCAGCAAATCATCATATCAGAATGATTTCTGAAGGATCATGTGACACTGAAGACTGGAGTAATGATGCTGAAAATATAAATTACATTTTAATATATATTCAAATAGAAAACAGTTGTAATACTTCACAATATTGCTGTTTTTACTGCATTTTTGATCACATAAATGCAGCCTTGGTGAGCATAAAATACTTCTTTTAAAAACATTAAAAAATCTTACCAACTCCAAACTTTTGAACGCTGATATGGGACAGAAAGCACATAATATACACACCACTAGAGCAAACCGCTCTCTGTGCAATTCCGGTGCAAATAATATACGCAAGAATAGGTTTACAGAGGATTTGCACTGATATCGTTGTCCTCGTGTTTCATGAAAGATGCTCAATGAGTTTGGACACCACACCAAAAACTTAAAAGGATAGTTCATCCAAAAATGAAAATTCTGTCATTAAATACTCATCCTTATGTCGTTCTAAACCCATAAGAATTTCATCTTAAAAACACAATTGAATATATTTAAAAGAAATCTGAGAGATTTCTGTCCCTCCATTGACAGTGACGCAACTACCAGTTTGACACTTCAAAATGTTCATAAAGATATCGTAAAACTAATCCATATGAATTGAGCGGTTAAGTCCAAATTTTCTGAAGAGACACGATCGCTTTATATGATGAACAGATTGAAATTAAACTTTTATTTACATTTAAATATTATTTAATATTTCTTTCCGAAGAGAGTAACGAAAGTTTTACGGGTTTGTAACAACATGAGGGTGAGTAATTAAAGGGATAGTTCACCCAAAAATGAAAATTCTGTCAATATTTACTCTCCCTCATGTTGTTCAACCCAGTAAGACCTTCGTTCATCTTCGGAACACGAATGAAGATATTTTTGATTAAATCTGAGAGCTGGATCACTCCTCCATAGGCTTCTAAGGGATTGACACTTTTTCCCCGAAAAGTTATTAAAAACATTGTTAAAATAGTCCAAGTGACTACAGTGACTCAATCTTAAGTTTATCAAGCGACGAGAATACTTTTTGTGTGCAAAAATAACGACTTTATTTCAACTATTCATGTCCTTCTCTGTGGGCCTCGAGTCAGTTCACTAGCGTAACAGCGCAGCACTTCTGTTGTTGTATGTCACACACATCACACACGAACAGCATCGGCCTATAGTGAGCCTACGTGTGACGTAGCTCTACGCAATCACACTACGTTAACTGACTAGAGGTCCACAGAGAAGGAAATGAATAGTTGAAATAAAGTCGTTATTTTTGCGCACAAAAAGTATTCTCGTCGTTTGATAAACTTAAGATTGAGCCACTGTAGTCACTTGGACTATTTTAATGATGTCTTTAATAACTTTTAGGGGCTGGCAAGCTTCAATCCCTTAGAAGCCTATGGAGGAGTGATCCAGCTCTCAGATTTAATCAAAAATATCTTAATTCGTGTTCCGAAGATGAACGAAGGTCTTACGGGGTTGGAACAACATGAGGGTGAGTAAATACTGACAGAATTTTCATTTTTGGGTGAAACTATCCCTTTAAATAAAAAGCTGCACAATTTTCAGCCAGTAAATGACTGTCCTGCTAGCTTGACCTCTGAACTGATCTCTGCGCTTTCTGAAAGGTGCAGAAAATGTGGAACTGGAAGATACCTGCTGACTTCCACATGAAGCCACGAGTGAGGTTTCTGCGCTACAGATTTCAGTGTACGGACCCGTACGCCTGGCAGAGGAACCGTGAACCCGCCCGCTAGACTTTAGCTCTCCTTTGTGTGTGTGTCTGTTTGTTCTATTTTTGACTATTTAAACATTCAGAGGATACTGTAACTTAAATTTTTATTGTGCCTGTTTATAAAAGTGCCCTGTAAGTATTTTATTCATTGGTGTGCAGAAACAAAAATCAAACTTTGAACGAGAAGTCACGATTTAAAACGTATTTTCAGATTAAATGCGCTGTGTAAATTTAATGAAAGTTTTTCCCCCCTATAATGTTGCTACTGTATTTTCTTGCCTAGATGTTTAAACAATATTCCTTACAAATGTCACAAATTGTATATTGCTGAATGTATGTCATTTGAAGATAATCTTTACATTAAATTGAACATCTATTTTGAACATCAAATTCAAATTTTTGTCATTTTACCTAAGAAACGCACAACTTTATGAAGAACTCCACGGTTTTACCAACCAAACCGGGTTATCCAAGGTGGTCTACGAGATCCAGCAGCTGAAAGTTAATCTAGATCAGCTAATGACCATAAACTACCAACTAGAAACCATGAAAAACCAGCTCCAATCAATAGCTGGTTTTAGCAGGATCTAGCAAGGCAAATAAAACCCAATCTACTTGCAAATACTTTCAAAAACATTTTATTTGAAACATACCAATACACAAAGTGTTGTTCACATGCGTAATAAAATAATTTATGCCTAGTATCAATGTCTCTCTGGCTATGACAGTCATCCAATGACTAAAATGTGACTGAAAATGATCAGTATCACCAACAATTGATATTCCTCTCCCAGTTCCTCTACTGCGCCGAAAAAATAAACAAGTGATGAACGATAGAAGTCTATAGGTCATAGCACGAGTACAAATCACACCAAAAAATACCTTTTCAATTCGGTTTCCAATTGTGAATCTCACAAAACGGTCTGGGTAACTTTTTAACCAAAATCACAGGAAAAATATATTTTATAGTTTTGCATAAATCAAATGAAGCCTGTTTTTTTTAGGACCATTAATGGTTTAAATGGAAAAGTACACTTAAAAGTGTAATTCATATGCCAGTGTTTGTCATTTTAAACTTCATTTAAAAATATTTGCATGAAATGGAATTGTAAGTGATTTGTTACTTTTTGGAATTAATAAGAAAACGATCTTGTCATAAAAAATAACATCATAATGCAAAAACCTTTTCCTATATATATATATATTTTTTTTTGGGTGGAATAAGCCCAGCCAAGATCTTCACAAGATTCTCCTATAATATTCTCTACTTCCTTTAGCAAAGCAAACAAAAACAAACAAACAAACAAAAAAAGAGATTAAAAGAAAGCAGTGTGTTGAAGCTGGTTAAGAGTTGAATTATTGCACAAATTCTTTAAATTAGATCATCAGATACAGACCCAAGTAATGTGTATTGTACACTGGGCGCATAGACATGTTATCAATGCAAAAAATGAACTGTCATATAATACACCTATTGTGTAATTCAGTCCTGTTGACTGTGTTTGTTTCGTCAGAACAGAATACAAACTATTTATATATTCAAACATACGTCCTATATACAGCATCATTGGCTGTCTAATTAGAACTTTCAACAGCAAAAGATGATCTCATTAAAATCTCTTCCGACACTAAATATGAACCTTTAACCGGTATCATCATAATACATACCCATCATCACTAACCAGGATCTCTGTATGATGAGTAACAGCTATGGCTTTGAAAGCAGTTGATGGGATGATGGACAAATTTACAGAACTGTTGATGCTTGTTGCATGTTTGCCTGATTAGATCAACCTCATTTTCTGGCTACAGAAGGTGGGTGACTAGTGTGACCTTTCTTAAAATTTATATATGTTTTTATTTTAACCTCAATACCCATGAGATGAAAAATGCTAATAAAATCTGGAAATTTCAAATTTGCCGTACTTAGCGAGATGAGAACCAGACATTGAATACAACAATCCCGGGTCACTGCAACATAATTAGATCAAATAATGAAAAGCAGGAAACTGCATTTACAAGTTTTTGGAAGTTTCGCAGTGGTGATGGACTGCAAGAGAGTCGCTTGGTATAGATCTCTGCGTATTGTTGCAAATCCAATCCAATCTGGACAAATAGGAGGAGGAAGTGTGTTCGATACATTATATTTAGCACTACACATTTAGTTTGAGGTTCTCTCGCTGCTGGAATAACAAGGAAACTACTGAGCCGACAAATAAAAGCTTATTTAGATATCGACGTTGACTCCGTGACAGAAGGAATACTGAATTTTCTCTATTGCTTTTAGAGACTTTTTCCCAGGCTAAAAGTGAAGGGAAATACCAGAGTAATATTCAGATGGCTAGCCCTGACGTGTTAAATAAAAGACCAAAAAAAAATAAAATGTAGAGAATCAAATTTAAAAAACCCACACAGACATAAATCCCTTTATAAAAGCATCTCTCTCTATGATAGTTTGGGGTCTTCAGGTACGGGGGACTGGAAGTCGAGGAGGGAGATGGTGGGGTCTTCGGATGGTTCGGAGCAGAAATACGAGTCGTCCTCCAGCTCCAGAAGGATGGGCAGGTCGGTGTCGCAGGTCTCAGTCGCGACCGGGTCGGGAAGAATCACGGGCTGAGCTGTGTACTGGACCAGTTGCTTGCCTGAAAGGACATTTATTTTTGCAATTTCAGTTGATCATGCTAATGGCACCAAAAGCCTTCACACCACAAAATATCTGTCTTTGTGTTTAACGTTTTTATTTTATTTTAATATGTTCCCCGAGTTTCACTTATAATGTCAATTTGATTTTTTGCACACAAAATAAACATACATATGTGTGTGGAAAAACAATTATTTTCAACCCTCATTCTGCCCCTCTGTTATGATTAGCTAATGCCATTGCATAGGAAACCGTATCAACGCCCACTCGCTATTACACATGAGTAATTGTTTTGAAAACATTATCTGTAGAAAACTGTAATTTACAGACAAAGCATTATGATCGTTTACTTAATTGCTGTCAGAACCAATACAGTGGGCGGGGCCTATGATGCGATGATGTAAAACTATTCATGGATGTCTTGCTCTGGAGGCATCAGTCATATGCAAATTTATTTGCCCGTGTGATGTCACGTGTCATCCAATATCAAAACGAGCCATTTTTGGAGCTTGATTAAATAAATGATTTGTTTATAGTGAAGATGACACTTTACGCTATGATGTTTTAATGGTACAAAGACCTCTTATATGTCAAAAGATCAAGACAAATTTGATATCTCATGTCCTTTCAAAATGCAATACACCCAGAATACCTGAATTTTCAGTGTCTGCACTAGATTCGGGTTCTTTCACTGGTTCAGGTGACAGAAGATCCTGGATCTGTAAAGAGAACACAGATACAAGAATAAAATACTAGCAATTTTTCACATTTCTGCAGATTAAATGTTAACCAACGGTCAGCAGGGACCTGAGATGAACATTTGCATATGCTATATTCTCAATGTGCAATGTATATATTTTTTCTAAAGGGAAAGTTAACTGCATGGACAGGCATAAATCTGCAGTTACACATCTGTACTTCTAGCTGTCTGATATACATCTGTTGTTTGAAACCACAGCAAATATTTTCTGTTAAACAGATCTGACAGGTTTGTTCAAAGTCTTTACGTTCTGTTCATTCTGTGAGCTCCTAGAAAGAAAGAAAGAAAGAAAGAAAGAAAGAAAGAAAGAAAGAAAGAAAGAAAGAAAGAAAGAAAGAAAGAAAGAAAGAAAGAAAGAAAGAAAGAAAGAAAGAAAGAAAGAAAGAAAGAAAGAAAGAAAGAAAGAAAGAAAGAAAGAAAGAAAGAAAGAAAGAAAGAAAGAAAGAAAGAAAGAAAGAAAGAAAGAAAGAAAGAAAGAAAGAAAGAAAGAAAGAAAGAAAGAAAGAAAGAAAGAAAGAAAGAAAGAAAGAAAGAAAGAAAGAAAGAAAGAAAGAAAGAAAGAAAGAAAGAAAGAAAGAAAGAAAGAAAGAAAGAAAGAAAGAAAGAAAGAAAGAAAGAAAGAAAGAAAGAAAGAAAGAAAGAAAGAAAGAAAGAAAGAAAAGAAATCAAACGTACACAAGCCAGGCTGTCCAGATCCACATCAGCAGAAGATGATGATGATGTGAAAATCTGTGATACACAACAAACTGCTTAAGAACAACATCAACAATACAGTGCTGAGATACAGTAATACATAACTAATACAATGAATTGCTATATATATATATACATACACACACATAAATCTAACCCCATATTTCTTAAAATTATATTCAAGCAATATTTACGTCAAAGAGAGGTGAGGTGTCAAAGTTGATGGACTGAGCATTGAGGATCTGCTGAAGGTTCTCTAATCCATAGTCAATGGTCTCTAGATGATCACTCAGTTCTGTCCTGAAAGAAAGAGGAAACAAAGAAAATTCTCCCAAATGCTGCACACAAAGCAGACAATTCCACTCGCCAAAACCCAAACAAATCTCATTTAATGATTACTTTTAAAAAAGCAGCAGATAAAAATCAGCAATTTCATTTCAGCAATAACAGGAAGCATTTGAACACACTCCTATGAGAACAGGAGACAGGCCGGTCCCCAGAAAGATCAAAACTGTGGTGATGATGATGATGATGTCATAGAGAGAGGCGGGGCTGCTGACCTCATCACATTAGTTTCCAATCAGAGGTAGGAAGGGAACAGGGGTCGAAGGGTGATTGTGTAGTTTCAATGGGAGCACAAAACATGCGTCTTCGTTCAAATGCCATGACACACTTTCATGCCGTTACGCTTCTCAAATTAAGCTCAGGAGCCCACGAACACCCTATTCACGCTCTCTACGACCTCTAACACACCTGAGCCCACCAACCGACCAATCAGCATTCAGTGTTTCTCAGGTATAATGGGGCAGAAATTAGCAAATGTTTATGGCAACCAGAGCTCTGATAGTACAAGCTAAGTGCGGTTAGCATCTATCTGATCAAGCACAGCGTCAGACGTTCTGGGGACGGCTCGGCCGACTGTAATGCTGACCCGGGAGGAGGCCTGAGGTGGAGAGCTGAGGTGGAGAAGCTGGAGAAAAGGCGAGAGATCTCAGACATCTGAGGATAACTGAAAAGACAGAAGCACAACATGGTACTAGAGACAGCAAGGGGCGCTACACACATCAACGGGCCTCTGTCACAGTCAAAAACAGGGGCCGCTTTAGGTGGAGCGGGAACTGGAGCCAATGTAGGCGGAGATGAACTACACATCCTTCTGAATTGGGTTTTTATGAGTCCAGGTGTTTCGAAGCCACCAGACACTGCCCAATGGTTAATCAGGTTGGCTAAAGTTGTAAAACTGCATTATTAAAAAGATTTCCTCAATGAATGTTCTTGGACAAAGCTCAAACTCTTTTGAAAAAAATAATATCTTTTAATAAGCTCTAGTCTTAGATCTTCAAGCCAATCTGTGTGAAGGTGAACCACCACAACCAATATAGTTGCCAAAACCAGTTAAGCACATAATAGTCCTAATTTTCAAATAATGACTTATATTAGACTGATAACATTAGATTTGTACAGCAACTTAAAGCAAATCAAACTCAGTTCATGTGGAGCCGTATGGAACTTTTAGGTTTAGTCTTCAAGGGATCCCAATAGCATAATTTTGGAATTTCGTTCATGCTAGATAGTGCTGTCACTTTATGGGTTTCATTCATCTGCAAAAAAAATCAAAAATCAATAAAGTATTCATTAGCCTCCACTTTAATAACTTATAAAATATAAGGGCCCTCAAATGATGTGTCATACGGGCCATAAGATGAATTGTCATTTGGAAATGCGCTGGCTCACATGAATATCTGGAAAAGTATTAGTATTAGTCACAATGCCAGTCTGCCAGACTAAACCGAGCAGCCAAATGCCACAAATAAGTCCGGCTGAACAGTTAGTTAAGAGCAAAGCTTCTGCAAAACTCTTTAAAAAAGCAGCCGCTCATTAGTTTAACTTTTCTGATTTTGCCCATTAAAAAAAATACATTTTTCATGTGGAAAGAGAGTTTATCTAGAAGTGAAAATCCTGTCATTAAATACTCACCCATGTCATTAAAAACTGCCTTTTTTTAGGCAGAAAGCATGGGACGCTCTCATCATACGATGAAAGTGGATGGTGACCATAGTTTAAGCCCCAAAAAGGACAAAAAAACACCATAAAGTGTCAATGTAGGACTTTCAATTAATTCAATATATTTCAAGTCTTTTGGAGCAATACACTCATTTTGTGTGAGCACATAAAACCTTGCCTTTGGTTTAAATCTCATTTGCAATTTTATTTACATGATCAAGTTTATAATAAATGTGAGAATTTTTGTTTGCATACAGTCGGGAAAAGTCACTGCAGAAGAACGAAGAAAAGAAGAACCTGCCAACAAACTTTTGACTCTCACATGTATTATGAAAGTGGCATAAAAAGAGGCCACCATCCACTTTGACTTTATTGAAGACAGCAACTTCTTTGTGCTCCACAGAAGGTGAACGTGACGGTGAGCGAATGATGACAGAACTTTCACTTTTGAGTGATCAATCCCAGCTGAAGCCATTATAGGATCACAGGATACTGGTACTCAGCAAGGGGAAGTCTATCAACTGAAACTGAGCAGAGAAGCAGTAGTTTGTTTCTTCTAAGCAGAAGTAAACGTGTTGATAAAGCTCACTTGTCGAAGCAGGCCACGCTCAAACACTTCTGCTCGTTGGGAGGCGGGGTCGGGGCGCTGATGGGCTCGTTCTCCTGAAGGATGGAATTGATGAAGGTTGTGGGGGAAAGGGGCGTGTCCACAGGTACACCCAATCCCCCCCCCACTTCCACTTCAACAGGACACACCTCCTCCACCTCAGGACTGTGGGCGGGGCTAGACGGCTCCTCCTTGATATGGACCAATGGGCTTGTTCTGTGATGAAAAAGAGAGGAGACTTGTTATAATAATAGCAATGAGACTTTCAAAGCATTAGTGCATTTTCATAAATTCTCTTTCTATTCAATTAATCTATGCATTCATACTCTGAAGAGGTTACGCAATCGTAACAGATAACATACATATTTAAGACTTAGATATAGAGGCAAAAAGGGTCATTTGAAATTGTAGTTATTTCAGGACCATTAAGATCTTATGGATTGTGACATTATTTTTGAACAAAATTTAATGACCATAATTTCCATTACTTACAACTGTGATTTGCATTACAGTATTTCTAAAAAAAAAACTGTGATACAATAGTTTTTTAAAACAAAATAAAATGTTTTAAATAAATTTCTTGGCCAGTTTTGCAGTTATAAGAGAATGTCAAACTTGCCTATCTTCAATCCACTCCTCCGTGGCCACAGGGCTGGACTGCGCCAGATCAGTGATGTCAGAGATGATTGGCCCTGTCTTTACAGGCGATTCTGAGGTGTAAACACCCGTTCCTGTGAAAGCTGTGCTGGAGGGCTGCAGACAAGAAAACATATTAAACTCAACAACATCTGGTCATCATTGGTAAATTCAGCTCCCGGTTTGAGACAGAAGCATGCAGTTCTTACAGAGATGGCAGGAGACGACTCGAGCGAGTACTGGCGAGAGTATTTGGGCATAGAGTGTGTGGAGCTGCCGTCGTTCAACATCAGGGGCCTGTGACCAAACAGAACGAAGGAAAGAAAGAGAGAAAAATCCCCCCAAAAAAATAAAGAGGCAAGAGACAAGGGTGTAAAAATTTTAAAATTTCACATACTGCAATACTACAGGTAAAGAGGACCTATTATGCCCTTTTTGAAAGTCTTGATTTTGTTTGTTCTCTATTAGAATAGGTTTTCATGCTTGAATGATCAAAAAACACATTTTCCATTGTTGCAGGTCCTCTCTTCCCAGTCTGTCAGTAACGCTCTCTTTAGTTCCTGTCTCTATGAAGCCCCTCCTTCTGCTCTGATTGGTCAGCTGGACCAGTGCGATGTGACTGGTCCACCACTTCGAGCGTACTTTGGAAATGTTACGCCCCTTATCATAACCTTAAGTTTCAAGTTACTAACTAACCTAACCAGGCCTCGTCCACTTCACAGCATATGCCTTGGATGGGAATTATTTAAATGAGGAATTTTGTGACGTGTTCGTTCCCAGAAGAAAACTCAAGACTTCAATGGAGGCGTTTCAGGGAGTTCAGAAACAGTGTCACACTGATATAAATAATAATTACCTTTGAAGTGACTTTTTGCTTTGGAACATTGCAGACCTTTTTCAAGCTCAAACAGCAACATTACACACTAAAAGAGGTTGAAAATGTAAAAAAAGCATAATAGGTCCTCTTTAAATAGGAAGACAGTGACAGATATAAATGTGGATTAGTCTGAGTATTTTAATCTGAGGTGGACTTGCATCTTTCGTTTCACTCCCAGGACTCTGTTGGACCGCGCAAGTGTGATCAGGAACTGAATGAGCTGTAGAAACAAAGACAGAATTACAGCTTGACATGTCTTTAACTTTCTGAAATAAATGACAATAAGACACACAACAAATAGACTACCAAACAATTTTAAAAGTGTTTGCAAAATGACCATTTCACATCTAAATTTGTCATATTACAGAGGTAAAATGGGATGCTTATGTCATTTCATGTTTAATTGCTAAAGGTTGCCTGTGAGGCTGGAATGAACTGCGAAAGGTTCAAATACTTGAGAAACAAAGGTATGCGTCACTCTGAAAGCAGTAAAAAGTTCATCTGAGTTCACCTTATTGACGACTTTCTGCTGTTGAGAGTGTTTCTGTCTCAGAGTGGCAACTTCCCTCCAGAGCGCCTCATTCTCACTGCGGGACAGACACAGACCAGATTTAATCACGTTTTACAGTTAAAATGTGAAATTTTCATTCATGTTCTGATGTTTCATTCACAACGAACGAGAGCACTAATCTTTGTAAATGTCACTGGCTGGTGTTTTTTAGGGTGATTGAGTAAGGCCTGCTTCTCTTAAACTCGGCTCCCGACACTGATAAAATGCCATTTTAAGTGCACTCACGAGTCCAATATGGCCACAGACACACGGCCTGAACAGTGAACAGACCAGCACAGAGGAACAAAAGCACAGGCTGATACTGTAGATCACACTGGTGTAAATGGAAAAATAACACAACAAAGCCAGAGAACTCCTATGAATAAAGGGGACATTTGAAATCATGAACAACATTTTTTTAAAAGACACAAAAGCTAAAAATAAAAGCCTATGGTCTACGTACGGTCCTTCCATCAGCACAGCTGCGTTGATCTGCTTAGCAAGCGCAAAATATAGGAAACTTTACCCGTATATATGTTTGTTTGATGGTTTATAATTTAGCATAATATCAGATAACACGGCTATATTCATGAAAAAAACAAAAAAAAAAAAACAAGTAAAAAATACAAAATGTAAATCAATAACTAAACTATATTTAAACTACAAATAAACAAAACTAAATTTATTAAAGTCTTACAAGTCCTAAAACTTAATTTATTCACTTCATTGACCTCAAAAATATATATATATAAAAAAATATATATATATATAAAATTAAGTTATTATACAAATTATAAATGACAAATTATAAATAGTGCAAATAGAAATACACACATGATTAAAGCTAAATGTAAAATCATATCAGGGTTTCCCGCAGCACTTTGAAACTAAGGCGGCCGCCTAAGCAACACACGCCTGCTGCCTTAACTACGTCGTCAAAACAAATTGAGCGATATCCGCCGAGTTACTCTTTTTAATGTTGATGCAATGTTTCCCGAATATCCACACGATTTCAAATGTGACATTGATTTTATACAACAGTTGAAAAACAAAACAAATGGGTAACATTAAGTGATTTACTAAATTTAAAACAGTATTGTCAGGCTTATTGCTCTATTTTGCAACAAAATCTGTGGCTTTGAACGAATCGTGAGATTCAGTGAGTGACCCGATGACTCACACATAAAGACAATGAGTTACCGCCACCTACTGGCGATTTTAATATAATATTTGCATTAATATTAAACGATTTTTAACATTACCTATTTATTTAACATTGTTTTATTTAAAGAATTATTTATTTTTTAAAGGTATTACAAAGGTAGAAAAATGAAATGGAAAAATTTATTAAAGGGGGCATATATTGTCCCTTAATGGAAAAGTTGTGACTGCAGGCTAAGTGGAAGAGGGGAACGGCACTCTAAAAAATTGGAGAACCACGGAACTAAGGAAAAGGGATATGTAGAATTGCACAAGTGCTACTGCTAAAGAGTGCAATGTCAATCATTTCTCATAATCATAATCATAATTGAATTGGCCTAGAGAGAGTAATTATTATGACATTTTCTTTCTAAAGACTACATATAAAATAGCTACCAAAAGTAAAGTAACTGAAGCTTGGCTAAAAGTAATGACTAAAAGTTGACAAAAAATGCAAAGACTTTTCGTCAACTAAAACTATGAAAGACAGAATGACTCAAATGTGACTAAGACCAATAAGCATTTTTGAGCAAGATGAAGAAGACAAATCAAAAATGGCTGCCAAAATTAACACTGGCCTACACACGCGTGTGCGCTACAACGCGGTTACAAATCCCCCCCTCCAATTTTTTCAGTGTAAAAATTATCAGGAAAATTTGAGGCACAGATGATGTCATCAGAGGACCGTGGACTCCCTGCGGACGGGTCTCTTATATGGAGATTATGAGAGGACTGTAAAACAGCAGCGTGCAGGAAGAAGCTCTTTAAGAGTCCCTCCTCCGATCATGTGTCCTGCCCCCCCGCTCACCCCTCAGCAGATGGGACGGGGGTTTACAGGGGCAGGTGTGGATTCCTGTAAGCAGGAGGATTTAGACCGCTCTCCATTTACTCGGAAAGACACAAAATAGAGGCAATTTTCTTCAAAACCTCCTGCATGCCAAAACAGACTTTCAAAAAACAAAACAAAAAACATACAAGAATGCAAATAAAAAAATATCTTTTTTAAGTTTACCGTGAGTAATTGTACATTTTAAAATTCTGAAATAATTTAATTTGGCAATAAACGCATTATGAATGCCATATCTTGTCGTTTGATGACATTTCACACTGAACTTCAATAATAACTTGATTTATGAATAGAGCTGCATAATTAATCATTAAAGGTCCCATATTGTCAAAACTGATATTTCCTGGGTTTTTTCCATGATTAACAGAGGTCTAGGGGCTGTGAAACTACCATATCAGTTTCAAAACCGTCGATCCACAGACAAATGCACACAGCCTGCATAAAGTAGCTGTGCCTTTCGTGCCGCTGATCCAGAGAGAGCAGTTCTCATATATAGATATGAAACAGCTTCACAAACCAGTCTCATTATTTCTGTTTTACAAATATTCAGATTGTCACATAAGTACTGTGATAAAAGTTTAGTTTGGATATAAACACTGATGTCTACGGGAGCGATCAAAATAGAGTAAATACCTTTTGAAAGTAACTTGACGCTTCAAATCAAGATTGTCTCAGTTACATCATTACACCAGTAGGTGGCAACAAGTCATTGAATCATTTGTTCAACTTATTTGTAATTCGTTCAAATTTATTTTAAATATTTGAAAATAGACAGCACAAATTAACATTTTTCCAGAACCTCTAATAAATTTCATGTTATTTTGTTTATTCAGAATTCTGATCAGGATTGTTTGTGTTTGGAGCTCCGTCGAATTGATTCATTAATCCTTGATTTTCTTGTTTACCACTCATTTATAAACAAGTACTTTCTATTTTGATATCGTGTGAACTTATCCTCGATACTATTCCCTATAAAAAACAATCGGATTGCTTTGATATCGCTACTTAGATCCAACTTTGCGAATCCCAGCTACTAGCCTTTTAGCCCACTAGCATTTCACGCGTGGCCTCGCGCCAATCGACCGTCGGATTTTACACCCGTTTCACTGAAAGGATACGGGTTATATCCAGGATTTCAGTCCTAAATTAGTAGTGATATTGGTAGTATCACTACTAATTTACTGTTCATCTGTTATAATGGCGAATATATCAGATGTGTGTCTAACGCTACCTCTGAGTGCAGGTGAGGACACATTCGAGCTGCATTCGGTGCTGTTGGAGCTGGAGTCCGTGGAGAAGCAGATCCGTGGTCTGCTAGAGAGGCAAGCCGAGCTGCGAGATCGGCGATCAGCGCTTGAAACATCACGCGCCGATGCTCACAAGTCAGTGGTTAGTAACTTTTTGACTCCGACTTCGTCTACTCCGTGCGTTTCTCTGCCCAGGAGGACGCGATCATCTCTGGCTTCATTCACTCCGGCACCGACACAAAGCCATGGACCCTGGGTGATCCCTCAGCGGAAGACACGAGCCAGGACCAGACCAAGAACCTCTCCACCGCTCCCGGTCTTCGAGATCTCCACCCGGAACCGCTTCTCCCCTCTTCGCGAGTCGGAACGTGACGACGCCGTGATCATCGGCAGTTCCATCGTCCGTCATGTCCGCGCTACCTCAGGTAAGGGTAATGTGCGCACTCACTGCTTTCCTGGTGCTCGTGTTCTAGATGTCGCTGCACATGTTCCCGAGATCCTGAACGGTGACGAGCGCGTCGGAGCTGTGGTGCTGCACGCGGGAACGAACGACATCCGGCTGCGGCAGACGGAGGTTCTGAAGAAGGACTACAGGAGCCTGATCGAGACGGTACGCAGCACAGCGCCTGAGGCAACGATCATCGTGTCTGGACCGCTTCCCACGTACCGACTAGGACAAGAAAGGTTCAGTAGACTATTTGCTCTAAATGAATGGTTAATATCATGGTGTAATGAACAGAAACTGCTCTTTGTAAATAATTGGAATCTGTTCTGGGAGCGACCTAGGCTCTACCGTGCTGATGGCCTGCACCCCAGCAGAATCGGAGCGGCTGTGCTGTCGGACAACATCTCCAAGACGTTACACACCATCTGACTAGTAAGTCAAAGTCCAAATCACAATCTCTGCTGTCCCAACTTAATTGATACAAGTAGTGTAGAACATTATATAGAAACTGTGTCTATTCCTCGTCTAGTGAGGCCAAACAATAAATCTAGTTTAGGATCTAGGAAAAATCTTATTGTAATTAAACCAGAAAATCTAAATCTCAGTGAACAAAAAGAATTTCTAAAACTAGGTCTTCTAAACATTAGATCGCTCACACCTAAGGCGGTTATTGTAAATGAAATGGTCACAGATAATAATTTCGATGTTCTGTGCCTTACTGAAACCTGGCTTAAACCAAATGATTATTTCGGTCTAAATGAGTCTACTCCGCCAGGATACTGTTATAAGCATGAGCCCCGTCCGATCGGTCGTGGCGGCGGTGTTGCAACAATCTATAGAGATATCCTAAATGTTACTCAGAAAACAGGTCACAGGTTTAATTCGTTCGAAGTACTTGTGCTAAATGTTACGCTCTTAGATGTAAGAAAGAAATCCCTATTATCTCTAGCCTTAGCGACCGTATATAGACCTCCAGGGCCCTATGCTGATTTCCTAAAAGAGTTTTCAGACTTTCTCTCAGATCTATTGGTCAATGCCGATAAAGCAATAATTGTTGGAGATTTTAACATACACGTAGATAACACAAATGATGCGTTAGGGGCTGCGTTTACAGATTTATTAAACTCATTTGGGGTCAAGCAAAACGTCAGTGGTCCCACTCATCGTCTAAATCATACACTAGATTTAATTATATCATATGGAACCAATCCAACCGATATAGATATTATAGCGCAAAGTGACGATCTCACTGATCATTGTATGGTAACGTGCATATTACGTACTGCTGAAATTTGCCATGTTGCGCCACGTTATCGACCAGGCAGAACAATCGTTCCAACCACTATAGATAGATTCACAAATAGCTTACCTGATCTATCTCAGCTGCTCAGTGAACCCAAACAAACAGATGAACTAGAGGAAATGACTAGCAGTTTGAGCACCATTTTCTCTAGTACATTAGATATTGTTGCACCAATTAGATTAAAAAAGGTTAGAGAGAAAACTAAAGCACCATGGTACAATAGTACTACACATGTTATCAAGAGAGAAACTCGTAACTTAGAGCGTAAATGGAAACAAACTAATTTAGAGGTCTTTAGAATCGCGTGGAAAGACAGTATGTCACGTTATAAAAAGGCTCTAAAAGCAGCCAGGGCTGAGCATCTCCGCAAACTAATAGAAAATAACCAAAATAATCCAAGGTTTTTATTTAACACCGTGGCTAGACTAACAAATAAACAGACATCACCAGAGCAAAATATTCCGTTACAGTATAGTTGTAATGATTTTATGAATTACTTCAATGAGAAAATAGAAAGCATCCGAAATACAATTGTAAATGTACAAACCTCTATGGTGTCTTATGATTCAGCCACAATTATCGCCCCTCAAGAACAACTACACTGCTTTACAACTATAGGACAGGAAGAGCTAAATAAACTTATCTTTGCAGCGAAACCAACAACATGTTTATTAGACCCAATACCCACTAAACTACTGAAAGAAGTGTTACCTGTAGTGGAAGAGCCTCTTCTCAATATTATTAACTCGTCTTTATCTTTAGGTCATGTTCCAAAAATATTTAAGCTGGCAGTAATAAAACCTATTATTAAGAAACCGCAATTAGATCAAAATAACTTAGCAAATTACAGACCCATTTCAAATCTTCCATTTATATCTAAAATACTAGAAAAAATTGTGTCCGCTCAATTGTGCTCTTTCTTGCAAGAAAATGATATCTATGAAAAATTTCAGTCAGGATTCAGACCGCATCATAGCACAGAAACTGCGCTAGTTAAAATTACAAATGATTTACTTTTAGCTTCTGACCAAGGCTGTATCTCAATACTAGTTCTACTCGATCTTAGTGCTGCGTTCGACACTATAGATCATAAAATACTCTTGGATCGACTACAAAACTACACTGGTGTTCAGGGACAGGCATTAAGCTGGTTTAGATCGTACTTATCAGACCGTTACCATTTTGTCTGTTTAAATGGTGAAAAATCGAAGATAACGTCAGTAGACTATGGAGTGGCGCAAGGATCGGTGTTAGGCCCTCTGCTATTCTCAATATATATGCTGCCACTGGGTAATATTATAAGAAAACATGGAATTAATTTCCACTGTTATGCTGATGACACTCAATTATATATTTCATCAAGACCAGATGAAAACACTAACTTATCTAAATTGACAGAGTGTCTTAAAGATATAAAATGCTGGATGACGTGTAATTTCCTGCTATTAAATTCAGATAAAACGGAGGTATTACTTATTGGTCCAAAAAACTACCCACAAAACCTCGTACAATACAACTTTAATTTAGAAGGATGTCCAGTTACTTTATCCACTACAGTAAAAGACCTGGGTGTTATACTAGACCGCAACTTGTCTTTCGAAAATCATATTTCATATGTTACAAGAACAGCCTTCTTCCACCTTAGAAATATTGCTAAGCTACGTAACATGCTATCTGTTTCTGATGCAGAAAAGTTAGTTCATGCATTCATGACCTCAAGACTAGATTACTGTAACGCTTTATTAGCTGGTTGTCCTACATCCTCAATAAACAAGCTACAGTTAGTGCAAAATGCAGCTGCTAGAGTTCTTACTAGGTCAAGAAAATATGATCATATAACACCAATTTTATCATCTCTGCACTGGTTACCTATTAAGTTCCGTATCAATTACAAAGTACTATTACTGACCTATAAAGCCCTAAATGGTCTAGCTCCTGTATATTTAATGGACCTTCTATCGCCCTACAATCCATCGCGTTCTTTAAGATCCCTAAATTCGAGGCTTCTGGTCATTCCTAGGATATCCAGATCCACTAAAGGAGGGAGGGCGTTCTCGCATTTCGCTCCTAAACTCTGGAATAGCCTTCCTGATACTGTTCGTTGCTCAGACTCGCTCTCCCAGTTCAAAACTAGATTGAAGACGCATCTCTTCAGCCAAGCATTCACATAATGCTTGCCTCTTATACTACTGTTGAACCAGATCGAATGCATTAATATTATGAATAGCAGCTACGCTAATTATTTCCCATCTGCTTTTCTGCTGTTATCTCGGGACGCTAGTCCCGAGGTAAATAGCGTTCTTCAGCTACAGTCTGTATCCAGCCTCTCACGGAGACTTCAGAGTCCCCAACACCTGCGATGAGATGACTAAACGCCTGCGATGAGACGACTCGACGCCTGTGAAGAGACGACTCAACGCCGGCGATATGTTATGCCCTAAATTAATACATGATGATTAACTAACTGTATTTTTTACGTACATTTCTGAAATGCACTTTCTGTAAAGCTGCTTTGAAACAATATGTATTGTGAAAAGCGCTATACAAATAAATTTGAATTGAAAAAAAAATTTGAATCTCTTTTAAGAAAAAAAAAAAAAAAATAAGTAAAAAAATGCAGCTCTATTTATGAATAAACTAGCCTTTAGTTTACACAAATACAATACAAAACAAATTATTTTAAATAAATATAATAAATTAATTAATTTAAATATTTTTAACATTACATTCCTTTAAATTGACATGCAGCTGTACAATCAATTAACAATTTTTTACAAACATACTCAAGGTCCTGGAACATGAAATGGACTGATGTTAATTTATTAATTTTTTAATTTTTAAGATGATTTGTCGGAAATGTGTAACCAATTCAGACAAAATGTAGCCAACTTGTAAGACTCATTATTGCAGGGGTGACGCTTTCAAGCTGACATCATCAGTAATATTCAGCCTGCGTGTACCAGCTGACCGCACAAACACCCTAGAGCCCCGTCCAGCTGTGAGAGTGAACGGGACAAAATGCCTTTGGAGAAGCTGAGAGCAGCTGTCGAGCCACGTCACACTGGCGTGAGGACGCCGGCCTGTTTTAGAGCAATGACTAACCGGGTTGAAAAAGGTGAAGCATTAATGAGTGGCCACAAACCCGGCAGAGATTAACCCTCATTCACGTCCTAAGCGGTACACTTTGACCAGCTATTGATGTCAACCAGGCGTAACACTGGACGAGCACTAACCGCTTGGCAGTCAAACACCAACTTCATTAAAGGGATAGTTCACCAAAAATCATCATTTACTCACCCTCAAGTTGTTCCAAACCTGTATGAGTTTCTTTCTTTTACTGAACACAAAAAATATACATTTTGAAGAATATGGGTAACCAGACAGTTGATGGACACCATTGACTTCCATAATAGGAAAAAAATACTATGGAAGTCAATGGCTACTGTCAACTGTTTGGTTTCTGACACTTCAAAATATCTTCTTTTGTGTTCAGCAGAAGAAAGAAATCCAAAAGGTTTGGAACAACTTGAGGGCGAGTAAATGATGACAATTTTCATTTTTGGTTGACCTATCCCTTTAAAGTCAGTTTACTGTATGTTAATATGGTTTAAACTAAACCAGAAGAGAAAGAGGAAATCATATGTTTTGACCGAACCTACTCTACCTGTTAAATGTTTGGAATAATTTAGATTTTTTTAACGTTTTTGGAAAGGTCTCTTAGGCTCACCAAGGCTTCATTTACTTGATGAAAAATTCAATAAAAACAGGAATGTTGTTTTCTATTTGAATATTGTAAAATGTAATTTATTCCTGTGATCAAAGCTGAATTTTCAGCGAGTCTTCAGTGTCACATGATCCTTCAGAAATCATTCTAATATGATGATTTGATGCTCAAGAAACATTTTTGAGTATTGTCAATGTTGACAACAGTTGTGCTGCTTCAAATTTTTGTGGAAACCACAATAAATCCTTTTTTTCAGGATTCATTAATGAATAGAAAGTTAAAAAGAACAGCATTTATTTGAAATAGAAATCTTTCTTAACAATATAAATGTCTTTACTGTCACTTTTGATCAATTTAATACGTCCTCGCTGAATAAAAGTATAATTTTTTTTATTAAATTGTATTAAAATTTCACAATATTACTGTTTTTACTGTATTTTTGATCAAATAAATACAGATAAATGCTAAAACATTTTTTTTTTTTAAACGTAATTATTCCAAACTTTTGACCGTTAGTGTACGTGCTGCGTGACTTACTGTTTGAGGGTGCTGATTTTGGAGTCCATCGACTCCTGCTTGCCCTTCATGAGCTGGACATCTGTGATCATTTTAGACACGTCGTCAGAGTTGTACTTGATGTCCTCGTGTTTAATATTCGACACCTGCAGATGGACACAATGAAAACGTCAAAGATGGAGATATGCACTGCATGTGATTATTAGAGGGGTGAGAGGAGTCTGTCATGACCCGTTTCTGAACCCTCACGTAGTGGAAAGCATGTGCTAACGGTTTGATTTCCGCCCTGAGCTGGACATTTGGACAGAGCGGGAGGGGAAACACTATAAATCGGGAGGGTTGGAAAGTGGCGGCGATCGAGCATCAGAGGGACGCCAGATTAAGTGCCCCAGAACCTCGGCCCCTAATCCACACGTCTCCAGCTGGCTTCCTCTCAGACCTGCTGATTATCGCAATCTCTCACCGAGCCAACGGGAAACAGGGACACCGAGGAAACCCGGCAGAGCACATGGAAACACTTTCACTTGATCCGGCTACCCATCACCAGACTCTGCACACCGGGAACTGGAAAAATCCAAACCGAAGATTTCCAAACAGGATTGGAGTGTTTTTTTTAAATGGTTTGGAAATTCCTGCTTTCCATTTCCTCAAAAATTAGCACAAAACACTAAAAAATATCTGCAGATTACAAGTTAAAAAACAAGATTTCAAGAACACATCTAAACTTGGTATAATTACTTATTCTATATATATTCCTTCAGTACTGGTATATATACAGTATATATAGTAAATAGGCCATATAGTTAGTAAAGGCTAAAATGACTATTTAAACTATAGCTTATTATTTATATATTTTTCAAAAGTTTAAATGGCAAGGACCCCGAAAAAACAATGAAAGTACAAATGCAGCAAGCTACATAGTTTCATGTGCAAAGACATTTATACTGTGATGATGATACAAATATATTATGCTATAAATTATGTGATATTATACAGACAACTACGTAACAGTTAGAAATAAAACAAATCTGCATAAACTAGGGTTGTCAACGAATACAATTAAAGGATTAGTCCACCTCAAAATGAAAATGTCCTAATAATTTACTCACCCCAATGCCATCAAGATATCCATGTCTTTCTTTCCTCAGCGGAAGAGAAGTTAAGTTTTTTGAGGAAAAAATTTCTGGATTAATGGACTTCAATGACAACCAGCGTTTTGAAGTCTAAATCAATGCAGTTTCAAAGGTCTTTGAAGTGCTTGAAACGGCTGTGCACGATCGCAGCTGAGGAGGAGGGTTTTATCTCGCGAAATATATATATAAAAAATATATATACACTTTTTAACTACAATTGTTCGGATTGAGCTGATCGGAGGGGAGAAAAAATATGATCCGATACCTATCCAACAATGCTTGAATATAGCATTTCCCTTGCTGCGACATCCAATTAAGCGGCGCATATTGGGCGGTTTTGCAATCTATTTTGTGGGCAAAAAATGGGTTTGGGCGGGTGGATAAAAATTGGGCTGGTTTCAGATTTTCTGAACGGTTTCAGTTCGGCGGGTTTTTGTAGCCGAAACACCGGTACTTCAGATCCTTCTTTCGGCGACCCTCTGTTCAGCTGGCAGTAGTCTGTCTCACTCACGCACACACACACATCTCTGGCTGACGTGCCCCCTAAACTCACAACAGACACTCCATCCCACGACCTTCGGTGTACTATAAACACGGTTTTGCAATCCGTCTCCTCAGTTTATAAACCGTAGGCTGTAAACTGTATGCTACACAAGATTTTGAAGCATATCCAAGAAAGGGTTTGTGCAGAGTGTGGAGCGCGCACTGCATGGCACGGAGCGCGGGCGCGAACACTTCCGTTTTTCTTTCAACAGTGGAAACAACTTAAAATACTCTATAATTTCTGGTCATACAGAAAATAACTTATTTTTATATAACTTACGTCAATATTTATTTTTTTTTGCGCAGCTTTTGGTGTGCATACAGTTCAAATTAAAATGTTGGTGTTCAACTTTGCGTTTTAAAAATACAACAACCGTTAATTTTTCGTTTTACGGGTTAAAAAGGAAAAAGGAATGGACGCAAAAGTACACGGACCAATGGGTAATTTTAAAGCTTGTTAATGATTAACTTTAAACCTGTTGGTAGCTTAAGTAGCCTACTGAAGTAGCCTGCCTGCCTGTATTTTTTTTTTTTTTTTTTAATAAAGGGTGGCAGTCTTTCATAATTAACTGTTGTTGTGGACTATATACTGGAGAAGTATTTGTTCTCCATTTGAGTGAGATGTTTTTAGGTTGCTAATTGAGCAAAGTGCTTCCATATATTTTATTAGGCCTAGTATTAGTTCAAGAATAAAATAGAATAAAATAAAAATATCGGATTAATATCGGTATCGCAAATAGCCAAAGCTGCGGCATCGGTATCGGAAGTGAAAAAGAGGTATCGGGACATCCCTAATATATATATATATATATTTTTTAAATGACCTATCGTTTCGCTAGATAAGACCCGGCTCCTCAGCTGCGATCGTGCACAGTCCGTTAAAGCACTTCAAAGACCTTTGAAACTGCATTGATTTAGACTTCAAAACGCTGGTTGTCATTGAAGTCCATTATTCGAAGTAAAATCCAGAAATGTTTTCCTCAAAAAACTTAATTTCTTTTCCACTGAGGAAAGAAAGACATGGATATCTTGGATGGCATTGGGGTGAGTAAATTATTAAGAAATTTTCATTTTGAGGTGAACTAATCCTTTAACTGATTTATGATTAATCCAATGATTTCTGACCAGTACTTAGAAAGAAGAATAGGATCAAATTCAGTTAATGTGAATCAGTTAAATTGCATATAATATGTTTAAAAATAACATGTTAAATTTGACACGTGTTAAAAAAACATTTTAAATATTTTGAAAAATAATTCTTGACCCTAGTTTGAAAATCCTTTATTAAAAACCAGAAAATGGCAAAAACCATCAGTTAAATCAATCAAGTGTACATGACAGAAAAAAAATGAAGAAAACAGCAGAAGAAAGTCTTCTCTGCCAGCTGCATATCTACATTACAAACTACACGTAAAGCTGGAAAAGCCTCTGCTCAGTAAGAAAAGTTCATTTGTAATCCAACTTTATTAAGGTTTTCCCCGTGGGAGAATATAATTCTGGTAAATATTCATTTATAAGTGAAACACGAGCAGCAGGGAATCCCCCAAAAACCCAGACAAATTAATACCGCATTACTGGTCTGACATCAGAACTGTGGCCTAAATGAACTTCAGCCTGACCGTAAACTGCTTTGGATAAAAAAAATACCTCCAAAATACCAACTAATTATAAAAACCTGGAGACCATTCGAAACTCAAGGTCACCGAGACCCATATCTCACAAACATGCTGCTCAAATATTCTCATATCGAAGAGGCTGATATAAATAAATATTTCCCTAAATAAATAAGAGAAGTTTCTACTTACCGTTGTTACCTTCCTCTTGATATTCTCCAGCAGATTCTCCTGTCCGCGGATGAAATACGGATGCTGGAATTCTGTGTCATCTTTCTCCGGTTTTACCAGCCCTCCCTGTTCGATGTGGACAACTTTCCGAAAACCATCTACAAGAAAGACATTAACGTGTGTTATAAGCACAAATTCTGTCATGTTGAAAGGGAGCAATTAGGCAAAATGCACTTTTATATTGTTTTTGAACGTGTGTGTCTGCAGCGTGTGTACACAATCACCATATTGTGGTAAAAATCCATCCAGACCGTTTGTTACTTTCCACATAAAACTGAAATTGTGTCTCAAAATGAGCCGTTCAGAAATATGCTCCAATGTGACATCACATATGCTTAGGCCCCGCCCACGGAATCTGCCCTATTAGCTTAGCTCCTCCCCTCAGTGAGCTGTACACAGTCCGCCAAGTTTATCTTCTCACCAGAGCATTTAACAGCAGCATTCATGTAAGAAATGTATTCTTATTTAAGCTTCTAAAGTTATTGAGTCAAGAGCAGTGAATGATTTTCTGTTTTGTTTTTTTGTCGTTTGGTTCATATTAACATACTATTATGCACCTGTCACTTTAAAACACAGATCTAATATACACACACAATATACGGACATAACCGACTGTGTTTAAGTGAACTTTGTGTATTTTTGACAAACTTGTGTGTATTTGACTTAGTTCAATACTCACGCAACAGGCTGTCTGACAGGCAGCTTTCTGTGCGTGCGCTTCAGAAGTGTGCGCTCCGAAAACCATATATCAGAAGTTTAAACTGATATGGCTATAAAATGCATGCAAATAATAAACTTTCATGATGACAAAGAACTGCAATGTCACACGATTGAGAAGATAACCGATGTTTTGTTAGTTTGTGGCAGAGTATCCGGACAGAGGCACGAGCTGTACAGGCTCCGCCCTTTTCTGGAAAGTGGGGAGGGGAGAAGCAGCTCATTTGCATTTAAAGATACATGCATGAAAACAGCATGTTTTCCCTTCAATTAAAAAATGGGGACTTACAACATTTTATAATGATCTGTGGGGTATTTTGAGCTGAAACTTCGCAGACACATTCTGGGGACACCCGAGACTTATATTATGTCTTGTAAAAGGGGGCATAATAGGTTCTATTTAAATGTTTTCTGCTTACAAATTAATGAGACATCTAGAAAACATAAAACAGTTAAAATGCTAATTATAATGCATAAAACTAATTATTATGCATAAAACATCATACAAATTGTCTAAGGCGCAGAGCATAATGACATCACCTGGGTTGGTCATCGATTAGGTCTATTATGTAGTCAAAATGTACAAATGATTAAATAGACTGATTGTGTTGTCGGGCTGCTCGTATACTTACACATATTGAGCTGGCGAACAAAACTGGCCATGTTGTTGTGCTTAAAGTATTTCGGCAAAACCTCTTTGGAAAACCTTCCTTGGTCGAACACATGGAAGCTGGTGCCGTTCTGAAAACACACCAGAAATGTTTAAAACAGTGGCTCCCGGTTTCACAGACAAGGCTTAAAGGGATAGTTCACCCAAAAATGAAAAATCTGTCATTAATTACTCACCCTCATGATGTTCCAAACCAGTAAAGACTTTCGTTCATCTTCGGAACACAAATGAAGATCGTTTTGATGAAATCAGAAAATTCTGTCCCTCCACTGACAGCTATTCAACTACCACTTTGATGCTTCAAAAAGTTCATAAAGAGATCTTTAATCTTATCCATACGAATTGAGAGGTTTAGTTAAGAATTTCTGTAGAGACTCGATCGCTTTATATGATCAACAGATTTAATTAAGGCTTCTATTCACTTATACATTCATCAACTCACACATCAGTTGTGGTAAACGGAAGCTCAAGCATGGTCACTTGACATGGGAGAACCAATGAGGTTCATTCTCGTGTTACGCAGCACGATTGAGCTTAAGCAAGAACCAATGAGGTTCATAATCGCGTTACGCGGCACGTTTGAGCTTTAGCAAGAACCAATGAGGTTCATTCTCGTGTTACGCAGCACGATTGAGCTTTAGCAAGAACCAATGTGGTTCATTCTCGTGTTATGCAGCACGTTTGAGCTTCAGCAAGAAACAATGAGGTTCATTCTCGTGTTACGCAGCACGCTTGAGCTTTAGCAAGAACCAATGAGGTTCATTCTCGTGTTACGCAGCATGATTGAGCTTTAGCAAGAACCAATGAGGTTCATTCTCGTGTTACGCAGCACGATTGAGCTTTAGCAAGAACCAATGAGGTTCATTCTCGTGTTACGCAGCACGATTGAGCTTTAGCAAGAACCAATGAGGTTCATTCTCGTGTTACGCAGCACGATTGAGCTTTAGCAAGAACCAATGAGGTTCATTCTCGTGTTACGCAGCACGATTGAGCTTTAGCAAGAACCAATGAGGTTCATTCTCGTGTTACGCAGCACGATTGAGCTTTAGCAAGAACCAATGTGGTTCATTCTCGTGTTATGCAGCACGCTTGAGCTTTAGCAAGAACCAATGAGGTTCATTCTCGTGTTACGCAGCATGATTGAGCTTTAGCAAGAACCAATGAGGTTCATTCTCGTGTTACGCAGCATGATTGAGCTTTAGCAAGAACCAATGAGGTTCATTCTCGTGTTACGCAGCACGATTGAGCTTTAGCAAGAACCAATGAGGTTCATTCTCGTGTTACGCAGCACGATTGAGCTTTAGCAAGAACCAATGAGGTTCATTCTCGTGTTACGCAGCACGATTGAGCTTTAGCAAGAACCAATGTGGTTCATTCTCGTGTTATGCAGCACGCTTGAGCTTTAGCAAGAACCAATGAGGTTCATTCTCGTGTTACGCAGCATGATTGAGCTTTAGCAAGAACCAATGAGGTTTATTCTCGTGTTAAGCAGCACGATTGAGCTTTAGCAAGAACCAATGAGGTTCATTCTCGTGTTACGCAGCACGATTGAGCTTTAGCAAGAACCAATGAGGTTCATTCTCGTGTTACGCAGCACGATTGAGCTTTAGCAAGAACCAATGTGGTTCATTCTCGTGTTACGCAGCACGATTGAGCTTTAGCAAGAACCAATGAGGTTCATTCTCGTGTTACGCAGCACGATTGAGCTTTAGCAAGAACCAATGAGGTTCATTCTCGCGTTACGCAGCACGTTTGAACTTCAGCAAGAACCAATGAGGTTCATTCTCGTGTTACGTAGCATGATTGAGCTTTAGCAAGAACCAATGAGGTTCATTCTCGAGTTATGCAGCACGATTGAGCTTTAGCAAGAACCAATGAGGTTCATTCTCGAGTTATGCAGCATGTTTGAGCTTCAGCAAGAACCAATGAGGTTCATTCTCGTGTTACGCAGCATGATTGAGCTTTAGCAAGAACCAATGAGGTTCATTCTCGTGTTATGCAGCATGTTTGAGTTTCTGCAAGAGGTTTGTTCTCGCTGATAAATGTTTATAAATGAAAAAACCTAAATTCAATCTGTTCATCACATAAAGCGATCGCGTCTCCTCCGAAAATTTGGACTAAACTGCTCAAATCATATGGATTAGTTTTAAGATCTCTTTATGAACTTTTTGAAGCGTCAAAGTGGTAGTTGCGTAGCTGTCAATGGAGGAACAGAAATCTCTCAGATTTCATCAAAAAGATCTTCATTAATGTTCCGAAGATTAACAAAAGTCTTATGAGTTAAGAATGATATGAGGGGGAGTAATTAATGGCAGAATTTTCATTTTTGGAACTATCCCTTTAAGCGTACTCCCAGACTAAAACACATATTTGAGCTGTTAAACTGAAAAGCAACTTGCACTGAAATATCTTTAAAATATGTCAGTGCCGTTATTTTGTCTCAAGATGCACACCAGTAATATTATTTACGTTTATAAAAGCTACTTAAATCTTCTAAACAAACTAAGGCCTAATCTTAGCTTACTCTAAGCCATGTCTGTGAAACCGGGCCTAAGAGTTTAGTAAACAAACAAATCAATGGCAGATCTACAAAATTTCAAAAGATTTTGAGATTAAAACGTTGACCTAAAGATGTGTAGTCTGTCCTGACAGTCAGCCTAAAAAAAACAAAAGCACCTGCAAATCCACTTATAATACAGGATACAAATACAATTAAATCAATGCTTTACACCTTTTAAGAGTCTAAACTGGCTCATGACGATTGAATCTAAACTAAAAGACGGATCTGTAAACTGTCTCAGGCCCCTTTAGCCCAAGTATCATCAGGGCCACTTATAAATAGAAGGCAAAACTACAGTCAATTCAGGATCCAGCGCCTCCATATCAGAGGTTATTTTAAGACGTACAGGTTTAGGCCTAAACTTTCTAATTTCAAAAGAATCTAACTATAACCCAGGGCTGTAAACCTTCCCCAAACCACCTGAAACCCCAAACCAGAACTCACAGGACTCCAGCAGATTAACGGGTCTGTGTCCGGATCCTCCACCAGCGTCCAGAGTTTGGTCAGAAACGCAGGTACGTTGTTACCCGAGACTATCACCCCTCCGGGGCCCACACTGTGATACTCCATCAGAGACAGTTTAGTGATGATTTCTGACGACGATTAAACCTCTATACTGAGTCACTGATGAAGAAGAGCAGAGTCACAAACTAAAAGTGTTGCTGAACGAACACAGACTGCGCTCTTTAAACACACGATTTTGAGTATATTTCCCCCCTCAGAGTGTCCGGATCCCGTTTAAAGAGCGATATTTAAGAAAATTTAATCTGAATAGGTGTTTATGATGGTTCAGAAGGAGTGGAAATTTCCATTAAATCCACATCGCGACGAAACTGCGTAACGTTAGAAAACAAGGAGCGTTGAGAAGCGTCCCGCTATGATGACGCAATTGCGACGCCTGTTTAAAATATCACACTAATTTAGAAAATAAATAAATACTGAACGCATAAATAAAAACAAATATAATTCTCTTTCTATTTGTTTTAATGCGCTAAAAATAATTAATTTGACAAATTAAAGGTTTTAAATGTCACGTGTTCAATGATGAACTTTAACCTTTTGCCTCAGACATGGTTATAATTAAATGCAATCAAATCGAAAGCATTCTATTTTTAAAAAACGATCAGTTGGAAGGAAATACAAAACTAATGATATTTTAAAATGTTTTATATAAAAGGAAGGAGAAATAAAACGAACGCGTCATGGTTTGACCTTTGACGTCACTGATTCAAACCCACATGGTCGCAGTTTCAGCATGCGTCCAACTCACAGCGGCACCATGACTAAATTAAAGAATAAAAAAAGAAATATAGAGGAGAATGAAGACGACCAGGTATGATTTGATGCTATATTGATATAGTGCTGTTTTAAAGCAGTCAGACAGTAGTTATATATAACGCGTTATATGATAACACGCGTGTTTATGTAGCGCGAGGTTAAATTGCAGCTTTCTGGTTGAATTAGATAGAGATTAATAATACAATTGACAATAATTATACATTTAATAATTACTTCCAATAGACACTTCACGGAGTACGTTTAGTGATTTCTCTTTTAGTTTGTCTACCCTGTTTATTTGTCTACTCAGTTTATTGCTTGTACTTTCTACCTACGGTGTAATGTTTTATGTTATATTATATAACAATAGTGTATTATTAAAGTTTGGAAGCACATGACTGAATATATATTTCTCATGTCATTGAAAACCTTTTGATCCATGTATGGTTTTCATTACAAAAGTAAAATTAGGTTTATGTGAATATGGTTATGAGTAATGAGTTTAGCATTTGTGATGGTCTGCTGATGCTTTCATACTTAACCTGAAACTTTTTCATGTTTTTTCTCAGCTGCCCATTTTTAATAAGGATGGCAATAAAGATGGTCATCTAGATGATGATGAAGATCAGGCTGATCTGTCAGACAGTGAAGAGAGCGTCTTCTCCGGGCTTGAAGAATCAGCCAGTGACAGTGATGATGAAGATGATGAGGAAGAGGAGGACGGTGATGAAGAAAAGAGCTCTGATGTCGGAGAAGATAAAGCCGACAGCGGTGATGGAGACGATCGGCTGTCTGCCAAAGATGTGACCAAACCTCAGGTAATATGAACCGGCATGTTGACACGGAAAATGTGTTTTTTTTTCTGGCGCCCTGCCATTTAGTTGCATCTCTTTTGCCTTTCAAGAGCTGAAATCCACCCTTAACTAAAAATGATCATTCATGATAGTGTACAGAACTTTGATGTGCTCTGTGTGATGGTATTAAATCCTTTTTTGAATGAAGGGTTAATTTAAAGACTCCTTACTGGTCCATAAAAATCACAATACTTGTTTTGTAGTTCATTTTTAGGCTTGTGCATATAATCACACGTAATATCAGACTTGTATGTAGACCATAAACTTGTTGCTTATAATAAATTTTTAGCCCATATCTGCATGTTGATGCCATCAGGAGAGTTATACAACATTTTAGGTGCATAAAAGCAAGATATTATGTGTTTTCCTTTTTAAAGTCTATGATCGTCTTCATGCACAATATTGTGCCGATAGACAATAAAATCGTTGATCGACAACAGTCAAGAGATATCAAGACAATATTTGTCTCGTTTTCCCATAATGTATTAAATTATTGTTATTATTAGGCTATTATTATTATCAAATTTCCCACCCAAGTTTTACGTTAACATCACAGCAGATATTCGGCACATCGCCAACACGCTCCTAAAATAAGGATTAGTCATTGTAAACGTTTTAAAGACTGCAAAACTACAGCCCACATCAAAATTGAATTGCAATGTGATAAACATATAATTCACAAAAGAGGCATAATTTCTTGAACCGTTGTTTGAGCATGGTGAAAACAGCATCGTTGTTCTTCCGCATTTCATTTTCTTTGCGTATTACATTAACATAAAATATTGACGATAGGCCTAATAATAATACGTATGACAACACAATAACATTATTGTTCTTGTTATTTTATAATAAAAAATATATAGCTAATAGCAGCCTATAATAGGTCCGCACAATCAGACAACAATGATAAACAAAAGCAGCTTAATTTCAAACACCTACATAACAAACAACAATTTGTTTAACACTAAATATTGCACATAAACTAGGCCGTTCAGATTGCTTGTTAAAGTGCAATGAATAAATGCCTTATGCCAGCAGACAATGTCTGTAAAGATTTGTTTTGAGACTCAGGCCCTGTTTACACCTGGTATTAAGATGCATTTTGGTCGCTCGGATCACAAGTAGACGAGGGAGACACATTCCCGTTTACTCCTGGAGCCAGTTGCACCAACAGGGCTTTACTAAGCCTGGTCCTAACTGCTAAGTAGGTCTTAGTTAAGACCAGTCTTTAGAGTTGACCTAACGTCGGTTGCACCAACCAAACTTAAGCCTAGGCTTAACTACGCCTGGTTTTAGCGATGCGCGTTCCTGTGAATGGCCACGGAACTATAGCGGTTGCCTAGCAGCGTGCGTTGCTGGGGTTACGTTGTAAACTATCTTCCGCTGTTTGGTTAACTTGTAGCCGTATCAATGGAGGATCAAAGAAAAAGGAAAGGAAATTTTAATGCGTCTCTTTTGTCCACTTTCAAACACTTCTGTCCTGATTTCTTTGAGGGAAGGGTCTACGGGCGGGTAAATGTATGGATTTCTTCAGATCTTTCAATCCAATGGACACAATAAACTTGCGCAATTTACATATGAACGTGACCGGAGATGACAGAAAAACACACAGAGCATCAGCTTTCGTTTCTGCCCTGACAGACGCAAGACCAGCCGAACACAGTGAGTGTGTGTTAGAAATCAGGAATGGTGAGAGAACATTGTGCTTGGCAGAGGTGGGAGTAAGTCACTAAATGCAAGTCTCAAGTCAAGTCCAAGTCTTAACATTGCAAGTCCAAGTCAAGTCATTCTGTTGTAAGGGTCAAGTCAAGTCATCCTCTTTGTCAAGTCATACCAAGTCGCACACAGGCTAGTTTTACACATTTTTTAACTCTGGGACTTTTATTACTTTATTTAGACACAGAGGGCTAATGAGTTACAAAAATGAATAAATTAACTTAAAATATAATATCATATCATTAAGAAGCACTTTAAATGCTCTAATATAAAAATAAATTAAATGAACACAAGTAAACAAGAATTAATAAAACTTTTCCCATCTTGAAAAAAAAAACAAAAAAAAAAACCATTGCATTCTAAATTAGTACTGTATGCCAAAGTTTGTATGTTCTTACTCTAAATATCCAGGTGATTTGATCCCATAACACAAAATATTATATGGAAATTTTAAGAAAACAAATCTAAACATTTAAATGATTTAAACCCGGCTATTTTTGAATACATGGGTCGTTGTAACTGACGTTCTTAACTACATTCTATATTACTTTCTCCCGCCCGCAACATTTATGTTTCGTCCCGCTCCCGCCCGCAAATAGACTTTTTTCTGTACATCCAAATACTTTCAATTTAGCCTACGTGTCGCCACCATACACATCAGGATAAATGCTTCTGATAAATTATTTGTTATTAAAGCATTAACACACAAACCATTGTTATAACATAAAAGCAAGCAGCTCCTGCGTGCATGGTTTGGCATGACTGTGCGCTCCCTTAATAATTCCTAAAAATCTGACAGTTCATCACGATCTCACACATCTGTTATTATCAATGACGTTTCATAATATATACACTTTGTTTGTTATAATTAGAGGATTTGCCAGCATACAGAATTCAGCACTGAACAAAAAGTCTGTTTTGAGCGGTAAGGGAAGTCTATCGTAAATGCTTCTGATTGGCCATTGCGTTCAAGAAAACAACACATACATATGTCTGTGATTGTCTCAACGCTTTATTCTCCCTCAACCAGCACACACAGAGTGCATTACCGCCCGCGCTCCATCTTATGGCGTATACAAAAAATCACAATAATTGAGATTTCTTTTTTTCCACAAGTTCGAGTCAAGTCTAAAGTCACAAGGATCAAGTCTAAAGTCAAGTCAAGTCGAGTCTTTTCAGAGATCTAGTCAAGTAAGTCTCAAGTCCAGAAAATTGCGACTCGAGTCTGACTCGAGTCAAGTCATATGACTCGAGTCTCCCACCTCTGGTGCTTGGTACGTTTTTCATGTAGAGCTCGAGATATGAATATTTTCATGTAAAGATATGAGATATATACGAGATATTTTTCATGTAGAGATATGACTCGAGTCTCCCACCTCTGGTGCTTGGTACGTTTTTCATCTTTATACCAAACTGGGGTTTCCAGCCGACAGAGTTTAAATCCCGTCTGGCTAGTGCGCTTCTCATAATGTTCACGCATTAGTTCAGTAGGTGAAGAGAAGACGGTCTTTTGTGGCTGTTTGAACACATCAGTGTTTACACTACGAAAGCAATCCAGTCGAATGTGTTTAACTACCTCTGGAAGTGGTCTAAAGTGGACAAGCTCAAAATGTTTTAGGCCGCGTTTACACCTGTATTTAGCATCATCCACTTGTGATCCGATCGACTAAAACACATCTTAATGCCAGGTGTGCACAGGTCGTCACTCACCGGCAACATTTCCTCCTTGTGCAGTTCAGCAGATTCCCTGTGAGATATCCTTGGGCTCGCCTTTGGTGAGCAAAATAGGTTTCACATGTAAGTTTAAAATATTCTAACTGAGCTCTCAGCAAAAGTTTTTCAATGCGACCGTTATGTTAGAACACATCACATTCTTGTTTCCATGCCGTCAAACTTGTCATGAGACGTGTGGTCCTAAGAGCGATGTATGACTGATGTAGGCCTTTGGTTTTATTTGATTTCTGTCCAAATATATACTTGTTACTAGTGATCGACCGATATTGATTTTTTATAACCGATATCGATACCGATTCTTTGCATGTTTATGTGCCCGATAACCGATATGCAGAGCCGATATTTATTTACTGTTATACTTCTGTTTTTGACACAATTATTACAACACAAATGAACTAAACAAACCATTTTATTTATAACAATCACTCCCTCCTATATAATATATAATATAATAATATATAATATAATCACTCCCTCCTATATAATATCCCTCCTATATAATATATAAATATAAAACTTTATATTTATACACAAATAAATAGAGGGGTTCAAAAAATAGAGTCCAAAAAATAAAGTGCCTTTGTTTAAAAATAAAAGCTTTGATGAGGTAAAGCACAAAAATTATTCTAACATACTGGGGGTGAAAAATCTAAATTACATGAATTTTAGTAGCTATTTTAGTAGTGTAACTTAATACTCCCAGTTAAGCAGAATACATTTCAGCATTCTGCTCTGTAAGCATGCTTTGTTTGTTTTCATAAATGGTAAATCAAATTACAATAAAAACATTTATATTATTACATTATATAATTTATATCTAAATTATACATATAATTTATAAGCATCAGCAGCAACAATGTTAACAATAGGCAAAATAAATGTTAAAAGTCTAATGTTTTCATATGGAGAAAATAATTGACAGGGGAGTCATATCACCTTTGCAGAAATGTAATTAATTTTAAACAGTTTTAGAAGGTTTATGTGCCGTTTAATAGGTTTAAACTAAGAGTGAGGAATAATTCACTGGGTAATATTAATTCACTGAATAATATTAGCTGGAATATAACATTGTCAGGAAAGTAACAGACAAAACAGCATATACATCATTGCATTTTCCAACTAGTATGTTATTAATTATTAATAATATTTTTGTAGGTCTAGATCATGAAATGCTTTCTGACAAAGTGCTGTTTATCTATGCATTTTCACATAACTATATATAGGCTACTCAACCACGATCGCGCGTGCAGATAATAAATAATTAATTTCCACAAAGCGGTATATTTAGATGTGTATTAGCGAAATAATTGCTATGTAGTAAATGATAATATAATCTTGGGTGTTTAAACGAGATAATCTTGTCAAAAATTTCATTCAGTGGCCATGCTTGAGCATTCCTGATCATCAACCCAGTGAGTGCTCAGCAATATGAACGAACCTTTTTTCGAGACTAATGGTGAGCAAATACAACAGATAAACAATTAAATTCAGCGCTTTTATTTTCAACATGCACTCATTCATGTCTGTTTTATTTAATTCATGTAAAGTTACGTCTTTATTGGGGCAGGACATGAAGGATTACGCTACGTGACTCCATGAGTTTGTCTCAATTTTTTAGAACCAAGCTGCATAAACTATATCAGGCATTTATGTCTCAAACCTCATTTCTGCATGCCTGTTATGTTAAATAAAGTTGAATAATTAAAGCAAAGCAAGTAGAACATATACTTTACGTGTGCACAGAGTTGTTGTTGACTGATCTCCTCAGACGCGGGCTGAAATGGCGGAATTCTAAAAACGGTCACAAGATGGCGCCATTTATCGGCAAATCCGATATTACAAAACCGATACCCGATTATGGGAAAATGCTTAAATATCGGGAAAAATATCGGTAAACCGATACATCGGTCGATCACTACTTGTTACTATATACTATATATACTTGTTACCTGTTTTAGGGCGTTTTCACACCTGAAAGTCCGCACCAAGGTCTGAACCAAAGTTCATGTTTTGAAACATTTTATACATTCGGTAAGTTTTGGTTTGGTTTCACATTGCAATTATGCGAGCGCACTAAAGAACTTTACGTGACATACTTGCGTCCTGTCGTCATCATCTATGTGGGCTGCGTCTGGGCATCGATTGGTTTGTAAACGGACGTGCGTCTGACATCAGTTTGGTGGGTAACTTTGACATAAATGAAAAGAAAAAAACCTTTGACAAGAATGAATAAACAGACGCATATCGTTGCCACTATACTGTTATTATTAGGGCATTACTCCCTGCAGCACTACCTATACTCGAGGCTAGTTCAAATTCACCAAATGAACGTCCTCGTGTGAACATTTTATCGTCGCCGGCAGGAAAGGAGGAGAAGACTGCAAGCAATCCTGCGAGAACCACCTGTACTTCCAATGGTCTGAAAGTCTGAACCAGAAGATAGTTTCACTCTAGAAACGAACCAAACCTTTGTTCAGTTTGATCCGGACCGAGACTACCTATTTTCGTCTGACCAGATTTCGTCTGTTCGGTCCGGGGGAGGTTTCACACCTGTAATTTTGATTCTGATCAAACTAAAAAAGTCAGAAAATCCTGACCAAACAAGGAAGGTGTGAAAGGGCCCTTAAAGGAATAGTTCCCCCCAAAATGAAAATTATTGGTTGCACTTTATTTTACAGTACTTGCAGTTTACTTGCATAAGAAAGTACTGGGTAATATAAAGTAACTACATGGGTTAGGGTTAGGTTTAGGTTTAGGTTCAGGGTTAGTACCTAGATATTACCCAGTTATTGTAATAACTATAAAGTACATACAGTATGTACATGGGGAACAGGACTGTAAGATAAAGTGCTACCAGATAATTTACATTTTGGGGTGAACTATTGCTTTAAATACTTGAATATTTATCATGTTAGTTTATCAGTAAGTTATGGACTTCTAGAAACGCAGTCAGGGATCCAGAGTCTGTCTGATTTACATGTGGATTCATCCACTTCTTCCCAAAAATGTTAAAAGAGTTCAGTGCAGGACACAGACTGAGAGGGAATATTATGGTGACTGTAGGCGTTAGTTGCATGATCTGTTTGATCAGACATCAGAACCTCTAGTTTTCTGTGCTTTATTACGTTTGCAGCTCTTATACAGATGGGATTTCCATTAGAACTGTATTTGTTATTGCCAAATGTATTGCATTCAGCTGACTTTCTGTCATATGGAGGGTCACATTTCCAGACAGTGTTTTGGAATATAGTACAGTGAATATTTGGACACTTCAGTCAGACAAATGTCTGCATGTCATTGCATTGTGTAACGCGATATCAAAGCAGCTTGCGTAAACACGCTAATATTTGCATTTATTCATTTAGCAGATGCTTTTATCTAAATATTTAAAAAGCAATTAATTATAAGGAGGCAAGAAGACGAGAAGTGCCAAAAATGACAACTTTTCAAACATCGTCTAGAACTTTGGTTCTCAATTTTTTTGACGTCAAGGCCTTTTGTCCATTACAATATTCAAAGCCCCCAATGTAAACCAAGATATTTCTAGCTGTTATTTTTTGCTTCTGAAAAGCAGCTGTTATTACAGCAAAGTAATTATGAATTAATTTCAATTCAAATACTAAATGTATTTCAGGGTTCACACTTTTAATGACCCATCAATATTTAAAGGATTAAAGGATACTTTTTTTAAAGCACAAATAGCTATTTCTGTCTGATAAATTCAATTCTAAACCAAATACGAAATGATTTTTTAGCTATTTTGGGTTATTTGAAAAATGGTTTTGTCCATTTACTGGACTACAGGCTAGACAATGAGGGATAATAAAATAATACAAATAAAATAGTTCAAGTTTATTTAGTTAATTAGTTATTTTATTTATCTATTTTCATTTAGAGCATTAACATCAACCCAGTCAAGTGCTCACAGAAGATATTTCTAAAACGTAAATTATTTTTACGTTTTTTTTTTTTTACAAAAAAATAACTTTTTTGGATTTGATTAAACATAGTATTGTGAAAATTAAGAAAAATGCATTGTGCAACTCTGTAGATGTCGGACCTGCATACTGCCCCCCCCCCCCCCCCATCACTTGCATGTTAATACATAAATGAAATGACTTTCAGTTGGTGCGAGATTCCTGGCTGCATTCAAAACAAAGCAAACAGATGAAAACTGCTAAACTGTTTTGATAAAGGTAACTACATGATGCTTTTTTATTGTAGGCTACTGTAAACGCTTATGTTAGAGCAAAGCAGAATAAAGATGTGTAGCTTTTTTCTCTCTCTTCCGCCAGTGAGATAGCAGTTAAACTACTATCCTGTCAGTGAGAGACTGTGCGCATGTTCGTTAGCTTTGTTTATAATAAAGCTGTGGTCAGAGTCGGTCTCGCAATTTTTTTGTATAGGCCTATTTAACCCTTATTTAATCAAATTTCTTAAGAGTTGCACGTCTTGCAACAATGTGTAATGGTTTATGTGTTTATTGTATGGGTTGCATCACTTCATGGTAATAGCTAACAAAAAATGCAGTAGCAATAATAAATATAGGATATCTGATATCCGAAAAAAAGTCCCCATACCTAGTGCCCACCCATTTAAAATAAATGCCCCTGTGCTGAGCGCAGTCTGAAGCCGGCTCTGACCTGAGATAAGAAAAGCGAAGTCAGCTTTAAGAAAAGATCTTGCTGCTTTTGAGCTCAGATACTGACACTTGATTTGATGCTTTATTATCTAATGCGATGAGATTAAAAAAATTGTAATTGTCTAAATATTTTTGGGCTGCTGTATATCTTTCAGTTCAGTGAGGAAAGCCGTGGTCTGCCCCTGATCCTCGCTCTCTAGCGCCCCCTAATGCTGCATCACTGATAGTGTGAATGCCAGCTCTTCACAAACCCCCTGCTTCTGCATTACTGGACGTCTGAGAGCAGGAAGTAGATTGTCCAACTGTCATTCTGTGTGAATTAAAGGGGAGTCAGACAGAGAAACATGTGATCTTGGTAAATGGCAGGTGTCTGTCTGGTGCAGAAGAAAGTCAATATTGATCTATAGCAATGAAATGCTGCTTCAGTCCGCTGGTGAACTCCAGACTCAACAGCTGTCAATCACCTCTACGATGACATCACTCCCCTAGAGAACTCGAGTTTCATGTTATGCTTTATAAATAACTCGCTTTGTGAAATTTGCGTCTCAAAATGTTTAAACATTGCTTGTGTGCATTGTCAGTTAAAGGACATGTGTTCTAGATCATGTTTTGTTAAGGTTACAAAGCTACTAAGTTAAAAAAGAAATGTCAGTTACAAATCTACCAAGAGCCTTGTCGACAGTATATTCTGTCTTAGATGTTTTTCTGAGATTGATTACAGCAGTCAGAAGAGAGAACCTTTTAAATTTGCCTTCACTCCCTCAGCTGTTGTATTAGAATCACACAATTAGTTTCCTATGAATAGTTTCCATTGAGTAAATGTTAAGTGGTACTCGTTGTTGTTAGTATGTTACTGTTGTTATTTTAAACTCAGTATTTTTTTTTTTTTTTTTACCATAGTATTAGTATTATGTGTATCCTCAATTTATCAGCCATCGGCCCTGCCATATCACATACTGACCAATGCAAAACTTGTATCAGATATCAATATCAGTGTTTTTACACTATATATGAATATTATACACTACTGGTCAAAAGTTTGGAAACATTAAGGTTTTTTAATGTTTTTGAAAGTAATCTCTAAATCTCACCAAGGCTGCATTTATTTGATCAAAAATACAGTAAAAACAGTAATACTGTGAAATATTATTACAGTTTAAATTAATTGATTTCTGTTGTAATACATTTTAAAATATCATTTATTCATGTGATCAAAGCTGAAATTTTCACATCATTACTTCAGTCTTCAGTCACATGATCCTTCAGAAATAATTCTAAGATAATTTCTTATTATCATCAATGTTGAAAACAGTTTTAGCTGCTTTTTCATAATCATGATACACTGCTAAATTAAAGTTTTTTTTTTTTTTTTTTTTTTTTAAATCTTACGTACCCCAAACTTTTTAATGGCAAAGGCACATTAAATTGATAAAGACATTAAAGACATTTTTTTAAATGAATAAATATTCATTTTTAAAAAAAAAAAGTTCTATTTATTTTAAATTCTGTTCTTTTGACTTTCTATTAATCAAAGAATCCTGGAAAAAACACTTTCCTCAAAAATATTAAGCAGCACATCTGTGCTTAACATTAATAATAAAATAAATGATTATTGAGCACCAAATCAGCATAGTAGAACATATATGTATATATATGTGTATATCAAGTATATGTACAATTTTATTTATTTATTTGGCTTTTCCCCTTTATTTTTTTACAGAATGATCAATATTCTTTTAGAACAATCAAAGGTGATAGGAAAGTGAGACTCGAACCTAAGCCCATGTGAGCCAACAGCTCTTATACGCCTTGTTCCACAACTAACTTTCTAAAAATATTTACAAACACTGTTCATTGTCCATTGACCAGACTTCCAGAGAGAGCTATTGCATCTGTAAAGATGGCCAGGTGTTCATGGTTAACAGCCACTGCTGATGACATTTGTCTTATGGTCCATCACTAGTGTAGTATTAGACCCTTTACATGCGAGCTGCTTTTCCTTCATGATCTCCTCCAGATCTTTCTCTCATTCGTCAGGATCAGCGGCGCTACAGTGTGAGCTTCAGGGCCAAAGTGTTGACATTACCGCGGGACACCATCAAATTCACAGCGTTGAGATCTCTGTCTGGCGTTGCAGCGGAGGCCGTGGGACGTATTGTTCCTGTCTCAACTATTTAATCCGCTCCCCCGGCTTGTTTTTTCCCCTGCACTCCTTTGTTTTCGGGTCTCCTGAGAGATGGATCACGACTCTGACTGATGCACACCAGGCAGAAGTTAATGCGGCTGCCGGAGACGTTATGATTCCTGCGAGACGTGTGTCTGATCCAGCAGCGCTTGCCTGAGGGGGCGAGAGATGAGGAAAAGACCAGAGGGGCTCATCTTACCGCCAAACTCGCTTTTTCTCTAGCGCACGCCCACACACAGCACGCGTTGCAGACACGGCTGGGCCGCTTCCATCGCTGACACACGTGACGGGCCAGACGGGACGCTTTAATTGAGCAGCCACGGTCTTAATTAAGTATCAGCGTGAATGTTGATGAGTGGCGTCGGATTGTTCCATCCGTAACTCACTCACTCAATAACTCAACCACAGTTCAGAGGAAGCAAACCAAATAATGAGCGACTCGAGGCCTTCGGAGCGGAACCCGGTCAGTCCGCCAACAGACATTAAAAACACGTTATTGTGCAAACGTTCGTGTGTGTCGTTGCACACATTGAATGTGTGTGTGCAGGTTCGAAACGGATGCGAGTTGTGCTCCAAAAGTCTGTCAGTGTGTTCGTTTCTTTGTCTGATTCGGGCATTCTTTGGAATAATATTACAATACAGTGCCTAAGCAATATATTTTAAGAATTGTAATAATGCACAAATATTGTAGTATCCAGTAAAAGATATGCGTGTAGGTTAATATATTAACCTTAATAGTGGGTGGGAATGGCGCAGTGGATAAGACACATGCCTTTGGTGTGAGAGACCCGGGTTTGAATCCACTGTGAGACACCAATGTGTCCCTGAGCAAGACACTTAACCCCTAGTTGCTCCAGAGGCGTGCGACCTCTGACATACATAGCAATTGTAAGTCGCTTTGGATAAAAGCGTCAGCTAAATGAATAAATGTAAATGTAAATATTGCTTTCGCACAATGGTTGTACACTATTATATACAGTGCTGGTCAGAATTATTTGCCCCTTTGGTAAATATGATCAAAGATGGCTGTAAAAAATAAATCTGCATTGTTTATCCTTTTTTTTATATTTTATATATATATATATATATATATATACATATACATATACATATATATATATATATATATATATATATATATATATTTTTTTTTTTTTTTATTATTTTTATTTTTTTTTTTTTTTAATGCAAAAATCTAACCTTTCATTGAAGTAAAAGAATTGAAAGTGGGGTAAAATCACATAAATGTTTTTCTCCAAAACACGTTGGGAACAATTATTTGCCCCCTTTTATTAAATACTTTTTGCAACCTCCTTTTGCCGAGATAACAGCTCTGAGTTTTCTTCTATAATGCCAGATGAGTTTAGAGAACCTGACAAGAGATCAGAGACCATTCCTCCATACAGAATCTCTCCAGATCCTGCAGATTCCCAGATCCATATTGGCGCTTCTTCTCTTCAGTTCAGCCACTCATCTTCTATAGTGTTCAGGTCAGGGACTGGGACGGCCATTGCAGATGCTTGGTTTTGTGCTCAGTGACCCATTTTTGTTTTGATTTTGATGTTTGTTTTTGGATCATTGTCCTGTTGGAAGATCCAAACATGGCCCGTTATAAGATTTCTAGCAGAGGTTGTCAGGTTTTGATTTTTTATCTGTTGGTATTTGATCGAATCCATGATGCCATGAATCTGAACAAGAAGTCCAGGACCTCTGGCAGAAAATCAGACCGACAGCATTAAAGATACAGCAGAGTATTTCATTTTACACATGAGGTACTTTATCCCTGTGTGAACCAAACACATCTTAAGGTTTGCTGCCAAAAAGCTCTTGTTTTGGAGGAATGGTCTCTGATCTCTTGTCAGGTGTTCTCCATAATGTGACCCCCCCCCCCCCCACTTTCAATTCTTTTACTTCAATAAAAGGTTAGGTTTTTGCTAATTTTTTAAATAAAATATCAAAAGGATTAAAAATGCAGGTTTATTTTTTTACAACCGTCTTTGATCATATTTACCAAGGGTGCAAATAATTCTGACCAGCACTGAATGTATAGCCTATATATTATAATATGACTTTATTTGATCAAAAATACAGTAAACCAGAAATATTGTGACTAATTATTTTCTATCTGAATATATATTAAAATGTAATTTATTCCTGTGATCAAAGCTGAATTTTCAGCATCATTACTCCAGTCTTCTTCAGTGTCACATGATCCTTCAGAAATCATGCTAATATGCTGACTTGAGAAATATTTATTATTATTAATATTGAGAACAGTTGTGCTGCTTCATGTTTTTTGTTTAATTTTTTTTTTTTCAGGATTTTTTTTTATAGACATCTTTTGTGACATTATAAACAACTTGCTGTCACTTTTGATCAATTGAATGTGTCCTTCCTAGCTGAAGGTGTGTGTGTGTTTGTAACTTTCGAGACTCAAACTCTTGTCGTCATGCTTTTGGTCTGCATCGTCTTCAGCCCACATGGGTTTGTGGTTATTCTGGCGTTCGGCCACACGCCGCCAGACGTCCTGAAGAGCTTGTTTTTAATCTGAATCCACACCGTGAGCTCTTCAGTTCTGGCCACTCGAACATCATCTGGTCAAATCATCTGTCAAAAGCTGATTTCTCTGCCCCCACATCCTTCTTTTATTACAGAAAGTAACAAGTGTGTTCATTTCACGTGTGAAGTATCCCTGTGCATGTTTGGCAAAATACGCCTGGGTGATATATAGCTATGTTATATTTTGATCATTTTCAGCTTTATCTCTTCCTGTGATTGTTCTGAAAGGGCCTGAAAAGAAGACTTTTTAATTGTATGTTTTACTTATTTCAACTATTGCTAATTAGATTCAGAATATAAAGTGAAATCTTGTTAAAGCATGTCTTCCAGACTATTTAACTAAATTAATAACTAAATGTGCACATGCAAGACTATATGATAGTTTAATTTATATGCACAAATGTTATATTACCCAGTAAAAAATATATATATATATGTAAATAGACACTAACATTGTAAGATTGTAACGTTTTTGAAAGAAGTCTCTTCTGCTCACCAAGGCTGCATTTATTTGATCAAAAATACAGTAAAAACAGTAAAAATGTGAAATGGTATTACAATTTAGAATAACTGTTTTCCATGTGAATATATTGTAAAATGTCATTTGATTCCTGTGGTCAAAGCTGAATTTTCAGCATCATTACTCCAGTCTTCAGTGTCACTTGATCCTTCAGAAATCAGTCTAATATGATGATTTGATGCTCAAGAAACCTCAATGATGAAAACAGTTGTGCTGCTTCATATTTTTGTGGAAACCGTGATACATTTTTATTCAGGAGTCTTTGATGAATAGAAAGTTCAAAAGAACAGCATTTATTTGAAATGGAAATCATTATATATGTCTTTACTGCAAAATTTCATCAATTTAATGTAGGGATGCATGATATATCGGCCACCATATCGGTATCGGCCGATATATTAAAGCCGATAAATAATGAATTATGTCCTTCAGCCGAGACACTTCAGATGCGCACTGTTCTCCATGATGGTTTTGAATTTGATTGAAATATGATTGGAATAACTTCAAATAGGAAAATACAGTTAAAAGGATAGTTCACCCAAAAATGATAATTAGCCCATGATTTACATCCTAGTTGTATATGACATTCTTCTTTCAGACGAATACAATCTGAGTTATATTCAAAAATGTCCTGGTTCTTCCAAGCTTTATAATGGGAGTGAATGGCTGTTTGACTTTGGAAGTCCATTAAAGTGCATCTATTCATTATTAAAGTGCTGGAAACGGATCTGCAGGGGTTCATAAAGGCCTTCTGAAGTGAAGCGATGCGTTCGTGTAAGAAAAAATATCTATATTTAAAACTTTACTGACTAAAATAACGCTTCCGGCAGACGGCCAGAAATTTTATGCTAATTTTTACGTGCATATACAGTATTCTTACTAAAACATTCAAATATATTGCAAAATTACTTCCATGATCACTTTCAGGTGGTGCAAGTGAATCGTTGAATTAGTTCATGGTTTGAATTGATTCATGAACAAACTAAAGTGGTATTTGTTAAAATCAGAGAAAACATCTGTTTTAATGCTTTTATACTCAATGCAAGGAAGAACAAACAAGCACAATGAAACCTAAATATGACAGAAATCCTCATGATATTCACAGCAAATTCATTGTGAATATTCGATATGGCTGCTTATCCTAACAGGTCACGTCCTGATTTGGCCTGTGGTTTAATGACTCAGAACAACCGGTGTCAATCCCCCATCTCTTCCTTTCCTAAACTCAGTTTCAGCTTGTTTTTAGATCTTCAGGGCTAGCGGAAAAATGGGCCGTCCCCCGGGCCGCACGAGGCATTCAGGAACGCAGGGCTCGAGCGTCTTGATGTGGATTTAACTGGGCTTCAGGGAGGAAGTGTTTCACTTAGCTCTGCAGTCCAAGAGATAGCGGGACTTTAAGGAGCCGTAAATCAGCACAGGTTGCTCACCTGCCCCGTCTCGGGCTCGTGGGACGCGCGGCGGCTCAAAGCTGCTCTTCCTCTCGACCCTGTTAGGAGATGTTCAGTCCGCTTGGCCTTCTCGTGACTAATGGGCTGTGGTAAATAACATGCGGTACGGGGAGCTTTCATCCCGATGTCCCGGGCAGGATGTGAGGTTCTGGTGACTGCTTTTCAACGGCACACATGTAAATCACCAACAGGAAGTTTGTGCATGAAATGAAATAAACTGCATATCTGAAACATGTAGACTGTCATGCTGCCGTAAAAAAAGAGGCTCTTTGGAAAATGCTGGACTGAAGTATGTTTTTCTACAACGAGTGTTTTAAAAACATTTTTGCGCAATATTTGCATTTGTTTTTAATGATTAAGCACAACGCCCTGCACATACTAGTTGCATACCATTGCTTTGCCAATAACTAGTGCTTGTTACAGTAGGTTACATTAGTTAGTTACATTGAGTACTGTATTTTTGGTTACACTTTATTTTAAGGTGTCCGTGTTAGTGTAATTATATATTTAAGTACTGAGTAATAATTATTAACTACATGTACTTACTATAGGGTTAGGGTTTGGTTTAGGGTTAGCTGCATGTTATGCAGTTTATAGTAATTACTATAGTAACTACATGTAACATGTTTAACAAGGACACTGTAAAATATAGTGTTACCGTATTTTTTAAGGTGCCCTTGTTACAGCGTAATTATGCACATAATAAAAACATGAACTTGCTATATAATTTAGAGTTAGGGTTTGGTTTAGGGTTAGATGCGTGTAATTATGCATAATTTACTGTTATTACTATAGTAAGTAAATATAAGATGTTACAGGGACACTATAAAATAAAGTGTTACTTTGCACTGTTACTAGTTACTGAACAAAATGATAATGTAACTTACTATGTTGTACTTTTTCTGTTTGTTTTTTGTTTTTAATACCAATAATTTTTTGCTTGTTTTTAATGCAAATTCTTGTTCAGATTTGTTCAGATGCTGGGATATGGGATTCTCTCAAAAAAGCTCCAAAAGTTTATTTCTTTTATATACTTCTAGTTTTTATAGTCCATTTGATAGTTATAAACAGTTATAAATTAGCCTAAGTATTTTATTTGTCGTCCTGTTTATAGAAAACAGTTGTCCGTATTTGAGTACATAAGCTGAGGTTTTGGTAACAACTAATTTGTTTTCATTTTTTCTACAGAGTGCTGGCCAAAATTCGGAGGAGAAGGAGAAGGAGAAGAAGAAGAAGAAGAAGAATAAGAAGAAAGCCGCTGGGAAGGAGGGTGGAGAAGAGAGTGTTGTGTCCGGCCTCAAGGTTTCCTCACAGGACGAGTACGAGCACGACACGTCCGATGAGGAGGTAAGAATCTGCAGCCCAGGACAAGAACTATCCTCTTAAAATAATCTTGTCTGATTTGGTTTGAAAGCTATTTTTCCATAGCTTTCTGTGGCCTGCAGACATCTAAAGAAAACACTGCCCTATAAAATTGTACCGTGGTAAATGTATTTTATACTAAAATAAAATCGTAAAACTTCATAACGTTAATATACGTTAAATAAAAACGTACTGTGATATTGGCCTTTACAGCCATTAAAAATTAAAATGAAACCAATATCCTGAAAGTTTCTTACTGTGTTTGAAAGAGATCTTATATCCATTTTAATGGATGTACAGTAGTAATAATATCATTTTTGTGGGAACTATGGTTACCCTGGTAAAAATTTTTTTTGAAAAGTTTACTGAAACTATTTTTGTTATTATTCTTGGCATGGAAATGAGCAAAGTTTTCAATTTTTCAATATTTAAATATATTTTAAAAGTAGGGATGCACAATATATCGCCATCATATCGTTATATGCCGATATATGTTCATTTTTAATGCTTTCGTTATCGACCCGAAAAGAAAAATTGGCCTATAAATATGGTATTTTTTCTTCTTCAGCCGAGACATTTGTTCACCATGAAGTTTTTGAATTATTTGAAATATGATTGGAATCACTTCTAAAAAGGAAAATACAGTTAATTGCAACATGTGCAGCGCAAGTTTATCGTATAGGCTATATAATATTATAATGAGAACATCATTATGATTGTGTGCTCCAGGCATGGCTTTGAGACTTTTGTTTTTGTAATCAGGTTCTCAAATTATATAAAATTTTTGATTTCGATTAATCGGCCAATATATCAGTTATCGGCTTTCAAATATAAAGAATTATCGGTATCGGCAAAAATGTCCATATCGATGCATCCCTAATTTAAAGGATAAATATTTAAGATTCTCCACTATTGAAGCACAAGATGCACTTTGGATCCTCTCAAATTGTACTGAAGAACATGATCATCGGGTTTTGTTCATATCAGCTCAAGTGCTGATGTTTCAATGCAACTTTTCACTCAAATTGTTATGCAACTTACAACTTCAATTGCAATCAACAAAGATATTCAAATGGAAAAGAATGCAAAATTGAAGCAATTTCACTAGTGGTCTCAGACTGTTGGACCCCAGTCCCTTTCAGGTGACGGAAAATCAATGGAAGAGTGTTTGCGCTCAACTCTTATTTCCATTCAATTGCATTTTCCAGTTCAGCGACTTCACTTAAATATCACCATTATGTCCAGGTGTTGTTGGTGCACCTGCATCTGTTGTGATGTGTCCTTTGCATGCTGTCCTCCTATCATTTGTTTCCAGATGGCCATTTGACTTTCAACTCTTTTGACTTTTATTTGGATGCATAACAAATGTATAATTTGACTACTTAAGGGAATTTTAGAGTCTTTGTGAGCACACTGTATGAAATGCCATCATATCCTCTCAGAAACTGAAATGGTGGGAAAATGTCAAGTTTTGCCTTTTATGTGTTATCACATTAGATTGCGTTTTACTCCGGTATTATTGTCTAGTTAATGACAGCTGGTGACAAAGTTATACTTTAGTGTAAACTTTAGTCTAAAGTTCAAGCAATAATGTAAATCTTTTGCCTGGTGACATGAAACTGAATGACAAGTAGGCTAAAGATGATTTCAGTAAGAAAAATCTCACTCTCAATTTAAATATAGCGGTGGCTTTTTGTGCTACGTTTGCACAGGCATAATTACTTCATTGTTCCGTAGAGGGGAATATGGTTAGTTGTGTAATATTTCATGTAAAGGAAAAAGATTGTCCTGTTCCTTGGGCTGGAAGTGTCTGAACCGCAGTATTTGATACGTTCCCTTACGCCTGTAAGACGTTACCGCATTTCTGTAATGTCTCTGTTGGCTTTTTCAAAGGGAGACCGTGATGCACCTCTGCAGTAAGGAGCTCTGTAACGTCTCATATTTGCATCTAGGACCATTAAAGAATTCCTCTTCAGCTCTTTAATTTACATGCATCATTGAAAACCATTGAACCTTGGCACGATGCGGTCTGGATAATTTGCCAGGCCGTACAACCTAAACACAGCAGCCATCCAAATCTGTTCTTGGCAATCTGCTTCCGATCAGGAATGTTTTGCAGAAGTGTTATTGTTCTTGGGTAGATACCCGATTTCAGAGCGACTTTTTAATGCCCCTTCGTAGTCGTTCAGAATACATCAGAAACGATGAGTACTGTCATTGTAAAAGTACTTAAACTTTTTTACATTTCCATTGTCTTTGAAGGCTTCCTCTAGTTCTTTTAGTTTAATGACAACATTAAATCAAAGTTGAGCTTATTTACTTTCTTCGTACATGCCTTTTTGTGTTATTGTGGAGCATTTATCAGTTATTGTAAAGAACTAAAAAGTTTTACAGTTTTATGCTTTCATATGTTTTCATATTTTGGCAAAAGTGTCCTTTGAATGAAGTCAATATCTTGTCATGCAATATTTATTTTAGTCCATTTTTATCCTTTAACTGTTTTATAGTTTGTCAACAAAAATAACTTTTTTTTGCAATAATCTGCAAATTTACAAAAGCGGTCAAACCGTAACACACCAAATTATTACCAAACATTTAAAAGTTATTAAAATTCAAAAGCGTTAATAAATATTACATTCTCATAATTTCTTCAACAGTATTTTATTTTTATAACAATTAAAGTTTTATTTTTTACATGTTCAGCGAACATTTTCATCAGTAAATTTATCACTAGCTATGTTTTCACTTTTTTTTTTAATTTTGGAATATCGCAAAAAAAAAAAAAAAAGCTGGATTGAAATGCCAAGATGCACATAAAAGACTTGTTTGCTCAATTGAGGCGGATTTAAAAAAAAATCCGATACGAGGATAACCCAAGCACATATACTTTGATGGAAGCACATTTTTACTGCATAAATTGCATTCTCAAACATTAGGATGTAGGGAAAAAGAGCCACAGTGACTCCTCTACTTGCACCAAACTTGATATTTTGCGCCTGTTTCACAGGAAATTACCATTTTGTTCTCTTGAGCACTTGGGATGGAAACTGTGCTTTATTCGCAAATGTTTTTTGCGAATTCCAATTTTCTGCTTAAGTTAAATTCACAAATTTGTATGGAACCATAGCTACTGTTAAAGCTGTTTTAAAATTATAATCATTGTGAAAATTGCTATACAAAAAAACTTGAATGGAATATTGCAACGCTGTTGCATCATGATGTGCCAATCATTTTTTATTTTGATGCGTCGTACCAGATGCCATTGGACTATTAGCACACTAAAACGCAACACGCTTTCTGTATGGTAAAATCCTTTCTGTAAAGTTGACATCAAAACTAAATCTAGATGAACATACTAGTCAACATCCATGATCAATAGAAATAGTCAACTAGTTGTCCAAAAACTGACCAGCCGACTATTCTATAATCTTTTATCACACTAGATAAAATAGACATTATTTCTGGATTGCACTGCTCAGCATCAGATATGAATTCATTGCTAGCAGTTTCTTGTTGTCTAAACGGTGGCTTCTCTATTATAATTTGTACTCATTTTCTCATTTTGTACTTATTCAGTAGTCTCACATGGAGATGAGAAGGTGTGAATCTCATTAGCTTGTCAGTCTTGTCTTTTACCCCTCAGGCATCCCTCTTTGAAGGAGTTTGTGGGCCTGATCTCAGCGGTGTTGTCAGGCATCTCTGCGTGCGCCTCACAGATCGGCGGTGGCCCCGCGGCCATTTGCCGTACGCTAAATTAGCCCCCCTTGTCTGGGGACGGCAGATTGGGTTGCCTCTCCGTCCCTATGCTGCTCTCAACACAAGTTGTCTACAAATAAAACTCCAGACTTCTAAATCCCCTGTTTTTCATCCTCATGTCCCCCCTTTGTAATAAAGGGCTATTTCCTGTTAGCCGAGTGGAGAGGGAATACGCGAGAGTGCAGCGTCTGTCCGAGACCGAGCCGGCAGGAAGGGGCTTTTCCCCCGCAATCGCTTTTCCATGTGCTCTTTGAGATGAATGAAGACACATTGTGGATTTAAGGGGAAAAGGGGCTCTGGCTCCTGGCCGCAGCTTCAGCTTCCTGCCGGCCAACAGCTACCGCTCTCAAAGACTGAGACCTGCACAGTAGCCTAGAAAGATGTGTGTGTGTGTGTTTTAAGTTTGCAACTGGCGGTAAAGTGAGTAATTTGATGAGAGATTTGTGATTTAAATCCAGATTGACCTGTGTAGTGACATCATTTAACCTGATGTTCTTTTAATTTTTCTGATCTTGGATGAACCGGATTGGTTTGGTGTCGTCACATGACTGTTTTGGGTACAGCATTAGTTTTGAAGCTTTAAAATTAACACTAAAACGGATTAACTAAATCTGTTTTAATTGTTTGAGCCTGTGAGTCTGACTAATAGGTTGACTAATATGTTTATCTAGATGTTGTTCTAGCTTTAATATTTTAGCAGTAGTGATTTGAAAAAGATGAACTACATCTAAAAGCGGTGAACAACAATAGGTGTCTGTATTGATACATCCCACATGAAGTTGAATTTTAAATATCTATCCATCCATGTCTGTGTTATAAACTAAACTTTTTGCAGTGATTCAATCCATCTCCATACAAAATGACATCTGTCTGTCTGTCAAAAAAATATTTGTGAATATCTGTTTATGAAAAGAATTTTAATTGTACGTTACATTCAATTCTGCATCCACTTAAAATAAAATGTTAAAGTCATTCTCAATTCAACTGTATGTCGTACAACCCTGCTTTTAATATTAGTATAATTAATATTTGTACAACCCTGCTTTAAATATTTGTAATAATCATAGTGCTAAATTTGCCTTTGCAGTGTGCGCACACATTCCATAGAGGGCGCTGTTTCTGCTGTCTGCTCGGCAGGCACACGGCTGAAATCTTATTTCCAGTGTGCGGTAAGCCATGGATGAGTGATTCTCTTTTGAGGTTTTTCAGAACGGCCCTCTCTCCGGGCTCTAACGTAAAGCTCTAGTGACAGGTAGCGGATCGAGGTCACGTCTGCTAATCACATCGACTGACTGATTCCAGATTCCGGTCCAGTGACCCACTGAGGAGCTGTCATGAGCGCAGGAAACTTTACATCCTTTGCAACTATGTAGAATCAGGCACGTTTAAAAACTTTTTCTGACCTTAGTGGTTGCGTGGCAACTGTTTTGTTTTAATTGGGAGGTTTTATTTAGGGCCGGATATTTGCATATGTGGTTGGATATATAATGTGATACTCTATAATGCGAGACTCATGGGTGAGCATTTGATGGATCTAGTTAGCGATTTCCTCCAGCCCCAAATGATGTCAGAGTAATTACATGTTCTGGAGGTTTTGTGGTGTAGAGAGTTTCTTCAGGTGGTCAAATCTCACTCAGGAAGGTAAGGACTGGCTTTGTCATTTCCACCCGGAGATTTAAGATATTTTTCGGCCCACGCTGTCTGAAGAAACGAGCCCTGTTTGCTTTCCCGTACAAAGTAAAACAAACACAACCTGTAATGCCGACTGGTCAGGTGTCCAGATTGCTGGAGAGTTAAGAGGGAACCCAGCCGCCCCCTCCGGGGATCTGTGCCACCCACTCCTCGGAAAGCCGAGACACTGAGCACATATCTCGAGGTGAATTTTATTTGCTTTGCTCTCAAAATTTTGGTAATCCCAAAGTTTAATTTCATGATTGGGCCATTTCCAAACGCTTGCCTGATGAGTTCCAGATGGGATCTCAAATGATTGCGGTCAATCTGATGGCAGGGGGAAAAAAACTTGAATTTTAGCAGTTCTGGGCTCTTAGAGGGTAATTTAGGGAAGAAACCCATTTCCCAACCCCATCCTTACTAGGATTGACAGCCTTTCCATGTATCGCTGGATCTATAAGTTGCAGCACAGCATGATTACGACCCAATGCTGCTCAGTTGGGGGGAAACGGTTTACCTTTCCCGAAGTTACTTACTTTCCCTTTTCTCTTTCCATTGGAGGTTCCTACTTTGATGGGTTTAAGTTCTTTTATATTATTTTAGAAACTGGTAATCAGCAAAAACGTTTGAAGAAATTAACCCTGAATCTATTTTATAGTTTTTATCTAAAGAAAACTTTAAAAACCATATGTAGGTTTTTAAATTGCTCTTTTAAAGTATTAAAACTGGCCATGATGAAAATAGCCAAGGAAGCTGGCGTGGCGTTAAAATGCCAATTAACCAATCAATCCCAATTTGATGGGCACTGAAATGTTTCAAGACACTCGGTGGAGGAAGAGATTTTCATCTGAGGCCATCATTACAGCTTTCCCCTTGTCGCCGAATACTGTATTCTCTGCTTGAATGTACATTTGGAGATTGGCGCTGTCCACAGGGCTTCGGGATTGAAACGTGGTTGAGAAGCTCCTGGATGCCTAAAGTTAATCAAAGCCGTCAACACGCTTCTCTTGTACGATGTTTCTTTCACAAAGTTCACCATTCCAAGCGGACGTAGGGGGGGGAAGGTCCTGGCTCTCCGTTCCAGCAGCAAATTCACATCATTTTATGAAACAGGAACCGGGGTTTGTATCCATTCATCCTTGGCAGACCAACACCATTTGAAGCCTGAACTCACCACAACCTTTGACCCTCAGTGTTCTGCAGAGCATTCGGCATTTCTTACTGCTTCTATGTCTTGGTCTGCTTGCCATACGCCAAGTGAAATGAGAACCCTGCTTGGTTCACTTTCCCATCATTCACTTTCCTTGCTTACTTTCTACCATACCAAAATGAACCCACAAAGCAAATAGGTTACTTAAAATGATTTCCGAGACTTGTACGACAAGTACTATTTCCAGTAGGGCTGCACGATTAACCAAAATAAAACTCAGATCGCGATATTGCTTAGTTTTAACGAATGGTAAAGTCTTCAATTTAATTAAATAAATGTAGGCATTCAGGGTAAAGTGTGGCATTGTGTTTCACTGGTGTTTGCAGCATCCCAGAGCGGCTCGTTTCCGCATCTTGCCAAGCATCTTCCTATACTTTATGAGAATGAGAAGCACTTATCAATAAGAGAAAACCTTTAAGGGCCGCCAAATCAAAATAAAAATCTGATGGTTAGGTTAGCTTTTGATTAGAATTATTATTATTTTATTGCCATATTGATATATGATTGCGCGGACCTACAAATAAGCACAGCAAACCTGGAATTTTTTTAAATTATATTTTACATCACAGTCACAATTTTTGTCAGAAAAATCACAATTTCATTCATTTACTTTCCCCCCCCCCAAATTGTGCATTCCTAATTTCTAGGTACCATTTCCACCAAAACTTCCTTTATGGAAGTCACCGTTTAAAGTGTTGGAAGAACAGTGCATCTAGCTCGTCCCATAGACCTTTGAACTTTCCCAGTATCCGTACCTTGTTGGCCCGAGGTGTTGTCTTGCACCCTGCTCCTATTCTCCTCTCAATTCTTGTTAAAAGCACCGCCAGCGTCTGTTGTTCATGTAGTTTCTATGCTTCTCTTTGTCTTTCCCCCCAGCATGCCATTCGGTTCAGCGTTTCAGGAAAGAGAATGATTAATATGTTTTGTGCTTCAGCAGACACGGGCATGGATTTTTACAAAAACGTCTGCACTATTAAAATACAAAGAGCGGTTTTGTTCTCCCGGATCCATTGGATCGAGCCGCTCTTTAGATTTATCAAATTAGACTCGAGTGCATGTGGGTGGTGTTCTGTTGCACATGCAGCAAGGTAAAGGGGGGATTTAAGGGCTGTATCCCATCGGGAGCCATTGGTCCCCACACAGTCCTCACACCCACGCCGTACCTTCCAGATCAGAGTCAGGCCAATAATTCCTCCCTCTGGCAGGAGTCAAGTAAACGTGTAAGCTATTTGGAGCCGTAAACTGAACGAATGTATTCCTGTGTGTTTGAGAGGAGAGAAGCGGCTCAAAGCCGCTACCTAGAGCAGAGGATTGCGCAATATCTTAGGTTTTATCATATTTCTCTATTTTATTATTGATTAATTCATATTTGTACACATTTATAATTATTTTGGAATTATTGGAATTATAATGGAATTATTGCACTCCAATTCTAATCCGCTCCGACTATGGCTGCGTTTACACTTGGCATTAATATGCGACCTGTATCCGGATGTTGTCCACATACACATTGAAAAGACAAGTGTAAACGCACTTCTGATTGGAATCTTATCCGATCAGCGTGTCCAGGTTCGGAGGTAGTCGAGGACACATTGTGATCGGATCTCAGTGTAATGTAAACGCAATCCAGCCATTGTGTCTGCATTCACAGGTGGACGTAATTTAAATCCCCGCCCAGTCTCCGCCCGTGTGGCTGTCAGAAAATAATGGCCAGACGCAGTTTAGACAAGAAATTAAACTTATTTGAACCTTACAATAAACGTCAATCTTTAAAACAGTATCATGTAAGTCTAAATAAATGTATGTCATTTTTCATTTTAATTGTGCAACATTATCTGAACAAGGCGATCGGCTGTAGCCTACAATCACAGTCAGTCATGAGACCTTAATGAAGAGCTGCACGCTTCTTTGCCAGAGGAATAATCGGAATCGGATTTTTTTTATTTTTTTTAATGTTGAATGTTGTTATTGTTTCAGCATGTTTATCAATCTCCCAAACCAAATCTCCTTAAACCCAGATGATCGATGTGACTTGTTTAACATGATCAACCCAGTTGTTTTTGTATGATCAACTCTGGAATTCCTTCGTTCAAAAAACTTAATTTGATCTAATTACTGGAGATTGCATAGGAAAGTAAAGTGAGTGAGTGAAAGCAATTGGGACATTGTTTAATTTGTATCATCTTTAGGCTACTCTTAATCTGGTGTCGTGCCACAGACCTAATTTAAATATTATGCAGGAAACAGAAATCTGATCGGTTATCCAGATACAGAGGCTACTTAATGTGAACAAATGTAAACGCACCATGTCCTGATTGGCTAATGATCCGATCTGCTTGATCGGATCACGGTGATCGCATGTTAATGCCAAGTGTAAACACAGCCTATATGACGTGCACGTGTTCACTGAACTCTGAGAAGTTAAAAGTAGACTCGCTTGCTGATAGGATAATCCTTTATGAGAAATGGAAATACTTGTGTGAATTTATAACATGCGTCTCAAACACATTAAATAACTCGCGCCTCTGACAGTAGGGCAAGGTTTGTGATTTTAATTTGAAGCGATAAATGTAAAGCAAGTCTCATGTTTAAGACAACTTGTATCGTGCACTTACTCTCTGTGCGTCGTTGTTTCCCAGATGTGTTCGCAACACCAAAGTATATAGCGATATAAAGGATATTGTCCTATCCTTGGGTGGAAACTCAGATTAAAATTACGTTCCTCACTAGGGGTGGAACGGTACACAGAAGTCACGGTTCGGTTCATACCTCGGTTCAGACGTCATGGTTCGGTACGATTTCGGTACAATGGAGTGAAAAGCAAAACAAAAATTCAGAAGGCATTGTTATAAATGTCTTAAGCCTTGTATTTTTTAAATAAGTTTTATTAATAAAGGCATAGAACCAGTTTATTTGTAGTGCACTGACAATAGTTTTATATAATTGAATTAGTTTATTAATTAAATTAATAAAAAGACCTTGTGATATGTTTGGTAATTGTACCTGAATGAATTTAAAATTAATTTGCTATATTTCAGATCAATATATTTGTTTTCCTTAATTTTAATTAACCCTAACTTTATTCTCATCTGAATTATAAATAATTGATTTCCGTATAAAATAATACTACCATTAAAAACCACATGTGATTTTCTTTTTTAATCAATGTAGAATGTGTAACTTAAAAATAAAACTGTGTGTGTGCGTGCGATTTTGGTTGGGTGACAGTTGTAGGTTACAGTTTGACAAGAGTTTAGAGTGTGACAAAAGCACAATGTTGTGTTTTATTGCGAGTGTACACAAATATATGTAAACACTTTGCAGTTTGAATGATGTCCTGAACAAAATGACGGAGTATGTTTTTATGTTTCCACTGTTCGATCGCGCCCGCGCCTCTCTCTCACTCACTCACTCACTAGGGGTGTAAATATTAATCGATTTGTATCGATGCATCGATTATACAGCCGACGATTCGATGCATCGATGCGTCCGCAAGAGTATCGATTAATGTGTTTGTTTTGCCGCCTGTCTATTTTCAGCATCCGCTCATATGCGTACAAACGATTGTTGTTATGCACTGGGCTAACGTTAGTTGGTCACCGAACTAAACTGCCAGTGTGAATGCACCCTCAGTCACTTAGTCGGCGAATTCCAAGCTATCAGTTACTAACGTAAACAAACAGGCGCTAACGTGTACAAAAGGCTACTTCAACAGCTTACTTGAAAAGTCTAGGGTGCTTTCACACCAACTCGGAACGGGCACGGTTCGCATGAAAAATCGCTAATTATGTAAACGCTGTCTGTCATGCGGACCCGGGTGGGCACTGGAGTACCAAACCCGAGACTGCCTGGAGGAGGTGCGCTGAGTTTGGTTGCACTCGAACCGTGCCGCGGCTCGCGTGAATGTGAAAGCATCACGGACTCGGGTGCGGACTTGTTCAGAAAGTAAGTGACCTGCGCATGCTTTTTAGCTGATTATGATGTATTTAGTTAAATAAAACACATGTAAGGGATGAAAGTGTTGATAATTTACCTTGGATAAGAGCGAGAGTGAGTCTGCAGTGTCTTCGCACACACATAGCGCGTGGACACAGGGCAACAAATTAATGGAAATCCACTGTCTCCTGCGTTTGCAAAAAGCCAAATGCGACACACACAGTAAACCGGTGTTGTTCACTCAGCTGTGCATAATAGCACCAAATAAAATAAAAAAACTAGGGATGGCCCGATACCATTTTTTTCAAACCGATTCGTGTACTTGCCGATACAGAGTACCGATATTTCTACCGCAAAAGTAACTATAGGCTCCCAGAAAAGAAGACAGAAGACTATTTTAGAACACAGGTTAGAAGACTGTTTTTATTTTCTTCTCTGCTTGTTTTAACAAGTCTAAAAATAAATAATAATGAGTAAAATAATAAATGTATTAACACACAAACCACTGTTAATTTAACATAAAAGCAAGCAGTTACTGCATGCATGGTCTGACATGACTGAATGCGCCCAAAGTGCGCTCCCTTAATAGTCTAATTCCTAAAAAGCTGACAGTTCATCGCGATCTCACACATCTGTTATTATCAATGAAGCTGACTGCACAATGAATCTTTCATAATATCCACACTTTGTTTGTAAAAATTAGAGGATTCGCCAGCATACAGAATTCAGCACTGAACAAAAAAGTTTTGAGCATTTAAGTATCTTAAATGCTTCTGATTGGCCATTGCGTTCAAGAAATCAACACATATGTCTGTGATTGGCTACATCGCTCAATGCTGCAAACATGTTATGAATAGAAACTCTGGCCTGTAAATCGTTTCTATTTTGTTTTAGTTGTTCTTCTTGCTTTTCTGCAACAGATGAATAAAAATCTATTAGTTTTAATATGTTGTATTCATAGATATTTCTAGTTTGCGGGAGTCCCGCGAATCGTTTTATTCTCCCGGAACCCGCACACAGAGTGAGTGCATTACCGCCCGCGCCCGCGCTCGGCCATCAGATCTAGTGCCGCGCCGCACTCTATTGCGTTGGGAGTGCACGTCTCTATGCCTCAGTTCACTTCGACAAAGCACTCGCGGCGGCCAGTTTCGTTTCGCAAAATGTACGTGGTATCGGCGAATTTTTATGAGTACGAGTACGAGTATATGAGGACAGTATCGACCCGATCCCCGATGCCAGTATCGGTATCGGGCCATCCCTAAAAAAAACACAATATATTGACCCGCGTTCTGTTTTCTATCATGCGTCGTGCACGTTTGCAATGACGTAAGATGCACGGAAACGCACCAGGATTCGATAGAATCAAGTTTTGAACTGTATGCAGTAACTGTTATATTTGCTGTTCTATTTGCAGTGCATTGAGCACAACATACACATTATGTGAATATTCTGTTCCTGTATTCTCAATAAAATGCAAATTATAAAAATTTTTGTTGATTTATTTGAAACTTAATAGATATCATGTAAAAATATCGATTATTGAATGTAATCGAATCGTATCGCGGGGAATTCTGAAGTATCGAAAATAATCGAATCGTTGGCTTAAGAAATCGGTATCGAATCGTCATGTAGTCTCCGATTTACACCCCTATCACTCACTCACTCACTCACTCACTCACACAGTTCGATCGCACCCGCGCCTCTCCCTCTCTCTCTCTCGCGCGCACACACACTTCAGCATTGCAATATTGACATTGCAGCCTGTTCATTATGCTGCGTTCAGACCAAACGCGAATTGAGCGAAATTTATCGCTATTTAGAGTTTTATTTATTTTTATACCGTGTATTCTCCGTGTAAATTCGTGCACCGAACCGTGACGCCCGTACCGATTCGGTTCAATACGAATACATGTACCGTTCCTTCCCTATTCCTCACAGAGAGAAGATCCGCACTTGTAGTGGTTAAAACGACACTGTATTCGTACGGGACACATGCCAAAATGTTCGGTATGAATATGTGTACCGTTACACCCCTATGTGTGAAGAGTTTTAAGTACATGCACAGTCTTGAACTTTGTCTTTTTGCTTTGATTTTCAAATACTTTTTTGCTTATAACTTTTGGAAAGTTTGTAATGTTGTGATTCACCTTGTGGTTGGTTGGTTTGATCAGCGCTTGTAACTCTAAAGACTTTTTTTTTTAATCCCATTGGGGAAAAATTTAATGGGTAAAATACTCCTGGACTGAAAGAAAAAGAGGGCTGGCACTATTCTCAATTGAGCTTAATTTGCACTGAACCCATAATATTGTTTTAATGTTAGTAACTAGCTACCTGAAGGTAACTCTATCGCCCTCTTTAGTACTGAAATTGTTGCTGCCACAGTGAGTGATATGAGAATGCCAGTTTTTTTTTTTTCAAGTGCACCATTAGTGTAGAGTGTGTTTCTGGCCTTAGTGTTGTAAGTTGTCACAGAATAGATGAAAATGATATCGATCAGCAAACGCGCAGCACTCCTCCGGGCTGTTGTCCAAAAACTCTGGGAAGGATTGAAACGTCTCAGTTGTCTTCTGAGGATGAAGTGATTTCCAAAGTGTTCTTGTCCAAGGACACAAAGGTCTTCTTTCAGCCCAGCGCGCTCCGCTGAAATCAATAGGCTGATAAAATTGACAGATCGCCGGTAAATTATGTGGAATCTTGGCCTGACACGGCGCTGTCAGCAGGAAATTTCTTTTTAATAGTCTATTTAAGGAGAAGCGGGGATGTGTTTTTCTTAGTCAGGGGGGAATGTTGATCCAGAGGGCCGGGGGTGGAGGGTCAGACGGGGAGGAGGTGCTCGGGTAAATCGCGTGCCGGTCAGACGGAGCAAACGGGACCCCAGGCTGCGGTCTCTTGCAGGTGTGTGGAGGTGGGGGGTAGGCGTTGGAAAGCTGGCCTTTTTTTTTGTGAGAGAGAGAGTAGCCAAAGTAGCCACCTGTCGTTCCACAGTTTTTAGGACTTCCTTTTCATCCGGTCTTCAGCACAACTCCCAGTTGGGCCAGCATGCATCCTGCCAGAAGACCTGATTGAAACCAACTGCCAGCGGGGGCTGCCTCGGTCTCTGAGAGGACATGAATGGAGATATGGAGAACGCATGCACTTGAATGTTTACCTCAGATACAGGAAGGAGATGAGCTAGACTTCATTTGAAAATCCCACGACTGCAACTGTTAGCTGCCTACATTGTACTGACAGCATCCTAAACGAAACATCACAAGAGATTGATTTGGAACGCTCTACGTAGGCAGTAACCTTGTGATTCACACACAAAAAAAACTACGGTGCAGTACACTAATCACTCTTAAAAAGAAAAAAATAATAATTTGCATATATGGCAGGTTATTACTCCATAAAAACAGATTTGTTCAGTTTACTTAATTAAATTAAGGTAACGAGTTTGCACAATTTAATCAAGCATAACTTAATTACATCAAGTTCTTCTTACTTGATCTATTTAAGTTTTGTCAACTTAATTCTATCTGTGATCTGAGGAAGTGTACTCCCAGAGTGCATTGCGGCATAAATAAATTAATTGCTTTGTTTTACCATTTTTGGCTTTATTTTACCATTAAAATTTTATTTGCTATCGTTATTGGGGTTATACTGACAAGAGACAGCAAATAAAATTGTAATGGTCTAATTAAATTAATAAAAAAAAAACTTGTTACCATTGTTGTGGTTTGCATGCTGAATGTTGAAGTCTGTGTGTGACTCAAGCAAAATTGCAAGATATTATAGAGGGATTATGTCAACCCAATTAAAAGTTTATGCCATAAGTGTTAGCAATAAAATGTTAAAAGATCATTATTAATCATTAATACATTCATTAAGAACATAGAAATAATTTTATAAAAATATAAAAACATTAAGAAATGTATAATATTTATTACTTCACTTCCTTTGAAATCAAATAACTGTGATTTCATGTTGCATCATTGCATCAATTGGAAGAAAATCACAATAATATAAATGAAGTTCCAAGTGCCCAACCAAAGGGAACACTTATCACAATAATGGTGAGAAATTTTAGGAAATCAACATGAATTTATGAAGTCAACTTATGTGACGTTCTCCCAAAATGTTTAGTTGTATTGACAATAAAATTCAAGATGACTGGAAAATGAGCGTATGCAACTAAGAAGAACGATGACTGCAGAAGTGGAAGAATGAGTGAAAAGTCTATTAAGAATTGCCCCGCATCAAAAACCAATTGCCCCGCTTGCTTTTTTTTTTTTTTTTTTGCGCTTTGGCAAAATGGTACTCAAACCAGTCAAGTAATGTTTACTAGGGTTTTCTGAGTAATGAAGGCATAGCATGCAAGCAGTGCAGGTTACTAAATTGTTTTAAGTTCGTTCAACACATTATTGGAGATTAGGTTAACTAAACAATGTTAAACTTAACAACTTAGTAAGAACAATGTTAATTTTACAGTGTACCGTTTGTAATACGCCAAATCCTTTTTTGTAGATTTTCTGTCAAAACAAAAGCTTGATGGTTGAAAATGAAGAAATAAAGAATCCATAAATATTATGTAATTTTACAGTTGTTCTGTAAAATAAGTTGATGATGATGATGATAATAATAATAAATTATAAAATGCTTGTTTTTTTCAATTTTAATATTTTATGTAGTAGTAATAATAATCATTATTTTTAACAATAATTATCTTTTTTATTATTATTTGCATCTTGTTTTATTATTTATTATTTATTTATTAATAAATATAATAATTTATTATTTTATTATTATTTGATATATCACTTTTTTATTTCAACATGTTAAATCCCCCCCCCCCCCCCCCAAAAAAAAAAAAAAACCTACATGTTTGAAATGACATTAGGGTGAGTGACTGATGACTGGATGTTTATATTTGGGTGAACGGTTCCTTTGCTGTAAATGATGCCTTAAAATGCTCCCTATTGTAGTCAACACACTAGGTTTTGGCACAGAGCTTGTATCTCTTATTTTAGAGGCATTTTTTCCACGTTGTGTTATAAGTATTTGATGCATGTTTTTGTACAACGAAGGCGGAAAAATAACTAAAGGAAAAAAGAAATTTTGGCCGTTACCACAGTTCAGCGTCTCTCCTCTGTTTCTGACGTAGATGTCTTCAGTCAGACTTTCTCCAGGCTTGTCTTCCAATTTTAAAACCAAAATATGCTTTTGCAGCCATGCGTGCAAACTGCTCATCATGACTTGTAGGACAGTGGAAGGAAAAAACACTCAATGGGATGTTTCGGTTAATGATATAAAGGAAAAGTCAAGCGCTTCACTCTTGTGGCTTTGATTCGATGGCTTTCTCTTCTGTTATACGACCAGAGTCGTCGTGCAGAAAAGCTTCAGGGCCTCATTAGATATTTAATTTTCAATAAATAATGACTTTCTGAATGATGTACCGGATGCTCCAGGTGGGAAACCCATTTGAAACCTACGTTGCCAGAACGCAAACTTTCCACATGCATCCTCCAAGGTTAAAGCCCTGTGTGCGAAGATCTGCAGATTATTTATTTATCGGGCGGTGTGGTGCAGGATTTTTTTTTTTTGTCGTCGTCGTCGTCGTCGTAAGTAATGAGCGCTTGACCTTTTGACGACCTCCTTTGCGGTTTTGCCATTTTAGAAATAATGATGGGATTTATTTTTATGGCCTTTGGTGCTGTATTAGAAGTTGTGAAATTAAAAGCGGGCTCTACAGCTGCAGAACTGTCAGGTGAAGGGAATCCGCTCTTCCGGCCGACAGCATGGCACCGTCCTCGCCGGGAGAAGCGCTCTGATGCTGAACAGACGAGAACCGTGCAGCTGTCATCTGTTAGCCATCCTCCAGACGGTCTCGCGGGACCCGGGGGAGGCTGGATTATTACCCCCACGTACAGCCTTTCATGGAAAGAACTGCGTCTGCTCTGGTCATCGGCCTGCTCTGTTTTTAGACTGTTTAGGCCGGTAATGAGGGGGACAATGTGTTTTCAGGTTTCATTTGCTGTTGCTTCCAATTTGTGACTTGACATTAGTGAAACTCTATCTTTTTTTTTCTGTTTTGCAAGTCGCTTTGGATAAAAACGTCTGCTAAATGCATAAATTAATAAGGTAGAGTTTAAATATGCTCATATCAAGTCATGTCACATTTAATTATGTAGTGCTTTATACAATAAAGATTGTTTCCAAGTGACTCCACAGAAATAAACAGAAAAAATACAGTGTTAATGTTGCAAAATTCATCATTTATGAAACACAGTTTCGGCTATAAAACAGTTCTACAGAAGACAGTAGTGTTATTTTTCAGCTCAATTTAGGGTACGTTTAAACAAAAGTTTTTCCTTTGTGCTTTTGAAAAGTTCTGTACAGACGACAGTTCTGCGAAAATGATTAAAAACACTGTTTTCTGCTGCCAGGCCAGTAGTTGGCGATTGTCACCTTGTAAAAAAAAAAAACCCTACATGTCTATTGACTGAACGTGTAATCCTCATGTGCATGACGTCACTGTTTCCACAAATTCAGGTTTTTGTAGTTAACACAGAGATGATAATGGTATCTTTTCAAACATTTCCATTTTCAGGCCCCCGAAACAGCACTTTCGTGTAAATGAAATGAAAATGGTGTTGTGTAATTGCTCCCTTAGTTCAGTGTTGATTCATTTCATTTCTATAAGCGTTAATGTTGACAATTATTAAACATTCAATCCTATAAAACTGTAAAGCAGCTCTACAGATGACAATAGTGTCATTATTCAGCTAAATTTAGTTCGGTGTTGATTCAATTGAGTTCAGTAACAGTGTCAATGTTGCAAAGTTCATCAGTTATGAAACAAAATTGATTCAGCTATGAAGCAGCTCTACTGAAAACAATCCAGCACAAGTTTTGTTCTCATTCAATCAATAGTGTCAGTGCAGTCAAATTGATATTAATGAATATTAGGGTGTGTTCACACTTTGCAGGTTTGGTTTGACTAAAACTCTGGTGCGATTGCTCTGTTAGTGTGTCGCTCATTTGAACAAGTGTGAACACTGCCATCTGAACCCCGATGTGCACCAAAAAAGTGGGCCGAGGCACATCTTTTCAGCGGCACATCTTTTCAGTGGTCTCGTCCACTTTTTTGGTGTGCATCAGGGTTCGGATGGCAGCGATCACACTTGTTCAAATGAGCGACTAACAGAGCAACTTCCAAATGATCTCTGGTGTGGTTCGAATTAAATGGGGAATGCAACACGGACCAAAGACATCTAAACAAACCAAAAACAGGATGTGATGTCACAAAATGCGACCTAATGCTCAAGCACACATGGTTCTTCTCGTCATGAGAGCTACATCACCATTACTGTTCGGTACAGGCGTTGAACACATCTCCTTACAGCAGATTTTCTTAAGTGAGGAATTCCTGCCGCTGTTTTGATTCCTTTACACATTTTATAAGCTCTTCACGAGTTCTCAACTGGTACATTTAGTCCAGCACACTGCATTGTTTTGGATGTTTGGTAAATTCCATCGCAAAATATACCGATAACCAATAATTCTTTGTTTGAAAGCTGATAACCGATATATTGGCCGATAAATCTAAATCCAATTTTTTATATAATTTACGTCAAAAAAAGCATTTTTTCTTTTTTTCTTCTCTTTAGGTTCAGTGTTTAAAATGACATTGTCGATGTTAAGTGAACCAGGACTAAATATATTATTTATTTATTTTCCCGACGAAGAGAACCGAACTACAAGTGTTGTTAGTATACTACATATACTAAGTAAACCCAACTAAGCAACCAAAAAAAAAAAAAAAATCAATGCCGAACAGAAGAGTTCAACATATATTATACTTACTTTACAAATATGGTCCATTTCATGGTATTAAACTTGCAATAGCTAAAAATCGGCATGATTGAATGATAAAAATTATGAAAAGAAAATTTATGCTTTCATTGTTTGGTTATAGGAAACATCCCTTCAGACAATGTTTTTGGATACTGGCTGTGCAACAATATAATTCAGACACTTCTAAGCAGTGGCTGATGGGTAAAGCAGATTAATCGGCCGATAACTGATCATTTTATGATTATTTGTACTGGTGGATAATGGTGTCCGTTGGAGAACAGGGTTCATAGTTCCCATTGTGTCCGTTCCAAAATATACAGACCGTCTCGCCAATGAATAAACAGTTTTGGTTTTCATCTTTTTTCTGTGAATTGAGTAAATGGTGTAAAATAAGCATTTATTTCTTGTTCACAGTTCTATGTAATTCACATTTGCTGCCATTATATATTTTTTGTATTTTTATATGTATCAAATGACATGTATATTAAATATAAAATATGTATATTTAGGGATATACATTTAATGATATGATTTGATATAATTTGAGTCAAAATGTGCTAAGTGCTAATGGAACAACAGCTTTAAAAAGTGATTTTCACTATTATTTACATCTATTATTTTCATGGGATTAAATAAAAGATGTATGTATTATATAATGTGTATCAGTATTGGGCATGTCGGTTGACCATTGTGACTAGAAATCTATAATCTATATAATTTTTACTTACTTTTATTGTTGAAGTTTAATATCTTTTCTATTTAGGTGGCCATAGTTTGTTTTATTCTTTAGTCAGTCCTCTGTTTGTAGTCTGAGACATTTTGAGCTCTACTGCAATTGAATTTCCATGAGCGACTAGAATGGTTTTTCTTTTTTAGAATCAGACAAGTGTATTTTAATGCATTGTCAATGCTGAATACTTCCTTTGTCGTCGTTCTTCTTCTGCATGAGTGCTGATGTCTGTGGTCGCTGGATGCGAGGCCTGCGTCAGACACACAGGTAACCGGGTTCATGTGTGTGGATATGGAGCTGTTCTGGGTGCGCTGGCTGGTGAGATATGAGGGGATGACAGAATGACAGACCAGGGTGAACAGAGGGGTAAGACTCAGCGGGATGCCGACCAATGCTTTTCTTTTCGTCTTGCGTACCTCCACAACCTCATCAGAAAGATCACATACCGCTTCATTGACAACAAACTAGTTTGATTTACTTTTAAACTGAAAACAATCGATAATGTAGTTGAAAAACAATCTCCTCTCAGCTCTCCAATAAATGTCACTCCAGAGCTTATGCGTCTCATCGCAAGTTTTTGCGGTTGTTGCGCCAATCGTGGAGAAACTTCTTAACAGCAGATTTATTTATAAATGAAATCCAGATGGGGCGTTTAACAAAAGTTAAATAATTAGCTGTTTTTGCAATGGTCGAATTGAAATATCATTGAAGCTCAGTATGAAATATCACCCATGAGCTGCTCTTTTGTGTATGTTTTTGTAGTTAATGCTTAAAACATTCAGCTTCTTCTTAAGGGTGAAAAAAATAATCACAGGAATGCTATTATTATTATATTAACGCAATGTCTAAAGATTAATATAGAGCTCTTTTTCAGATTAGTTTAACAAAGCGGAGAGTCGTTTTAGTTACCCGAGAGGAGAGATGATATGATTTTAGTTTGCCGAGCAGGTTTTGGAAGGTGTAGAAGGTGATATGCGAGTCAAAACTCTCAAGACCAAGACAAAATTTGTCCGAACTTCCTCTCACCCTTTTTTTGGCGCTGTCAGGAGTGTACGCTGCCAGGACCGCTGCCAAAAGCTTTACCTGAGAATCCCATCTGCGCCACCACACGCAACAGCTGTCTGTCTGACAGGCCTCGCTTTCTGTGCCGTCCACCTCGGTTCTGTCGTCTGTTTCACCTCACACTTCCTTCTGTCCTGTGACACACAAGATCCAACCAGCACCACTAGGAACAGCGGCGTAGCCACCGTTATAATGACTTTGCATTTTTTGGATGGTATTGATTTAGAATTTTGTTTGTTTTTGGCATCATTATTTGGCTGCAATCCAAAGAAATTAGTTATCCAGGTAAAACGCCTACTTTAGGACCACGCAGTGAAATAAACGAACACTGATCCTACTTTATCTAATTCCCATTTACCAGCTTCTGCCTTTAAGCAAATCAGCATGATGGAATGTGATAAATATTCATGATCCTATAATGTTTATATTGTGCTGCTTCTTAGGTCTTAAAGATCAACAGTGACTATAGACTAGGAGTTCCCAACTAATTCAATGTTGATTTGTTAAATATATATACACATATGCATACATACACATGTGTTGGGAGTACAAGACAAAACAAGCATTTAAAATAGGCCAAAGTCAACTTATGTGTCATTTTAAAGTGCGATTTCTAGACCTGGAAAAGTCATGTAAATTCTTCTTAATAATAATAAAATTAATTTTATGAGTCCTGGAGTCTAAAAGCTTAAAAACCACTGCTATAGATCATAAATGACTGTTCTTGCCAGTCATAGTTGCTAATACCGTAAAAATCGGAAGTATCATATCTTTGAGTTTGTGAAATATGAGACAATATGAGTGACTCTATATGTGTTTGCATTTCTTAACCTTAGGAAGAATAAACTACATTCAGATTAAAACCAGAAAGAGAATGTGAAATTAAATATTTAGACTTGGAGGACGCGTGATGAGAGATGATCTGCAGAGATGATAAAATGAAAGTGTTTATCTTTATCTGGAGGGACTGTTTTTATAGCTGTATTGAGGTGTTGGTCTTAATTACAGAACTGCTTGATGGCAAAGATATTCAAACATCTTCGTGACATGTTGAATCGTGCTAGAAAGAAATGCAGGTGGTTTTCACTCTGTTTGTTCATTCAGTAATTTTTAATTTAAACAATGAAGAATATATGTAATTTCCCATATTAGACATACAGTACATACTGCATTTATTGACTTTATTGTGTTTTCATAGCCAGGCTAAGTGTCTTTCGTGTTTTTGTCAGAAATATCGTGTCACATATCAGTTTGTATCCACTCATGCCCTCGATATGAGCACAATCCGAGAATCCTCTTAAATTGTTAATATAGCAGGATGTTCTGTCATTGTTTTGCTTTGCAAAGTTGGTCTCCGTACGCTGTGTCTTCTCTGTGATCGTTTGCAACCTTGTGAATGCTGTCCTCTTCTTTGGATAGTCTTTGGTGAATAGCTTTTCCTCAACTCCCTGTGGTCAAAGATAAACATTTGGTGTAGCTTGGTGTGTAAAAGCATGGAAAAGGTGGAAGTGGATGAAGTCTGTCACGGGATGTTCAGCTCTTGCGTAGTCAAGTTGCTGCAGTCTGGTCTTTTTCCAGTCATGTGGGGGTTTTTTTTCTCCAATAAAAATGCTCCAGTCCAAAGGCGATTTACAAATAATTAAATATGAATTGATATTTGCATATATACACCATAACATTGCATTTGCAGTCAACAGTTTTTGTACACTGGTGATGCTAATGTTTTGTAAATCCATTTACGTCGTGGCTTAACTCCTCAGGGCTGATTTCCTCTCTCTGTCTTTGCTCTGCAATGAAAGAAAACAATCCATTAGTGACGAAAAATGTTTTGTTGTCATTTGTTAATTTCATTTAGGTCATTCATCCATCTAAAAAAATTTTTTTCATTTTTTTTTTTTTTCATTTTTTCAGAGTTGTTGACTCTTGAGGGTTCATGTCATCGTTCTCCCTGCAGGCCGTTGGTTTGGCATTAATGCGCCTGCTGTTTTTCTCCTATCACCTTTCCGTTTGCGGTAACACGCGCGCACACACCTGGCTCACATTTCCCAGTTTGCTTTGCTTAGAACAGGAGCAGATGGAATGCCATCGTTCCTGCGGCCCCCATCTGATGTAGGCGGAGTTTCTAGTCAAAACACTCAACCTTAACTGATGAAGTCAGACAGAATCCCATTTGAAAATAACCCTGACCCTCAACGTTTTCCTTTCTTTCTTTCCTTTCTTTTTTTTTCTCGCTCCCATTTTTTTCCCCTGCCCCTCCTTTAAGTTCAGTGCCACTTTAAAGTCACCAGCACTCTGACTCCAGGGATCACTTACGGCCAAACTAATAGGATTTTGCCTACATTTGCTTTTCATATCCTGTCTAACACGCCGTAAAGAAATTATTATTGCTGGAGCTTACATCCAAATGCCCAGATTGATCGTTCGCTCCCCATGGTCTGAAGTCCTTTATAAACACATTATTTCCAAGTACTTTGAGGCAGGAAACAAATCACAGCAAATTCTCAAATATCTTTATATCAATAAATTGGTGTTCAACTCTTTTTTTATTTATTTTTTTTTTTTTTTTTTTTTTCCCCGCTTCAAGCATCTACGGGGCTCTTAACACAAATATTTGGCTTCACCTTAGGTTGACGGGTAACGTTGACAGCTTACTAAAGATCACAATGAGACGGTGTGTGTGCATGCATATGTTTAGGTGTGTAACTCTAGCCTCTCGGTGGTGACAGGACCTGATAGATTATTAAAACCAGTCTTCTGTTTGAGTTAATCCCAATATATGAGTTTTGCACCCTTTGAATGCGCCATTTACACGCTTTTGATTGTTTTTATAGTGTTCTTGAGTATTTGCACAGACCTTTTTGCTGCTGCCCACAAACGAAAACACTAGTTTCCCTTCGTTTATGGTTATGAAGCGTACCGCCCCACCTGTGGTAAAGGATGACCCAATTCCAGCCCAACTTTAATTCATGTGGCTTCACTTTCCAGAAGGTATTGAAGTATTCGCATTTGGCGGTTTTATGAGATCCCGCTTTTGGCCAAATCTTTCAGGATTCATTCGAATAAAACGGCATTTTACGGAGGAAAAAATGTTGGCTCTTTAGTGTGTGCTGCTAATACTTCTAATAATTTCATATTGTGTCAAATGTTCGGCTCCTGTTAGAGTGAAGGACTCTAAACTCTTCCATATGCTCGTAATGAGAGAAGTCTTGATAATTATCCAGAAAATATTACCCATGTTACTTCTTATTTGGTTACCATCTCAGTAGACGCCGTAACTGTGAGGAAGATGTCCCATCTGCCCCAATTTTCTGAGTAGTAGTACAGTCATGTTATGCAATCTATTCAAACTAGTGTGGTTTAGTGTAATGGGCTAGATGATGTCAAAACAATACAAAATTGGTCAATTTCTCACTCTGTCATATTTGTGGTACAGCCCTGTGCATGTAGAAAACACTAGTTAGTGCGTGAGGCAGTGAGCATGAGCAAATATTGGGATTTAGTCCAAAATGAAAATAAATGCAGATAAAAATGCCAGATGAATCAAAACCTGGAGAATGTTTGGGGTAAAATCTATCATTTTTATATAGACACAAATCTGTTTGAGTCTTGAGCGTCTTAGCAGACAAAAGTAGCAGTTTTCTGCCGCACGACTGTCTGTGTTTGATTTAAAAGTCTGTTTCGCCCATTCGCTGGAGAATCTCGACGCAGCTGTCTGTTCTGTGTCAGCTTACAGACGCTTAACTTTGGCGAAAACCCGAACATTTGAATTCAGTTATACATCTGTCTTTCCCCTGGTGTGTGTGTGTGTTCTTTATTCCGTCGTTCTCTTTCTTTAGAAACAATAAAGCCGTGCGTTTTGGCTGAGTTATACTTTCACGGCGTAATGAGCACTAAGTAGGGGTAAAAGAGACGAGCGTGGTTTTGGAGCACACAGACCTACTTCTGAAAGTGCACTACAAAGGCAAGGCCCGGTCTGTTTCAAATATCTGCCTGCCACTGGAATCCCGAAGACATGGGCGTACTTCTCGGTTGGACTTATAAAGATCTATCATTTCGTTTTGTACGGATTAAGGTTACTGCCTGAAATGGGAGTGTTGGCCTTTGGCCTGTTGTTGTTCATAACCGTGTGGTTTCTATATGATTTTCAACAACAGTTTAACCATAAACAGTTTAGCAAGTAAAAGGAACGGCTATGTTGTGTGCATTTGTGTCAGTCTCTTTATATACTGTGTGGTTTGTACAATATTAAACATTTAAGGATTAGATTTGGATACTTAGAGATGCTCATTGAGTTACTAATTTGTGGTCAACTGTTTTCTAGAGAGCAACAGTGGCCAATGTCCAATATATACATAGCCAATATTTAGCCACTGACTACATGAATTGGACACACAAGCTTGTTTGAGTTGATACTTTAGTGCAACTGAGATATTTTGTTGCAGAAAATGATTAAATAGCAGCCGATTAAATCAATTTTGGCAAATATTAATTGGTCTATCAGAACTGCTAATCAGTTTTTAGGGATTCACAGGCACTTTCTTCTTCACTTTCTTGTACTTAGTGTTTTTCTTGTCTATCTTAATCTTCACATTTTCATGACTGTAAGCTCAAATTGATATTTGAGAAATTGGAATTGGCTCTCTCAACTGCAGGCGTATGTGCAAAGACCACTGTGATACTTTCAGAAATCTGTGATAATCCTTCTCCGAAAGATTTACGATGTTGCAAGCCGGTTACGTGTCGTGCTTGACAGAGATATTAATTGGGCAACAAGGAAGAGACTAAGAACAACACAGGATGTTTTAGTGAAACTCTGAGGTTGGTGCACGGCTACTTGGGGGAAAATACCCTGCTGCAGATGTTCCCTAGATTCTCATGGCCTGATATATAGATCACGGGTCATTTACATTTGCATATTTATGCCTCCCATTTGCTCATTTGTCATAAATGGCCCAAACTAGGTTCGTTGTAATTCACCCGTGCGGTGCAGAGTATCCACTGCGGAATAGATTTCTGCTATTGTTGCTATTCTTTTATTTTTTATTTCCTTCGCTACAGACTTTACTTTAAAAGATCCAGAAAAAGAAAATTTAACTTAATGGCTTCTGGAAGCACTTCATGTTTTTGAGGATTAAACACACGTTGCGGTGGTGAGATACCCTGACCAAAAATGCTCTTGTGTCATGGCGGAGTGTAATTGTCTTGAGCGTGTGTTATATTTCAACTTCTGACAGTTCTCCGCTATGCAAGTTTAAATTACAGTTTTCCCCCTGTTTTTAGTTTGGTGTCATTGTATTCCTCACAGCCAGAGTGTGATTTACGATTTTATTTTTAATGTGCTGCGGTGTTGGCTCAACGGGCCAAGGTCAGTGTAGTCACGCTCGCCGGTGGAAGAGATGGATGATGTGTTTGTATATTACCTGACAGTCTCTTTGTTGATTGGATATTTTCCATTGGGGTACATTTAATCCGATCTTTCACTGCAGCGGTCTATGAGGTCATGGTAGCAGCGCACTCTGTAACAGAGATATCGCTCTTGATGGAAAAGGACATGTGGATGAAGTCATAACTCAGCTTCAGAGTGCTGAGGATGGTTTTCAGTGTCAAACGTTATCTTGGGGAGGCTGGAATTACGACGCAGATTCGCTAAAAGAGGTAGTTGGCTGTTGTAGGAACATTCATGACAGACTGTTTAAAACCACTAGTTGCTCATGCTTCGGAAAACATGTACCAAATTATACCTTATCAGCTTTCTGTAGTCTTATAAGTTTTAGCAGTGCCAGTTCTAGAAGTAAGGAGTATGGTTTGAGTATTTTAACTGCTTTTTTTTTGGTTAGCTAGATTTACAGAAATACTTTGCAGAGAAGAAACAAACACTTGCATCTACTTGTTTGAAAGGTTTTCTAAAAAACATTTTTATTGGGCTTAATTTACTGTTACTCTAGTTAGTTAAACAGCCTTTATTCTCTAACATTGGACATTAAGGATTTATTTTGATAGTGTCTACTGTATCTCAACTGTATCCTGACTAACCTTGCCTCAAGTCATTGCCCTCAGTGACCTTACTAGCAAAAAATAAATCAGACCCTTTCTTGTCCCTCCCTGAGGTTCAGCTGTATTTCATACCTCGTGTCATTATTTCTTCAGCTTGTTTGTGGACTTGAACATGTCCAGATCATTGCACAACCTTAACGGAGAACACCTGCATGCGGCTTACTCACCATTTTCCTCTGGTTGCTGAGGCAAAACGTGCAGATCTGTTTGGGCTGCGAGTTCTCCGAGTCCCGGCTGGGTGAGCCATGGTGGTGGTAGTAGTTTGAGGTCGAGGGTCCTCCGCTGTGGCACGGCTGGCCGTCTCCGCATGCTTCACCCACCAGGAGAACGTTTCCCAGGTGAGATATGTAACTGGATGCCAACCGTAAGGTCTCGATCTTTGACAGCTTCCGGTCGGCGGGCTCTGTGGGGATGAGAGTCCTCAATGCGGTGAAGGCCGTATTGACGCTATTGGTGCGGTCCCGCTCCCGTGCGTTGGCTGCGTTGCGTTGACGGCCCTCGGGCAACGGACCTATAAAGCTGGCGGAAATGGGTGGTGGCCCAATCATCCGTCCGCCTCCACTTACTCCAGGTTTTCTCTTTCTTCCAACTTTAACGTCGTACCCCGAGGCGTCCAAGCGAAACGAGCGGTCGTCTGAGCCTGAGCTCTCACTTCCGTTTTCATCGTCCTCCGACATCATTGAGATCTCCGAGTACAGGTATCGGCTGGGAGCCTGTCGCACCATCGTGAAAGACATTGTCAGCAGGTGCTGAAATTTCCAAACCTCTCCACACTAATCTCGACTGTTTCTTGTAAGACTCTAGAGTTCGTAATGCATGGGTTTTTTAGCTTTGGAACCAATCCTGCCCTTGTTTGCTCTCCGGACAGTCCTCTGGCACAGTTGCGCTCTGGTATTACATTGCTCTGCCACTACAGACCCTTTGAATTTAGTTTTTCTTTACAGTCAGACTTTGAGAATTGATCCTGAAGGGTTGAACTTGTTGTTTGTACTCACTCACATCCCATAAGCGCTTCTCTACTTGAGCTGAAATCACCGTTTTGCTTCCTCAAACACACATGCACACACTCCTCCTTCGGCTCTCTGTCCCTGTGCAGCGCTGGCTCTCCCCCTGAACAGAGACCCACGTGTGGTTTCACTGAGTGTTTCAGTATGGTTGTGCTTTATAGGTTGTGGGAGTGTCTGGTATGATTCCTCTCTCTCTCTCTCTCTCTCTCTCTCTCTCTCTCTCTCTCTCTCTCTCTCTCTCTCTCTCTCTCTCTCTCTCACTCACTCACTCACTCTGTCCATCCTTCTCTTTTACTGCTTATGCAAATATCCCAGCTGGCGGCTCAGGCAGGGAGCAAAGTGGTTCTATACAGCTATCAACATCAGTTTTTTTTTTTAACTCCCAGTTAATAATAGCCTTTCTTTTTTTCTAGCTCACTTTAGTGGTTTGAAATCGTTCTTTCTTGCTTTCATTCTCGTTTGCTTACTTCCTATCTAACTTTTTCGTCTTTTATTTTTCTTCTGCTTGCTTACTTGCTTAAAGATTGCTCTTGTTTGCTTGATTTCTTTCTTTAATCAATCCTACTTGCTCGCTTATTCCTTCCTTCCTTAATTGATATTTAAATCATTCTTGCTTTCGTTCCATTCGTTTCCTTCCTTTCTTGCTTCCTTCCTTCATTCCTTGCTGCTTTCTGTAAGATCCAGTTTAATTTTTCTTGTCCTTTCTTTGTTTTTATCCGTTTCCTCTACTGATTTTAAATATTTCCTTACTTGATTTCTTACTTTCTTTTTCTTTTCTACCTTCATTTCTTTTTTCTTTCTTGCCTTGTTTGCTTGCTAGCTTTCCTTTGACACCTATCTTCCCCCCCCCCCCCCCCCTCACTGCTTTCTTCCACTTAATTTACAGTTATACTGCATTTTAGAGGGACTCTAACACTCCAGGGCTTTCCGCTGGAGCTCTATAAAGTGTGGGTTATTCTTCTACCCATTCTGCCTCCTCCCCTTGAACTCTCTAGCCATCAACTTATATCAGTGGTTGGTTTACAGGGACCAATGTGTCAGAGTAGGACCTTCTCAGGGCCGGTCCTTTGCAGTGAGTGTGCACTCCCATGGTTTTTTCATCCGCTCTGAGTCAGTGACTCCAGTAGCTAGATGGACCCTATTGTCCATGAAGATGAGTTGGTTGTCTCATACTTAAACACATTGCGGTTTTGTCTGGCTGGACTTGTTTAGTCACGGGAGGGAAATGGCAACATAACATCATCCAGCGGGTCTATAACTCAGATTGTAGCACCTGTTCCTCTCTCAGTCCTGAAAAAAAAAAAATCAGTTTATGATGAAATGAAGATAAGCCCTCTGAGAAATGGAGTTTAGTTGTTTTTTGAGGGAGAGATATACTGTATCTTTTTGAGGATAATGTTGAGGAAATTTATATGACCTTGCATGGTTTTACTATGGAAGCTTGAAAAAGTTGTCTGAACCTGTTATAAGTTCCGTCACGGTTTTGTTACTTTATAGCTGGTATTCATTAAAAATATTGTTCCCAAAACATTGTTTAAATGTACAAATATTGACTTTACTATCCTTATAGGTTTTATTGAAGGACAATAACACAAGAACACCATGCTCGTTCTCCCAGAACAGAAAATAAAGCACACGGGTTAGACAAGTTCACAGGTCTTTTCTCATCCTGTTTTCTTTTGTTGTAAAGGTGAATAAAAGAGGCACAAGGTAAAAAATAATAAAAAAAAATAAACGAAATGCATTTCTTTACAACGTGACCATTTGATGGATTTTAAGGGCACCCCTTGATGTCATTATAATTTCAACTCCTATTTACCCTCTGGAAATTATTAAGATATGAATGGTGGCTTGTCATTTCCCCCCTTCATTTTCTCTAGATTTCATATTTTTGACATTAGCTCAAGACTAGTCTGGCGGCGTAATGATGTGGCTTTCGTACCATTTCTCTGCAAATGATGGTTTGAGATGGAGATGATGAAAAAGAAGTTTTGAGGACGTGGTAAATCCATATTAATGCCGTCTCGTGTTTAGCCTCTTTAACCCGCAGCCTCATTAATAAGCGATGCGAGTTAAAGGCCAGACAGGATATCTGATTTCCGGCGTTTGCTCGTGGTCAAACCCGCAAGAGAGGCAGATCCTCTCAAACCTTCGTTTCTGTACTTTTTAGGTCTCATTTTTGGGACTTTTTAATCTGTTGTTTATTATTAATAGTGGTGATACCTATATTTCAAGCTAGACTATACGCTCTTTTCCTTTTTAAGGAGAATTTATTCATTCATTTATTCCCCGAACAGCCATTTGAAACCCATCGTCATGAATAACAGGAACGTAACACTTAACACCTGAAACTTGCTTTCTCTTTAAATTTAAGATGGAAAACCTTCCCAGTTTGTAGGGGCATGGAGCCTTTGTGTTTCATGTTTTCATTAATGAAAACGGCTTTGTTAATGGCTGCTGTGAGTGAAGAGATTTATATTCCTTTGAGTGGGAGAGCACTCTTTAATTTTATTCTTGTTAAAGGGAATTTTGACCTGGTTCAACTAGCAGCAGTAAATCACTAGTTTAGTTTTTAACACAATTGTATTGAAATAATGTTTTCCGCATGTCGAAACATGTACGATTATCCTGTTCTGAATGGACTTTTCCTCTTCTTTTTTTTTTAGGGTAATTGAAATAAAACCTTAAAGATGTTTTTTCCCTTCTTGAAACCAATTTTGAAGTAGAATGGCTTTACCAGTCACTAGTCAGACATATTCTCTCCCCAGACTGAAAAGTATCAGTTGCACGTCTGCAAAGATTGTGTCTTCGTTAAGAGGCGAGCAAGCCCTTCACTTTGAAAGGGTCTCCATTTTGAAGTCTCCAATATTGTGCATGTGCTTGCTTCTAATGCAAACTAATCATTTTTAAATCAGTTAATTTCGTTCAAACCCATTGGTATGGTATTTATAAATTGCTTCTAAGAAATTTGTTTAGGAGTCAAACTGTGAAGTGAGTGACATATTAGAAATATAACATGATACAGCTATATATGAAAATTAAGTGACATTACACGGAGGCTTTTGTGGATGTTTATGAATCGTGAGTTGACTCTATAAATTGTTTTATCATTGAAATCAACTATCTAAATGATTAGCTATATTCTTCAAGTGCTTGCATTGCTTAAAGCGGTGCCAATATAACCATATTCCGATCCTGCCGATCTTTTAAAAGACATGTTTTTGCTCTGCACCTGATGCAAAGGTTTTTTAAGCTTATATTTAGCCGGAAAAAAGTGCATTTATCGTTGTACGCAATAGAGAAAGATGCTCATTGCATGAAATATTAATGTCTTTTAGTCCCACAGACAGGACCGCAATGACACGGCGATATTTCTTTCCTGACTCCAGCTGCGACCTTTCAGTCATTAAAAGAAAACCTCACCGCGGCAGTCCGTATATCCCGGGACGAGTCATTACAGGAACCGGGTCATAACGTGACGACATTCATTAGGGTCGAGCGAGACCACAGAAGAGATGGAATGTCTCGCTACCTCATAAAGATCGACCTCTGGGGTAACGAATGACAACGCTCGTTATCTCGCCGTGACGCGGGGCCCGGCCTGCTTTAAGACGAGGAACAGCGTCCCATCTGACTGCCATTAGCTCCCACTGACCTCCTCTGGTGCTCTGCAACATCTAATCCAGCCCCCCCGCCTGGAGAAGAACGCTTTCTGGGCTCTGCTCCTCTCAGGCCGCAGAGTTTTTGGTATTTGGTTAAACACCCAAGGTGCACCAAACTGTGATGGGCTGCTCGGATCCGTAAGCTTGTGTGTGGATTTGTCTGGATGGGTTCACATCCTGGAAAAGAGCCCCTGTATCGCTTTCAGACCGGCACAGGCCGCTTAATCTAAGCCAGACGGGATCTGGCTCACGAAACTGCTGAGGTCACCGCGGTGATGACTTCAGTTAATTTATTCAAAAGAGAAGGCGGGGTTATATGAAGGGGAAAAAATAAAAGCAATTAGACCAGCCGAGGCCTTTGTACTTATGTCGAAATTGCTCTTATTGTGACTTTTTCCATTGTTAAAGCGCTCCTGCCCTGTTTTCTTTTTTATGACGTGTTTTCTCTCGGGTACATTTACTGTGCGTAAAGCATATAAACAGGCCGAAACTACAGAGACTCTTGAGTTTGTTTCTTCCATTGTAATATGAAGGCCGGAAGATCTAATTGAGAGCAGTTTATACACGTCCACCGACTCAGTTTCTGGACTAAGCTATGTTTGTCAAGACCTGCTGTTCTTTGCTTTTGGCCAGATTTGTTGTTCAGTTTTGTTTTGTGCTCACATATTGGGGCCTTTTAGTAGATGCATTTCTGCATCAAGTCTAGTGTCAAGAGTAAAATCAATGTGAATTGGCTGTGTAGCCCATCTTAATTCTGTGTTTTGACCCATTTCTGAGTGACAAAGGAACTGACTGGATGGTTGAAAGTGGCGTTGTGTAGCAGAATGCAGTCCAAAAGGAGCCCCAAAATCTTACCCAGTACAGTTCACTAATGAATATTTAAATGTTTGTATGAGTGTTTGTACTTCATCAGTTGTTCCACATCTTTTTCTGTTTTTATTTTTGAGGGTGCTTGCTTTTATTGATGATTTAATATGCTTTTTTTACAACTCAAAATGAAGTGAGCAGCAAATGTGAAAAGTGCTGCGTTTTGGAGAGCTCTTTGGGCCTTGCTCACTTTCTCATATTCCTTACGCAGGATGCTTGGGTTTGGGTATTATTCCATGATCATTTTCCAATTTAGATTTTTCCAGCGAGCTGTTAGCGGTGGATGTTAGCGGCATCCTAATGGCCTGCGCGCAGCTGCCACTCAGCCACATTCACGCGCACAGGGATGCGGTGCGCTAACACGTCTGCACGCATTCCTGCCTCAGACGCATGGCCCTGTTTGGATGGACCTCATGGAAAGTGTGGAGGTGGCAGCGTTCCACTGCGGAGTTTGAGTTTACTGGGATTATAAATGATCCCATTAGAGGGAAATGCAAACCTGCATTTGTGGGGAGGAGACGCAGGCTGCTCCGTCTGCAAATGGCTTGTCGCTCAGTGGCCCGTGCCGAGCGGGTAAGCCGTGGAACCGCTTCCATAAATCCCGGTCTTAAGCAGTTCTCCTTCCCGATGCCGTGCCTGCCCATCGAGAATGAGCGTCTCCCTGCATTTAACGCCCTCCATCAAATCAACGCTGCTACTGGAAAATATTCAGTGCCAGCATGAATTCATAAATCAAGTTACTTAATGCACCTAAATGCATTATTGAATTTGAAATGGCCACTTTTTCAATTTCAAGCTAGATTTTCTAAAAGGTCCCTGGAGAATTTTACAGATTGATCGATGTTATAAATGCACCAGTTTTTAAAGGTGAGAGCAAAGCAAACAGTAGAAATTTACAGGTGTTTCACCACAGAGGCCTTGCTGATTTGCAAAAGAGAGTCAGATCTGTGCATAGAAGTAAAATGCTCTTTTTACTGCAATTCTGTTTATTGGATTCCCCTGAACAGATTCAAATCTGAGTCTCCCTCATGCTCACCGAAACCTTGACATCCTTATATCTCTAAGTGTGTTGCAGTTATGTAAAGGAAGTCAAATAAAAGTGTATCAATCTCTGACGTATTTCTGTTTTGAGTATCACAGTTTCGGTTAAGTATGCATTTACATTTCAATTTATGTGTTTGGCAGATGCTTGATCCAAAGTGACTTACATTGCATTCAAGCTATGCTTTTTTTTTTTTTTTTTTTTTTTTATCATGCATTTCCTTGGGAATCAAACCAATGACCATTGTAATGGTCATGCTCTACTGTTCGAGCTACAGGAAGGCTTTGCATTAAAGGTATTGCAACCTGTTAATGCTGCTATCTGTCTCCCAATAGCATAAAATGGTTTAAAAAGCTCATTATTGCTGCAGTTTGGTCCCACTAATGGTGCAGAAATTACAAAGTTCATCTGTTGTCATCAGCAATGTTTTCGTGCCATGTTAAAATTAAAACCTTAAAATTCTGCTTTCAGGAATGAAATCGTAATGTTTGAGAATAATCTCATAGAAAGCCATGCTTTTTCTTTTGAGTTTTTTTTCCAGATTGTGTCTGTCAGCGTTGGTGGTCAGTCAATCTCTTAGTAAAAACAAGGTTCTCGTCGTCCCTCTGGACTCTCACTGCCATTCATCTGACAAACGTGATTTTGGTGGGAGACTTACAGGTGCTGTATCACCCGAGATCGGCCTGGCCAACCAGACACATCCATAAACGTCTGAAGTATCAAACACACTTTCCTAATAGACCCTCTCTGCTTGTACAGGGACCAGGGACTCCGACCGCAAACCCTGCAGTCAATACGCCACATCCGTAAGCCTCCTTCAGCTGTTTAAGGCATTATCAGAGTCTGGATCTAATATATGTTTTTAATAACCGTCCCTTTTAACGTGTTGATTTACTCTGGATGATTACTTTCACTAGCTGTCATGGGAAAACCTGGCTGCCACCGTATCAGGCATTTCGGAGTCATCGCTGAGCTGTAAATGTGCAGTTTGTTTGGTATCCGTCGACAGGAACATCTTTGGATGTTGACATGACGTTTTGACTGTCCGTAGATGAGTTGAGAAGCGAAGAAGTGGTTTGAGAAATAAAGCTGATAGGCTGGTCTACAGAAGATCATCCAGCAGAGTCTGACCGCGGTGTTTCTGCTGTGGAGGACACGAGTGCGCAGAGGGACCAAGAGTGATATTTGCTTGCTCATTTATTGACTCAGTTTATTTGTTTACTTATTTTATTTATATGTATTTTTTTATATTCTATTCATTCATTCTATTCATTTTACTTTTTACTTTTATTTATTTACTCATTTCATTAGTTGTTTACTCTTATCTATTGAGGTTTTTATTATATTTATTATTAATGTATTTATTTTTAAAAATATTTAGTTTTCCATGTGTACTTTTTTTATTTATTCATTTACTTTATTCTCTAGTCCATTTATATATTTATTTTGTTTTTTTATTCAGTCATTTATTTATTCATTATTTATTAATACATTCTTTTATTTATCATTATTAATATTTGTTTTATTCATTCATTTACTTTATTCATTTATCTGTTGATTTATTTTATTTACCTATTCTTTTCTTTATTTATTTACTTATTTTTTTATCATGCATTAACTTTACGCTTTATTGAAGTTTTCAATTAATTTACTCATTCATTTATTCATTCAATTATGTATTATTTTGTCAAAAGATTTTTTAAATCATTCATTTATTTTATCGTATTTATTATTTTAAGTTAATGATTTATTTTCTATGCATTTATGTACTTATTCTTTTATTTATTCTGTTATTTAATATAACCTGGGACTAAAACATGGGCGATAACTTGTGATTTTCTGCCAGCCAGACTGTCCCCAAACAGTTGTGTTAAAGATGAGCTGCAGATGTTTTTGGGCACATAGTGTGACTTAGTATTGCAAATGAAAGCATTTTTTTTTTTTTTTTTAAACCCTTTTCGAGAATACGTATATATATTTTCCTTCGCACTTCCAGGATTCGGTCAGGCAACCGAGCGGGAATGCTTCACTTCCAGGCATGCGGTTCCCACTCCAAAAACAACTTCCATTCAGTGCTCCCAAATGACAGCACGCTGGTGGGATGGTTTGCGATCTGGCTGTAAGCACAGGAAAAATGCGGAAAGAAGAGTAGAGCAGAAGAAAAATGAATGAGTTGCTGTAGCTGCGATTCTGCACCTTCATCAAGCAGCTCGGTCTTCTGCCATATGGATTACGGCTCATCCTGACTCACACACGCAAGCCTGACCTCAATCACTCTTACTGACACTGGGAGGATGCAACTTTGTCCCATGAGCCCATTCTGTTCGACTTCAAACGCCAATCCGAGCGTAGGCCTGACTCGCTCTGGCAGCGCGGCGATCGGTGACGGTGACGTAGCATTCTCAACAAGCGTATAGTTTCCATTCTGCGGAAAGACGCCGTGTCCTGTGTCATTATTCCAGTGTGTTTTGCTCCTGTTAGAGGTCTGCGATTTCTGTTTTGTGTTAGGAGGCAATTCTCTGCGGCTTGGAGCCGTCTGCTGGAAATGGGCATTGAACACTTTGATGCATTTGGTAGCATTGAGCCGTCTGCTCTTTACTTGTCTAGACGGCTTCAGATTGAGTAAAGTGACTGAGTCATCTTTTTTTTATTTTTTTCATTCGAGCTGAAGGAGCGGTGGGTCCTCTCATGACGTAATGACCTGTCAGACAGACCAAACCTAAAATTAAAAAGATATTTAGAAGATATTTTTTATTTATATATATATATATATATATATCACAAGTTATCGGCCATGTTTTAGACGCAGGTTATATTAAATAATTGAATAAATAAAAGAATAAGTACATAAATGCATAGAAAATAAATCATTAACTTAAATAAAATGATAAATAAGAGAAAATAAAAGTAAATGAATGATTCAAAGAAAGAGTAAATAAATGAAAAACTAAATATGCACTTATTTATTATTTTAGATATATTTATTTTTTTCAATTAAGATTGAAAAAGACTAACCTTTTTTTATGTTTCTTTAAATTGGGAAAAAATATATACACATTTATTTGCATATTTACATAGAATTACATACTTATCAAACTTATCAAACTTAACTTATCAAATCTAATTGTGTTTATATATTTTATTAATATAAATTTATTTTTTGAATTAAGAATCTTTTTTATTTTGTTTTAAATAAGACCAATGCTGTAATTCCAAGGATGTTCCATAAGCCTGATTTTCAGATGTTTTGGCCATTATGTTATGGCTAGATGGCTGATTTTGAAGTATTTTAGTTATTCACATCTCTAACTATAATACCCTAGTGTTTGGAGGACTTCAGTCCTGGTAACCCTGTGTTGATTCGGATTCTTTCAGGCTTAATAGAGCAGTGGACTAGCTGTGTTGTTCATTTGCTTGACACGAGTATGAGTCTCTTTTGTGCCACTTCCCGATCCCCTTCCCTTCTTTTCCCCATCATATCCATGTTTTTACCAATCCTATCAACAAAAGTATCAGGAACTCTTCAGCCTCAACCTCATTTCCATTCATTCCGCTGCACATTTATGCACTATCACACCTCTTAGACCACACGGATCTGTTTTGCTAAGTCTTGGAAAATACACCATCACTTTTGAGTAGGTTCTAACACCGCATATCTGTTCTGGTTTACCTCTGCATGAGGTAAACTACAGACTAGTCTAAATACACATTCTCCTTTATTCAAACAAACCGTTCTTACGGAATTATTTTGAATACTGTTTGTTTTGCCATATTATTTGACCTCATTACGAAAGATGAAGTCACAACTTTCGCAAATTCCATGTGCATTTCCATGGATGTTCCCGCAGCCAAGGAATTCCGCCACCGTGAGGCAAAGGTCAACTGTGTCGAGGAGCGGAAAATGTGAGCGATACTCCTGAAAGACAGACCTGTGGATTTTCCTTCAGCTCCTCTGACAGCACCACCAACTTTATTTTTACCCACAGCTCTGGCCGAGCGGATTACGGATATCACGGAGAGAACTGCCTCTTTTACCCTGTTATTATTGGGGTATTTGAGGACTCCTGACCTGTTTTGATGGATTAACCTGTCATGCAGCTGCCACCACGCGTCTTGACGGGCCGATGCCTCTTTGGCCTGTGAACCCGAGGAACCCCACAGAGAGCCGCGTCCTTTCCAAAAGCAGGCCACCTGCTTGAGTCGTCCGTTTAATGATCAGACGCGTTCAATCATTCACCGCTGGAGCTCTCAGCAACCTGTGTCTGCACGCTGACTGACACCAAACTCACTGTTGCGGAGCTGCCTTCAAGGAATAGTTCATGGAAATGTGCCGCTGCTTCAAAAACTACAAGAAAAGCACTATAAATGTAGTCCAAATGACTCTTCTGCAACGTTTCAAGTCTTCCTCAGGGATGTTATCGCTAACTAAAATTAAATCTGTAATATTCCTTGATGTACCAGTACTAAAATAACTAAAACTGAAATAAAAAGGAATAAAAACTATGTAGACATTTTGTACACAAAAATGACACGCACAACGAAATTACTAAACTGTTCAAATTAAAACACAAAAATCTAACTCAAAATATATTAAAAAAGGTAACTTTACAGTGTCACATTTCTTAACATTAACTAACTATGAACAAACAATGAACAGCAAAAATGTTAATGTTTACAGTGCATTAACTAATGTTAACACATACAACTTTTGATTTTAATAATGTATTAGTACATGCTGAGATGTGTCTTTGAACAGGAATAGAACATGTTAAACCAATGTTTTGCCTCTTATAGTTGGTATTTTATACATTAGTAGTATAATACAAAAATGTAAAATAAGTTTTAATCACCTAAAGTACGTTTCTTGGGAATGAAAGCCATGATCTGTTGCCGGCAGTAATGCTTTAGTAGCAGAGCGGTTTTATTAAATCTACACAACACATAGCATTCAGGTTTGCATCAGTGCTACACAAAACACTGGTGTATTTCCCTCGTTGCAGGCGGTTTAGAGCTCTGCTTCTCAGTGAGGTTTGTGGCTCTCAGTGTGGCCTAATTCTGCGGCTCTCCAGGGTCTCTCAGGCCCCTTTACGAGTGTCCCTCGTGAAAATCTGGGGGGTCATGTTCACTCTGTGGCCTGTGAAACGTGTGAAATCAAGGGGCACCTCTGTGAGAGGCGGACCTGCTCTGTTTGATGTTGTCCTGTAAAGAATCCGTTTCATGGGTGAGGCATCCTAGCAGAGACATCGTAAAGCATAAAACATTACCTCATCACAATCTGCACTTCCTTTTTTTTCTCTCCTTTTTGTTGGCCTGCTTTTATGCATATTGATAGTATTGTATATGGGATATGTATAGGGTGTGCTGGAGGAGACTTCACAGAGTGCTGGACTCTTGCATTGTCAATACAAGGTCTTGACCAAAAATGTATTCACCTTGATGGAAATAAATGTTGAGATGTGATTTCCATCAAGAGGTGCATCAATGTTTGGTCAAGATCTTGTATTGTCAATGCAAGAGTCCAGCACTCTGTAAAGTCTCCTCCAGCACATCCCAAAGACTTTCAATACATTCAAGATATTGACTCAAGCTCCTCCCGACCATTCATTCACAATCTGAGCCTGATGAATCTTGACATTGTTATCCTGAATATGGCCATGATGTCTCTTCCTACATGGTTGTTTAAGAAAGGAAATCTCTACACTCCATCAATTAGGGTTAGAAGAACTGTTGCCTAACATATAACATGCTAGAAACATATTAATCACTGCAATAATGATCCAATCATTGACTCTTAAGTATTTGCCTGTTTAAATCCAAACAGCGCCTTTTTATTTGGCTGAGCAGTGTATATTATTTCTCACAACCACTTCAATGCATAAGAGGAACAGTAAAATGCTCCTGAAGCAGGTTTTTATGTGTATGAACCTTAAAAGTGGAGTATTAGAGTTTGAGGTAATGAAATAAGTCAGATGCTAATGATTAGATGGTAACACTGCATGCAGAAGCAAATAGTTATGTGTATGGAGTTGATGGAATAAAGACACAATTTTATTATGTTGAATTAAATCCCAGTACTGTCCTTCTGTTGCACAGCATACTCTAAAGTATGTACTTCCCATCAGCAGTGAAGTATGTACTTTCAGTGCGTAGGTGAAGTATGTGAATTGAGATTCAGCCAGTGACTTTTTTTTTTTTTTTTCAACGCTGATAAATGTCACGAAGACTGTCCTCTGAAGCTCTGCGCATATATTTCTGGATTGACAGTCTGATTTCTCAGGTGGTTTACGAAGAGGGAATTTTTTCCACTTGTCTCTGGGAGTTTAATGATGTGGTGTGGAAATATCAGGCGTAGAGGTGCAGACTGCCAGCAGTGAGGTTTCTGACCGTCTTCCCTCGAAACGCACGCACACACACAATCAGCAGTCGATCTCCCCTCGCCGTCCCCACCGCAGTCTGAACAGGAAGTTGATAAGAGCGTGTGGTAAAGGGGCAGATTTTCAGGCTGTGGACTGACTGACACTTAATAAAGGCAGCGTTCAGTCGCTCAATTGAAAGCAGGTGAGCTGTGTGTGATGTTTCGTGTCCAGTTCTCTTGGACCGTCCCACTGAGAGAGCCCAGCTTGACCCCGTTGACCTTTTTATTCTGAAGTCTGTTGCAATCTGTAGTATTCAAAGACGTTATGAAATCCCAAATGAATTTTATTGAGCTTATTGTGGCCGATTCATAATTCAGCCCACCATTTTGCTGCAAAGAAAATGCCATTTCCGACATTGTGAGCGACAATGACTGTTGGACATCCAGATCATGTCACTGCTCATTTGCATAAAGCCGGGGTCTTGAAGTTCAATGCAAATGAGCAGTGATGTTATCTGGGGACAGGTGTCTATGTGAATGAGGTTTAAATAAACTGCTTTTCATATTTTTTTCTGCTGACATAACTAAGGCAATCTATGCCTCGAATATACAGTGGGGGTCAGAATTAATGGCACCCCTGGTAAATCTGATCAAAAATGCCTGTAAAAAAATAAATCTGCATTGTTTATCCTTTTGATCTTTCATTCAAAATATTTGCAAAAATCTAACCTTTCATTGAAGTAAAAGAATTGAAAGTGGGGGGGAAATCACATTATGAAATAAATGTTTTTCTACAAAACACGTTTTGTAATGGGCTGTTGCAATCAAATCGCAATACATTCAGGTTCAACCCTACATTATTCACTGCTGTTTTTTTTCTGTTATATTAATATACAGTAGTGTCCAAAAGTGATGATCTTCACCCTTTTTTAAATATTATTTAAAATGTATTTAAGATTTTCTAAGCATATTACGTATTTGTACTATTTTTAGTTAATACTAATTATAAATATTTGTTCTCAGATATTTTTTGCTTTTAGCTTGTAGTCCTCCACTTAATTTACAACATTTGGGTGCAAATTGTCAAGCTCAAACAAATGTGAAGCAATGTTTTGAAAGTTGGTTGGTTTTAGTTGACTCTACCCTGTTTAAATGACCAAAACACTAGTCTCAGTGCTAGAAGCACTTTAAGGGTCCCTCATTTTTTCATCTTTGAAACTGTGTGAAGATCCAGTGACAATCTGTAACGCCTCTGCAGAGGAAGTATCAGATTAGCAAGTCTTTGCTTCTGTCGTTCTTTTTTTTTTTTCGTCTTGGCACCGATTCCTTCAAACTGGCAAGGATGCCAATCGTGCCAGACAGCACAAGCACTTCACCCGGCCAGACACTGAGATTACAGTGAATGCGTCTCGTAGACATTCAGATTAAATTACGATCAGAATGTCAGCCAATCAGACGCGAGCCTTTGAAGATGAGTGGGCGTGGCCTGCGCAGCTGCTGTCGGCTGTGTGTGAAAGCGTGACAATTCTGCCCACTCGGACCTAATTGGATATGGTAGGGGTGTTTTATTGAAATCACTCACAGGTGTAGGCCTCGCTTTAAAGTGGCGCTCGCAACCTCTGAGAACTTTCAGCTGTCTGCCGTTAGCAGTGTGTGTTTGTGTGTGCGTCCTTCCCAGACAAAGAAATCTCTATTTTCAGACCAAAGCTCTGTTTGGTTTATTAGCTTGCAGTCCTAGTTGTGTAACGTTCTTGTGGCGTACTGTAAAGTGGGCGGGTTAGTGAGCTTGAGTACAGAGGTTTTCTGCACCTGCGGGACTGACGCTGTGTTTAACCCTGTGACTGCGAGTAAAGCAGAACTGGTTAGTGTGAGACGAGACTAGCAAAACAAGTCTACTAGAGCTGGGAAGCAACTGATGGTACAATGTTATATTGATATCTGGATCCCAATACAGTAATATTGCAGTTCTTTATTGTAAAGTTATTCAGAACTCTACTTTTACCTGCTTGTTTCTTAATCATCTGCATTAGACTTCACTGCTTTGCACAATTCAATTCTGAGCTCGTTCTGAGTTTGGATTTTGGTTAAATATAATTGAGTGTATCGACTTTTATATTTTGTTGTATTATATTTGATCATGTATTTTAATTATAAAATGTTAAAATGTTGTTTTCATTTTTTTCCCTTTTCTCTTTAATATTAATAATACAATCATATAATATTTAGATAGATAAAAAATAATACAATTCTTTATTGTATTATGTTTAACACCGTTATTATATATTGTTGTATTATATTTGCTTGCAATTCTGAACCTGAATATTTTATTTATTTTTTATATATATATTTTGATTCTTTACTATTTCTAGATCACTAATCATAAATGTTGTTGGGTTATTTTAAACTTTTCTTCTCTTTTTTGTCTTATATTAATGATTATATTTATATGACTTTTATTATAATATTTTGTATTTTTGTTTAATATAATTCATTTTTTTATTATATAAATTTTATAAAAGATATATACATTATAAATAAATATTTTTTCCTATCATATTAATATAATATTTTTTTTATTTAAATAATTGAAGTACTTTCTTTCTCCATTGAAGTAGATGGGAGCTTTACAGGAAATAGCTGTATATGGGCATGACCAAGATGGATACATTTTTTTACTTGCTTTAATAGTAACCAATCTTTCTCTGCATGTATTAGAGCACCACAAAATATTATCTGCAGTTGATCTGGTAGTTCTAGACTCGATTTTTACCACTTTCTCTGTCTATTCACAGGACATCCGTAACACAGTCGGCAACATCCCTATGGAGTGGTACAAGGACTATCCCCACATCGGATATAACCTGGACGGCAAGAAGATCTTTAAGCCAATCAGGAACAAAGATGAACTGGATGAGTTTCTTGACAAGATGGAGAATCCCGATTACTGGTGAGGAGCGTCTGGAACATCCATTTCATGTCATTCAACCTCTATAATTGGTTTTTCACTCATTCTTCTGTCATTACTAGGCGTACCGTCCAAGACAAGATGACCGGCGCTGATATCCGTCTGTCGGATGAGCAGGTGGACCTCGTGCACCGTCTGCAGGAGGGCAAGTTCGGTGACGTCAACTTCAACGAATACGAGGTATTTCGATCTGGTTTTCCCCTCTGTTGGTGTTGAATTCAACACAGATCCCACAGTAATAGAATTTGTCACCTTAACATCTGCAGTCTGGTCTGTGTAAACCTCTTTTAACGGCTTCTAGATAATAACCCCAGCGCACGATGGGGAAAAAATGAACCTCGTCGAATTACTCATTTACGAAGCCACACAAAGCCCAGCCCGAGTCTGCGCTCACCACCGACAGATGAAGTAGCGAAACATTAACACAAGCACAATTAGCCGTCATAAGAAAAACAGCGCAGGCCGTCTGACCTGTGCAGGAGGGAACGAGTCTGGATGGTGTCACGGCTGGCCTTTAGCGGCTTCACTTTATAAGCATCAGTGCTAATTGTGCATCGCCGTCTCTTCTGGCACAAACAGGAAGTGAGTCACTCCAGATTTGGGTCTGTCTGTGATCAGTTAGTCGACCTCAGACAGGCTTTAAAGACTGTGAGCGTGAAAAAGCCACCTGTCATCTGACTGAGACTTGTTGTGTCTGGTTGATAGACCAGATGTTCTCATTTTCACATTGGCAAATTAAACAGAATACAAATTGTTTGGTTGGGGGGGGGGTGGGGTGTATATACAGTATGCGTGTTTATATATATATATATATTTAAGGGGTGTGACGAGACACTTAGCTCACGATACGAGACACGAGATTGGGTTCCCGAGAACCCATTGAGTTTAAGAATTCCTCAATGACTGGAAAAATTGTCTGCAGGTGCATTTTGAAATGTTTTAACTAATCGGCTTGTAATGAATGTCATTTCAGTTCTACTTTCTGAGTATGAATTATCATATGCATTGAAAGACAACAATATACAAGCACTTTAAAAGGTTTGACCACAAACTCAACTGAAGGAGAAAACAAACTGGCTTCTCTCCTGTATGATTTCACAGAGTCTCTTCAGACCTTACTGTACATGAATTATGAGTTTCTGATTGAGACTATCTGAACTCCTTTCCACAAATTGAACAGAAATAGAAAGTATAAATAACAAAATAAATAAGTCTTAAGTGCAAACAATAAGTGCAACCATAATCAAAGTACTCTCAAATATTCAAAGTGCAAACAGAGACCAGAGCTGAGAGGTGGTTACAACTACACAGCCCAGCCTAAGATAGGTCTGATATCGGGAGGTTATTGAATGTAGCCTAATTTGCACGAATCAGGGTGCTCGCGTTTTAATTTCACTTTCGTGATCGTGTGTACTCCGTGTATAGCGAGCAGCGATGCTGAGCATGCAATCTACAAGATAAGACATTTATCAGATGTTTCGGCTCTGTTGCGCGAGAAGTCATTCATCTCTCCTTACTCTCGTCACGCGATCAGTGAAGTGTGTGTGTTCTATTAAGCATAAATAATAGAAAATTGCTCTGTGCACCCTTTTATTTATATAAATGTCAAAAAATCTAAAAAAAAACAAAGAAAATTTAAGTTCTCTTGAGGTCTTTTAAAACCAAGGGGGTTTTAGCATGCTGTGCTTTAGTGTGTTAAGGTGCAGTTTGCACTTGTACTCCATCTGAGCTTTTTTTTTTTTTTTCAAATGACTTTTAATTTTTCTTTTTTTTAAGTGTAAACCATTGGTTACCGCACCTTTAAACACCCTTGGGATAATATTGATGTTTTTCTTTTTACTTTGCCTTAATGTTCTCCTCTTTCTGATTCTTAATGTTTTGTTTGTTTTTCTAGCCTGCGGTCGACTTCTTCTCCAACGAAGTGATGATTCACCCCGTCACCAACAGGCCTCAGGACAAACGAAGCTTTATTCCGTCGCTTATCGAGAAAGAGAAGGTAAGATTGGCTGTCCCTGTCACACCTTACGTTTTACGTTTATGGTGAAAGCGTATATTTACTGTGAAAAGGAAACTGCATGAGAATAGTCATGTTTCGTCTGCTAACTGCTCCCAGCTGTGCTGCGTTACCAATAATGATTCCCACATAGGTTTTAGAGTGGAAAGAGGTCTGAAACGCCGGCATAATGGGGATCTGAAATTGGGAATCAAACCTGCAAACGTTTTGGTAAAAAATAAGATTCCCTCTTTAGATATTCCGGCTGATTCCGGTCACTATATGTAATGCGTTTCCTGCAGTAAACCAGTATAAACTGGCGACGTGTGCAACGAGTGTTTTGAGTAATGATCGTACACATGTGCTCTCAATCACGACAATGATGTGTTACTGTGTGTGTGTTTTTCTCTCTACTGTACCGTCACTGCATCCATCCATCTCTCTCTCTCTCTATTAGGTCAGTAAGTTGGTCCATGCCATAAAGATGGGTTGGATCAAGCCACGCAGACCCAAGGAAACCACCCCGCAGTACTATGACCTGTGGGCCAAGGAGGACCCCAACAGCATCCTGGGACGCCACAAAATGCACGTTCCAGCGCCCAAGATGAAACTTCCTGGGCACGAGGAGTCATACAATCCTCCTCCAGAATACCTTATGTCAGAGGAAGAGGTGCGTTCACCTAAATATGACACATCGGTTGTTCACGGTGCTTTTTCATACAGCAACTAATTAAAAAACGGACCATAAAAGTCGTCCGATGACATCAAACCTGGTGCAACATTTTCAGATAATAACGGAGCATTTTTATAAATCTTTTCAATTGCATTAGTAATATTTTATATGCCTTTCTTAGTCATGTTATAGTATATATTATATTATTTTACTTGCATTACATGTAGGATTTCATTTAAATATTGTCAATTTAGAACCTAAATTTACCGTACAATAATATTTCATTAAAATTAGTGCAACGGTTAGTGCAATTAGTGCAAATTTTATGGCCCCTACCATAAAATTTTTAATCGCGATTAATCGCATGATTTTCTTGCGATTAATCACGATTAATCGCATTGTTATGCGCAAAATTGAATAATGACTTCTAAAGTAGTGTATTGCGCACTTTTGATTTAAATGTACTGCTACACAAGAGTGCAATAACTTTAAACAAATAAGGTGCTTTTATACCAGCAGTATTCCCTTTACACGGTAATCTCAAATCTCAACTTAAACATTAATGTAATCAAATCAAATATTTAAACAAAGCTATTTGCCACTGCCAGGGCATTACCTTTTATCTAGTTTGTTAAAAGGAGTCTAGTTTTCTTGTTTTTTTTTTTCTGAACAGGTATCAACAGGTATCTTTTATCAGGGAGCAGCAGAAACAGTCTATGTAGTAGTCAGAGGTCATGATCACTACTACAGATATAAGTCGACCAACGTTACTTATAGTAGCTTAGGTTTGGTCATGCCATGGTTTCCCACGTAAGATTACATTAAACAGAGTAAAAAAACAATTTATACTTTATACTCACGCTGTTGCTGTGTAGCGCGCGTACACTTCGGCGTACCCTGACGTGCACCTCTCCAAAAATGTAACGTCAATTCTACGCGTACCGCAAGCGCTGTGATTGCTACAACCGCTCCCCGGGTTTCACATGCTCCCTCTGCATGTGTTTGCGCGTCAACGCGGACAACGACGCAGAGATATAAATGAAAACCAACGCGTAGTCTATAGCGTATAGTCTTCGACGTAAGTCCGACGCAGAAGTATAAATCAGCCAAGAGTGAGGTGAAGTGGTCGAGCACAAGGTGCAGCGACAAGCGGGTGCGTTCCTGTGAAGCCGTTGCGGTCATGCTCGCCTCAAACACGCGCCCGCTCGTTGCCGAAGTTGAATTGTCTATAACTTTTTATAAAGGACGCGCAGCACAAATCATTAGAAGAGAGACTGATCCTTGGCTCGCTGTTAGTGAGTTTCCAGAATCTAAATAGTTATTATCTATAGGGTTTATAGGTAGGCTACTATCCATAGAGCGCCTGTCATTCACTCGCGGAGCCCAACCCTTTAACTGTTCACCAGAGAGAACCTGCCTCTCTCCACTGCTTGTTTGGGTGGGTTATTTGCTGGCTGACCAACATCCCACCCCTCCTGTGATCATGGTTTGACTCTAGGCCTATGTGTATTCAGAGCCAGTGAGCAACGGACTTAAAAAAAAAAAAAAAATGCGTTAACGTGCGATAAAAAAATTGTCGGCATTAATTAATAAATGCGTTAACGCGATAATAACGCGTTAACTTGCCCAGCCCTAATTAAAATATATTTATAGATGAAAATATATATTTTTTAAACGAAATAAATAAAAATACATTAATATTTTGTTTTGTATAAATTATTTATAATTGTATTTATATTGTATAAATTAATATTTATGTTTTCCAATTAAAATATTTGTTAAATTAAAATATGTATTAATCTGTTAAAATATTATTAAATGTATGCTTCCTTTCTGTTTTTCCCATCTGTTTAATGCTCAGTTTTAAGTTTGATTAATAAATTTAACACTTAAGAAAAAAAATATTTAATTACAATATATTATAGATAAAAAAATTATAATTTTATAATTACAATTAATATTAAAATGTATTAATGTATTACATTATTACCTATTAATATTATTACATTTATGCAGCCTTGCCTTTCTAATTTAATGCCCAATAATTTTTTTTTTAATTAAAATATATTTATAGATAAAAAAAACTATGTTTAAAAACTACATCATTTATATCAATACATTTATATGTATAATTTATAATTATCATTAATATTAATATTATATATAACATTTATAGTGTCGTTCACTCTTGCACTCCATTTGTTTTATGTGCATAAACTCGCTTTGTGAAGTCTGAGACATTTAACTAAGATTGCCTTTCGGAGTCTTTATGCAAAATGGAAATACATTAATTTATAATGCATATAAAAATATAAATGTAAATTATGCACTAGGGAAAAACGTCTCTTATTAAACACATGAAAGATGATAATCAGTGAATAACGACTTAAATTTCGTTCTTTTCTTCACACAAACTTATCATATGACTTCAGGATATTTGTAATAAGTCATATGCACTAGGGCTGGGACGGTTACCGCATTACCGCAATACCGCGGTCACGTGACTCCAACTGCGGGTCTGATCTCGTCACCGTCATCACCGCAAAAAAAAAACAAAAAAAAAAAACCTTGGCCTGAACATGTGTGCACGTTGTGTCTAATGACGTGGATTCATTGATTCTAATGACATGGATTATGTCTAATGATATTGTGGCTTACATGGATTCAAGGTTTTCTAAACAAAACTTATCAAAAGATGAATCAAATCCGACCTTTCGCGAGTTGAGGAGCGCAATGTTCCATGACGCATAATAACATTCCATTCGTATTAGAGATGCGCGGATGGGCTATTATTATTTCATCCGCAACCGCATCACAAAACTAATCATCTGTCCGCCATCCACCCGCACCAACGTTTTTTGATCAATTTTCGAAACCGCATCCGCGGCGCTGACTGTTTTAAGGTCTATGAGCAATCAATGCGAGGCGCTGCTGCGGCGAGGCTAGAAAGCTCTTGGCTGTTCTAGAAAGAACACTGATCCAATGCAGCAAAGATATTTAAAGGCTAAAGTCCCTAGTATATTGGCTATGTTGTATCCCCAGAATATCAGCAGTGAACTCCGTCTCCGATCGGCGCACATGGATAAATATGAATAAGTAAATAGCCTATAACGCACATCGGCAAACCTGAATCTTGCTTTTCAACCGCGGTTAGAAAAAATCCATACCGCCCCAGCCCTAATATGCACTAGTTTCAGAGCAGCAGGATCAGTCTTTTGCTTACAGACTGCATACAGGTTTGGCACAGTGTGAGTAAATAGATGGATTGAACTCTTCCTTTAAATGTCACTGGCTAAATGCCAAGATCATTTCACACCTGTGGCTCCAACTCCATCTCCATTAGGCCTGTACAATTTGCCTATAAGTCATTTGCGTATGTTTTACATGCTATTCTTAACTCCGGGGGAACACGTGCATCCCCTCTGCAAGTTAATCTTTATATACAACCAAATTTTGACCCCAATTTTGACTGCACCTGTTCTTTAATCCTCCTTTTGTCAGAGTTTTCCTAACGTTTGTTCTGTGTTGTGTGTTTTTTGCTCAGAGACTGGCATGGGAGCAGCAGGACCCCGAGGACAGGAAGTTGAGTTTTCTGCCGCAGAAGTTCGCCTGCCTGCGGGCCGTTCCCGCGTACTCACGCTTCATTCACGAGCGCTTCGAGCGCTGCCTCGACCTGTACCTGTGTCCCCGTCAGCGTAAGATGAGGGTGAGGTGTCTCTACATCCTGTCCCGTACAAATAAACTCTACAGTCCATTCTTAAAAATCAACTGTGCCGTTTCTGTACCATTTATGTCACCAAACAGAGTTATGAATGATGAAATCACCACACACAAAAAAAAATCTGTATTCATTCATAAATTAATCTCAGATTAATTTTGTTCCTCAGAGATTTGTCTGAATTGAGTTGTTGGAGATATGAAAAAAAAAATCAAGAAAAATTATGATTTGTTTTTATAAATCAAAAGCTGTTTTAATTACATGCGCTACTGGTCAAAAGTGTGGGATCAGTAATTTTTTTTTTTTAAGAAATTAGTTCTTATATTCAGCTTTGCCATAACAGGAATAAATTACATTTATAATCACTTAGAAAACGGTTATTTTAAATAGTAATAATATCTCACAATATTACAGTTTTTACTGTGTTTTTAATCAAATAAATGCACTTTCAAAAACACAAATATCTTATGGACCCCAAACATTTAATCAGCAGTGTAAAAAAAAAAATAATAATATATATATATATATATATATATATATATATATATATATATATACAGGTCCTTCTCAAAAAATTAGCATATTGTGATAAAGTTCATTATTTTCCATAATGTAATGATAAAAATTAAACTTTTACATATTTTAGACTTATTGCACACCAACTGAAATATTTCAGGTCTTTTATTGTTTTAATACTGATGATTTTGGCATACAGCTCATGAAAACCCAAAATTCCTATCTCAAAAAATTAGCATATCATGAAAAGGTTCTCTAAACGAGCTATTAACCTAATCATCTGAATCAACTAATTAACTCTAAACACCTGCAAAAGATTCCTGAGGCTTTTAAAAACTCCCAGCCTGTTTCATTACTCAAAACCGCAATCATGGGTAAGACTGCCGACCTGACTGCTGTCCAGAAGGCCATCATTGACACCCTCAAGCAAGAGGGTAAGACACAGAAAGAAATTTCTGAACAAATAGGCTGTTCCCAGAGTGCTGTATCAAGGCACCTCAGTGGGAAGTCTGTGGGAAGGAAAAAGTGTGGCAAAAAACGCTGCACAACGAGAAGAGGTGACCGGACCCTGAGGAAGATTGTGGAGAAGGACCGATTCCAGACCTTGGGGGACCTGCGGAAGCAGTGGACTGAGTCTGGAGTAGAAACATCCAGAGCCACCGTGCACAGGCGTGTGCAGGAAATGGGCTACAGGTGCCGCATTCCCCAGGTCAAGTCACTTTTGAACCAGAAACAGCGGCAGAAGCGCCTGACCTGGGCTACAGAGAAGCAGCACTGGACTGTTGCTCAGTGGTCCATAGTACTTTTTTCGGATGAAAGCAAATTTTGCATGTCATTCGGAAATCAAGGTGCCAGAGTCTGGAGGAAGACTGGGGAGAAGGAAATGCCAAAATGCCTGAAGTCCAGTGTCAAGTACCCACAGTCAGTGATGGTCTGGGATCCCATGTCAGCTGCTGGTGTTGGTCCACTGTGTTTTATCAAGGGCAGGGTCAATGCAGCTAGCTATCAGGAGATTTTGGAGCACTTCATGCTTCCATCTGATTTCATTTTTCAGCACTACCTGGCACCTGCTCACAGTGCCAAAACCACTGGTAAATGGTTTACTGACCATGGTATTACTGTGCTCAATTGGCCTGCCAACTCTCCTGACCTGAACCACATAGAGAATCTGTGGGATATTGTGAAGAGAAAGTTGAGAGACGCAAGACCCAACACTCTGGATGAGCTTAAGGCCGCTATCGAAGCATCCTGGGCCTCCATAACACCTCAGCAGTGCCACAGGCTGATTGCCTCCATGCCACGCCGCATTGAAGCAGTCATTTCTGCAAAAGGATTCCCGACCAAGTATTGAGTGCATAACTGAACATAATTATTTGAAGGTTGACTTTTTTTGTATTAAAAACATTTATTTTATTGGTCGGCTGAAATATGCAAATTTTTTGAGATTTTGGGTTTTCATGAGCTGTATGCCAAAATCATCAGTATTAAAACAATAAAAGACCTGAAATATTTCAGTTGGTGTGCAATGAATCTAAAATATATGAAAGTTTCATTTTTATCATTACATTATGGAAAATAATGAACTTTATCACAATATGCTAATTTTGAGTAAGACATATATATATATATATATATATATATATATATATATATATATATATATATATATATATATACATTATAGTATAGTTAAATAATTTAATATAAAATTATTTTTATATTTTTTATAAATATAAAATTATTTTTATATTTTTTATAAATAATATAAAGAAGTTTTATGGCATGATCAATATTAATTGATATATATTTTTAGAAATTATTTTAATTTGTCCAATTTCATATATTGTTACAAAGTGTGTTTTTTTGCGATCAGGAATTCACTTGTTTGCACATTATTGTCTGCTAAATGCATAAATGTAAATTAATTACACTTTAAAAATTACTTTTTTCATAACTTTTCATCAAAAAGTAATACATTTCTTCCTTTCCAAAATGATTTTTTTATTGCATAAAGACGTTTAAAAAATGTTGACCTAAAATACAACAGCTTAACATTTCACAATCCAATTACATTGACGTGATAAAACTGAGCTCTTCCCTTCATTATTTGTTGAATTTCAAGCGTTAAATGTAGTTTTTTTTTTTTTTCTTCAAATTTGTGTTTTAAGACAATAGTGACCTGTTTTTTTTTGTTTTGTTTTTATTTCTTTGTCCAGGTGAATGTGAACCCAGAAGACCTGATTCCCAAACTTCCCAAACCCAAAGACCTGCAGCCCTTCCCAACCACACAGTCTCTGGTACGTCAGTGTTGAGCTGGTCTGGGATCAGTTTTTACAGCCTGACTCTGATGATGACAGCCCGAGGAAAAGCTTGTAGATCAGAAACTCGTGACTAGACTTTATAATGGCAGGACAGTGAGCTCTGAGTTTATTTAAACAGGAAACCGTATTACTTACTTCACCGCGTGGGTGAAAAAGATCAGAAGATGAATATTTTTGTTGTTGAAACCTTAGCGTTTTCAGACAGCCGTGGCTGTAAAACTGCAGACATGAAACGGGGTTTGTCATTCTTTTGGACTGGATTATAGAAGAACAAAAAAAGTGATAAATCACCCAAATATGTTTGCTGGTAATGGGTCTAATGTGAAATAATAGAGTCCTGAACGTGTCCTGGAATGATCTTGCTCTGTCTGCTTTTCTTCTCTGACGTGTGTGTGTGTGTGTGTGTGTCTGACAGGTGTACCGCGGACACACTAGTCTGGTCCGAACCATCAGCGTTTCTCCCAGCGGACAGTGGCTTGTATCCGGTGAGTCTCGTCTCACCCTGATTTTATGCAGATATTGCAGCTGAAACTGATTATCAAAAGACGTTGTTGCAGCCATGGCTCAGTGGTTACTGCATGTACTCTGACACATTGCACCATGGTGCTTGAATGGTCTTTGCAGGTTGCAGTTTGGCTTGCAACGTTCTCAGTTTCATCTCCATCTCTTCTCCCATCGATCTCCCTGTCCTATATATATATATATATATATATATATATATATATATATATATACACACACACAGATCTATTTAATATAGACGTTTTCTATTAATATTTTAAATAACTTGTATGTAATTCTATAATTACAATTTAGTTTGAAATTTATATGATTATTATTATTAAATTACTGTGTGTCGTAATTTGATAATTTGTTACTATTCATATAAATATTCTATGCAATGCATGCATATATATATATATATATATATATATATATATATATATATATATATATATATATATATATATGAATATTTTATGTAATATACATATTTATTTATATATATATATAATTTTCAGGTTTTTATTACATAGTTTTATATAATTTTCTATAAAAAAAAGTTATATTGTGTGTGAGTGAGTGAGGATAGATCGAGGAATATTTTTGTCATTTTAAAAGCGTCCCCTGCTCTGTATCTGGGGTGTTATTGGACCGTTTGAGGAAGTCTGTCTGATCGCTCTTACCTCAGCGGTAGCTAACAAGCTGCTGAAACCATTCCTCACTCACCCGCCATGATGTCAGAGCTCTGGCGCAGGAGCCGAGCGACCCGTTCGGAGATGAGAGAGATTAGGATGGGCCTGTGGGTTCGGGCAGAGCCAGGATGAGCACAGACGTGCCTCAAATGTCCACATTCACTGGCGCTCCACGACGCGGATAAATCAATCAATGACAGGTCTCTTTTTCCTCCCTTCTAGAAGGATCTCAGTTCTGTTTTTATGGGTTCTGGCAGCCCTGCTTTATTGTTCGCTGCTTCGGGATTTGTTGTCGTGTCCGTTTTGACTTATTTGTCATTTTGAATGCTGGACAAACACTTTCTAAATCTCGATTTTTATTTTTTTTCCCAGTATAAGGAGAAAATGCGAATGTGATTCCAGTTCTGTGAGAATAATGTGTTGTTATAAAAATATTTCATTCATAATGGAGGAAAGGTCTCTCTCGAGTGCAGTCTGTTGATCATTATCCGTATTTTAGGTTTGAGGTCCTTTAGATACATAAATGCATGCTATAATCCCGAGTATTCGCTCAGTAGGGCCGCCATCTGACTGCTATTAACTCGAGGGGGATATAAATTACTCGAACGAAGCGAGCAGAAAGCATCATTTTAATAACACAAGCAGTCAATTTCACTCAGAGTTACCAATGTAAGCGGTGTGGCCAAATCCACAGAAACCAAATGATATTCGTACAGTATGAAAATGTGGCTGAATTTGCCCATCTGATTTGAATGAGGTGATCCAGGTAACAATACCAGCCTTTCAGACGCAGAAGGGCAATGGGTTCCCAGAATGCATTGCAGCTGGCGTTCAAATAAGGCAGATAAGCAGGGGAAAGAGTGTAAAACTAGTGATAGAAAGCATGTAGATGGGGGCTGGTTGCAGTTTAGTGGCAATATCTGCTCAGCCGTCCATAACAAAGAACTTCATAAAGCGCATATGCAAAACCACTACAGTGAGGGGTTGCTCTTTTGTCTAGCTATAAAATATATTAAAGCAGTAATAAAATGCCCTTTCCCACAGTAAAAAATGGCAGTTGACAACTTCCCAAGCAATCGCAACCCTTCTCGCCCTGGGCCGGCCCAACTTTCCTTTGGTTTGTTTGGTGTGTGTGTGTGTTTAATAGAGATAATTTCTTCCATATCAATGGGTTGGGTGCTGATGACAAAGCACTAGTGAGTCTTTTATCCCAGGTCTTTGTTTGCTCTCTGCGTGCTGGGTTTTCTAATTTTGCATTTGCTGATTTGGGTTTTGCAAGTCGGAAAGTCTTATTGTGAAAAGATTGTACAGCCAATGGTTGTAAAAACAGGACTAATTTGTTGTAAATGCCAGCAAATTTCAGGAAACGCCAGCAATTTTCTCTTCAGATTTGTTTTTGTTCTTGCAGTGGTGTTTACTAGGTCAAGCATCACTAATACTAGTGCTTATACTTCAGTGCAAGTTGGTTCTTTAGGGTTAGTGATTTGATCAAATGTATTAACATACATACACTAACATTCAGGTTTTTTTTAGTCTTCTTCTGCTTACCAAAGCTGCATTTTTATTTGATCAAAAATACAATAAAAATAGCAATATTGTGACAGATTATTACAATTTAAAAAAACTAATATAAACTATAAAGAAATATAAACTATATTCCGATTTGAATATATAGTAAAATGTAATTTATTTCTGTGATCAAAGCTGAATTTTCAGCATCATTACTCCAGTCTTCAGTGTCACATGATCCTTCAGAAATCATTCTAATATGATGATATGCTGCTCAAGAAACATTTATGATTATCAATTTTGAAAACGGTGCTTTTTTTTTTGTTGCATAATTCAGAACAGCGTTTATTTGAAATATAATTAATTTGTAACACTATAAGTCTTAAATTTAATATTTCCTTGTGGAATAAAAGTGTCTTACTGACCTTAAACTTTTGTATGGAAATCGAAGTATTAAACTTGCTTATAACTTTGGCTTGTAACTCGTACTGTACCTTACTAAGTGTTCAGATGTAAACTTTTCACCCGAAAGACGATATAACAAGTGGAAATTCCCACATTGAAGAGACCAAATTTAGAAGATGTGAAGATTTTTGTAATTTTTTTTCTAAAGACTTGCATCAATGATGAGAATCTTACAAGAATTTTGTTTACAGTCCTGCAAAACGAAAACGCTGCAATTACAGCACGTGAAACCTACAGTTACAGGTTTTTGCGCTATAGTCAGACTGCAGTCTACGGCATGAGAAAATGCGGTGAGGACGGCCTGAGGTTTCACGACTGTGTACATATTTACGTTTACGGAGCTCAGATCCTGGTCTGAGAGAGCCTCAAACGAAATTCCTCACTAATGATGTGGCAAAACCAAGACGAGCGGGGACGACATAAACCGAAGCTTGACTGTCACTCAGGACACCATGAACTCACTGTGATCCGCATGTCCTGCTTTAATCAATGCAGACCTCCTTTTCTGGACACTCATTTATTTGGGATATGAGTGTTTTGAACTGATTGATTTAATTAATGAAGCAAAAAACACTAGAGGTCATCAGAGGTTGTACATGGCAGTGATTTTACCATATTTAAAGGGTCTCAAATATTTAGAAGTTGTGAGTGTGAGAGTTTGTCTGCTTAATGAATACACTAAATTAATTATTTTTTATTTGAAACAATTGTAAAATCAAAACTACTTGTGGCTAGATGCTATATATTATTTACTGTTGAAAATTGTGGGGGGAAGTCTCTAATTCTCACCATTAATTTTTTTTTTACATTTTTTAAAATCTTCCATTTAAATATAATTTCAAATGTAATTTATTCCTGTGATCAAAGCTGTATTTTCAGCATCATTACTCCAGTCTTCAGTGTCACATGATCCTTTAGAAATGATTCTGATATGATGATTTGCTGCTCAAGAAATATTTGGTATTACTATCAATAGCTATGATTTATCAGTTTATTTAATTCTATAGCTATTTTTATGCACATTTTGGGATATCGCATTAAAAAAACTCTGGATGGAAATGCCATGATGCACATAAATTCTATACCCCTAAAAGACATATTCACTCAATTGAGCTGAATACATTTTTGTATCAGATAAAAAGACATTTGCATGAACTACAATGAAAAATGATGTGCAACAAAAAAGTGAATGTACTCATAGTAGATGTGATTGGATAACTGGACTAACCAGCGGACCAATCATTTTGCACAGCATCTCAAATGTTGGTTTTGATGATTCTGAAATGCCATCAGAATGATTTTGTGCAATGACTTCCCAGAAGCGTCTCACGTGATTGTGTTTCCAGTATCCGAACGCTAGAGAATATGACAGCGTTCGTTGCGTTTCGTCTGCATGCTCTGAGACGCAAGTCATTTATGATGGCGGGAAAAAGAGCCACCGTTTCTTCCCCGATCGCAGCAATTTCCATTTTTACTACAGATATTTTGCGCCAATTTCCCAGGAAGTTCGGTATTTTACACTTAAAGCCCTTTTTTAAGATTGTTTCTGATGAAATAGAACGGTTAAGATTGAATATTGGACAAATGCTGCTGTCCCGAGAATTTTCGGTTTCTGTGTTAGCACCACCTCCACAATGGTTTCATAGGTGCACTGGAACAATCATTCATAAAACGCAATAAACTTTAGTTTACAAAGATGTGAAACTCACCGAGTGGTCTGGGGTGTTCACTGATAAGCTCACACAAAAATCGCTGCAAAAGATGCTTTCTAACAGGTTTTATCGTAGTTTTGTCCAACTCCATTGACTTGTATTGGATGTTCTGTGAGGTACGGTGTTACTCCGCCGCCGGAAATGGAAATGGGGTTGTTTGTATTCTTCCTGTAGTCTTCCAGTCGCGGTATCGTAGGCTACGCTATCCAAACATTTGCAAAGGTGCATTATCGCCTCCAACTGGGCTGGAGTGTCTATTATTCAAGCTGTCAACGGAAGAATGTCCGTGGTTGTGAGGCGTTTGGAAAAATAGGTCCACAGTTTTACAACGAATGGTAAAACACCTGTTAGAAAGCATCTTTTGCAGCGATTTTTGTGTGAGCATATCAGTGAACACCCCAGACGACTCGGTGAGTTTCACATCTTTGTAAACTAAAGTATAATGCGTTTTATGAATGATTGTTACAGTGCACCTATGAAACCATTGTGGAGCTGGGGGGGTGCTAACACAGAAACCGAAAATTCTCGGGACAGCAGCATTTGTCCAAAATTGGACAAATTGTCAATTTCAATCTTAACCGTTCTATTTCATCAGAAACGATCTTAAAACAGGGCTTTAAGTGTAAAATACCGAACTTGTCCTTTAAAATGTTGTTCTCTTGAACACATGGGATGGAAACACTGCTTTATTCGCAAATTATAAATGTCACTTTTGAATGTCACCTTGCTGAATATAATTTTTTTTAAGAAAACAAATCTTGCACATCTCTGTAATGAACATCCAGCTCTAAGTGAGATGTAACGGTGAGAAAAAAGACAGATTGATGAAGAGATGTGGGGATTGAATGTCAGCATAAACATTGGGTGCATTTCATAAAGCTGGAGTTTAAAATAAATTAATCTCTTGGGCTCTGTCCTAAAACACAACTACAAATTAAAAGAGCGGCTAAAAGAGATTGTGCTTGTAAGTGAAGTGCTTGTGCCTGACATCCATACGCCCCCAAAAACACGCTACACAACACACACGACGCTGTGTGAGAAACTCGTAATACCGGGGTGTTTCCGGATACAAACTATGGGAAGTGGATTCTTTTAAAGATCAAAAAGTGTTCATGACATGACCATTTAAGTTTGTAGTTTTTCTGCCATTTATAGACAAAATAGCTGTACAATGAAATCAAAATTATGCTGTTTTTCATAAATTCGTGGTGGTGTTCTTTTACGATTTTAATCAGTTGTGAACTGTTTTAGCAAGCTTTCATTCAGGTCGGGCTCTATTCCCACTTTTGATGAGCAAATACAGATAAATTCAAGCCCTGTCCTATAATAGACTTATTTTTTCCTTCTTGAATATCCTATTACACTCTGAAATTCCACGTTATTGAACTAAAATGGGTTGCAAATGCTGTTTCTTGTTGACTTTAACATCTCATTTCTGTCATCCTTTGGGACACATTACAGTCTCAAAGGGCCATTACTGTCCTATAAAATGGACTTTTAACATTCATGCTGCTTTTCCCCTCCATAAAGGCAAATATTACCCTCATTTCCAACTTATTAATGGTCGCAGTCCATACTTGAGTCTACAGGAAAGTCTCGGTGTCCCCTGCATCACACACACACACACATCGGCGTGTGTGTGCTCCAGACAGGCCTTTCTGACCGCCAGCGGGTGTCCGCCACAGAGCCCGTCCCTCCTGCTATATCTGTCGCCATACAGCTCAATACTTAAAAAGTGATTATGGCTTTTGGAGTTATTACACTCCACCCTCCGGGCCTGGCCCGTTTCCCCCGTGGTGTTTTTCCTGTGTTTATGAAGCATGCAGGTATAAGTTAAAATGAGATTTTACGGCAGATTTCGATATGAGGATGTGGATTCCCATCTGCAAAATGAAACCGAGCCGTTTGCTGTTAGATAAGATGATTTTTAAGTGAATTTAAAGAGAAATAATGCATCAAGTGTTAATAAATTGCATTATGCCATCCATAAAATAAATATATTTTATTTAGTGTTATAATTGTATGCCTTCGTTACTTTAAGGATGGTAACCTTTTACCGTTTAAAAAACGACATGGTGCTTCTTGGAAAAGCAATTTTACATTGATTAAATTAAAATGAACTTTTCAATTATGAGTTGTTTACTTGCTAGATTTTTTAATTTGTTTTGAAAAGGGGATAGTTTTTTTTTTTTACAGGCCTGTTCCCCATGTACATACTTTATACTTAATCTAGTAATTACAGAAACTGGGTAATAACTTGGTACTAACCCTGAACCTACCCATAACCTTAACCCTTGTAGTTAACTTATATTACCATTAATTTCTTGGTAAGTACACTGTTAGTACATGCAAGTGCACGTACTGTAAAATAAAGTGCAACCGAAAAGCGTATGTTAAGACTAGGGTTGGGTATCGGTTGGGTTTTATCTGATACCAGTACCTACTCAGTATTTTTTAAACGGTTCCGGTGCTTAAACAGTTTTTGAAACGGTACTTAAAGGGATAGTTCACCCAAAAATGAAAATTCTGTCAGTAATATCAAAAATATCTTAATTCGTGTTCCGAAGATGAACGAAGGTAGCCTGACTACGTCAGACTTCCTACTTCCGCTAATTTCATTTCACTCCTGTAGTCAGTCTGAGACAGCAGCCTATCTTTCAGTTTTCCACCGGCCTGAAAACAGCCGGGCCAATCAACGAACAGAGGGCGGGCTGAGAGCCGAGTTTAAGATTAGGTCAGGGAAATCGAAAACGACCGAGGATATGGAGACGCGAATGCAATTCGCTCTGTTGTGGAGAATATTCCCGGCATTAGCAAACTGAAGCCCGAACAAGAAGAGTGTGTATTAAACATTTTGAACGGAGGTGATGTTGTGGCCCTACTCCCTTTGGGAAAAGTTTAATTTATCAGCTATTACCGATCGTCAGCGAGAAACTGGGGAGCCTTTTGACAGGTCAGTGTCTCCTTTCTTTTCCAGGTCTTAAATACCGTAAAACTTCAAATAATAGCCCGGGCTTTTATTTCCCCAAATCGTCGAACTGCACCGGCTTGTACTTGAGACAGGCGTCTATATGAGACAGGCCTTTAGAATTTAGTGTTGTTCATTGAGATGTTGTTCCTAGAGTCTCTAATCTCTAAAAATCTCCAAATGCTCCACGTGAAACCGCGGTCTTCCGACCTTTTACTATCTTGTCGATTGATTTTGATGAATATGCGCGAGGGAGAGAGAGCAAGACAGCGCTCGTGTTGTTTAAAGACGTGAGAGTGCGCGCGCGCGGCCGGGGCTCTCTCTCTCTGCTCGTTTGTGCCGTCAAGCGCAACAGTCATTCTATTACATCACTCACCGATCAAAAAAGTCGTTTACAGCCATGTTCACTCCGGTATTTGTGCATGTTGTGCATTTGTGCATGTTTGATGCTTACCTGTGATGCGGCCTCGGCCTTGTCTTGCTCCTCAAAAATGACATTTTCCTCCAGAATTTCTTCACATATATCCAGCAGTGATCCTGTTCGGGTCCTCTTCCCTGGGGGATCCTCTGTGCTGACATCTGCACTGCCGTTCATGTCATTCAAAACTTTGAGCAACAGGTCGCGAGCACTTTTTCCACGTCAAAATACCTGTCTTTGTAGCGGGCATCAAGCATGGTTGCAACCGAATAAAGTGCCTCATACTGCACACCGTTGAAGCGATGATTGACGGCTTCCAGCAGGGTAGTTTTGGTGGTCTGCACGCCTCTGTCCGTGTCACTCGGCCGGCCAAGCAGTCGTGTCAGTGCCACAACTGCGGGGATCACATCAGCAGCAGAGGCCTCTGCAGAACTTATATCTCTGGTCAGCTGCTCAAAGGGGGCGAGAAGTGTTATCATATTTTCTAGAATCCCCCACTGATTTGCCGTCAAAGTTGCAGGAAGCTCGAAATCAGCGGCGTAAGCACCTAGTGCCCTCTTCTGCTCGACCAAGCTTCGCATCATATAAAATGTCGAATTCCATCTGGTAGCGACGTCTTGTTGAAGTCGTTTTGCCGACATTCCGAGCTCTTTCTGTACATCCCCCAGCCGACTGTATGCCAGCTGGGAGTGCTTGAAATGTCCAACTATTCTCCTCCCCACCGCCACAACATCCGCCACGCTGCGCTGAGACAGGACACCTTCATGCACTGCCAGTTGCAGCGTGTGTGCCATGCACGGTAGACTTGCCACACCAAACTCCACCATAGCTTTAGCCATGTTACGGGCATTGTCACGTAGCACGACATGCACGCGTTCTCTTTCTATTTTCCATTTCCCTAACATATTATCAAACGTGGATGCAATTGCAGCTGCTGTGTGAGAACCGGAGAATTGCTGCGAGTGTAGGACAGCTTTTTTAATGGTGAAGTATTCGTCTATCCAATGGGCAGTGAGGCTCAACATGCTAATAAGACTCATGCTTGATGACCAAATGTCCGTGGTAAAGCTAATGTGACTAGCGCAGACAAGAAGCTTTTCAATGTGACTGGCAACCACACTCTGTAATTCAGGTAAGGCCACATCAGAAAAGTAGCGCCGGCTAGGCATAACATACCGCGGCTCTAGGTGCATCATTAGCCTGCTGAAGCCAACGTCTTCCAGCACGCTGAATTGCCGGTTATCAAGAGCAATAAATTCAATGATTTTTTTGTTAGGTTCTTTTACCTTTGGATGGTTGCTGCTGTATTTTCTAGCTTTGTCAAAGGACTGAAGTAGAGGCTGCTGATGGGGTTTTTTTGCCGGCGTTTTTCCCTCCTTTTCAAAAAGTCTTGGTGCTGCTCAGGATGACGGCTTTTAAGATGCGTAATCATGTTTGTAGTGTTGAACGAGTGTTGTTTTGCACCTCCTCGCATTACTTGTGCTTTACAAGTACTGCAAATAGCAAGTTTGTTATCTGTTTCACAGATCTCGAAATATCTCCACACAGCTGACATGTTGCTGGCGCTCTACGTTCGCGGTCGTCACGTGCGCATAGTAAACCCGCCACCTTATCGGCAAGGCTCATCGGCAGAAATATTAATATCGGCCGATGATGATCATTTTAAGCTTTTATCGGCCGATACTGATGTCGTGCAGATATCATCGTGCATCCCTAGATGTAACCTATGTTCTCTGAATAGGGAACGAGACGCTGCGTTCGCTGCCAAACTCCTCGCGCTGCCGACAAGCTTCCTTTTTCGCCAGAGAAATCTGAGGAGCAGATGATGCGCGTGCCAATATAATAAGACGACGTGAGCGTCTAGGCGGCGCCCGCGCCATCAGCCGATGGATTGGCGTGATTCTATATGTGCTTCAGACAATCGGCACACCCAGAGGGCATTCTGACGCGTAATTTTACACGTGAAATGCAGCCAAACCTTGGAGCGTTTTGTCTTTGGCAACTTCATTAATCCCCTCGCAATCAGCAGACGTTCCGGGAGTCTCCCGCATATTGATAACGGCTCCCTGATGCCCACAAATTAGTTAAAATCTCCTGGCATCTAGAACGAGCGAGGAAGAGCGCGCATGCGAGACAGAACAGACTGTGCTTCAAACAGTATTGTGCGCACACGGCGGAGAGAGAGAGAGAGCGCGCGAGAGACCTTGCGTGTGTGCGCCTCATGATACAGAGTCAGGCACCGAAATCAGGCACCGAAATTTTCGTTCTTATTCGGTCTGGTTACTACCGTTTACGTCGGAACCGGTTCCCTATTGGCACCGCGTTTCGGTACCCAACCCTAGTTAACACATACTGTACAATCAGCTATTCATTATTAGTCATTTTACTCGCACTGTATGTATACAATGGACATAAATGGCTCTTTTTTTGAATAATGACCGTCTAACAGCAGTAGCGCACATATTTTAAAAACCTGACTTCTCTGTCTCTGTCACCTACAGTAATCTTTTATTATTACTGTTCCCTCAAGCCAAAGCGCTGCTATATGTGTCATAGTGGTTATGTTAGAGTGAAGATGAGTTATCCTCCATGTGTGCCGATGAGAGAGCAAAGTGCCATCGAGCTGACAGAGCGCTTTTGTGCTTGAGACTACTGGGTCTCAGAGCTGTCAGCGTCCCAAACGTCTGTGTCTGTCCACACATTTACACTTCATGCATTTCATTCCGAAACATTATAGAATGCTGAATAGATCCGTAGATTGTAAACAAATGTTTGTATGTATGAATCAGCGTGTTTGTTTGCCCCTTGACCTCAGGCTCGGATGACTGTACGGTGCGTTTCTGGGAGGTCAGCACGGCGCGCTGCCTGAAGACACTGGATGTGGGCGGAGCCGTGAAGGGCGTGGCCTGGAATCCCAATCCTGCCGTCTGTCTGGTCGCTGTCAGCTAGTAAGACACGCCTCCTTTCTCTCTGCATCTGAAAGTTTATGTGATGTTCATCTGTATTTGTAACCTTCATTATGTACTGTTCATTATTTTACAGCAGAAGTTTTGCAGGATTAGTTTGGATGGGTTTAGAGCTGCAGTTAATTTGGTCAGCATCAGAAAAAGGCCAATTATGAGAAGAAGTGTTCATTTCAGAATTTGAGTAACACATTTACAAGAACTGAATGTTCCTAGGGAGGAACATTATTAGTATATGAATTAATTCATATTCGATTTATATTAATCATTCATTGTTTGGTTGGTTGGTTAATTAGATGGTTATGAAGGCAAGTTAGATAATAGTGTTAGATGCAATGCATAGATAAACATTATTATTTTGGTTGGTTGATTAGTTAGTTTAATAGATGTTAGATAAATAGCTAGGTAGGTTAGATAAATGGTTTGGTTTGTCGGATGGATGGATGGATAGATTAGAAATAAAAGATGGATAGATAGAAAGATGGATAGATGGATAGATCTAAAAAAAATGAATATTGTGCAAAGGTTTGTATTTCAGTAATTCAAATTAAAAGGTGAAACTAATATTTAGTATATATAATTATATACATATTAATGATTATACTTTTCAGAGGGCTGACATTTCTGTATTTAAAATCCTTTTTTTATTGATTTCATGTAATCAAATTTTCTGAGATTTTGAACTTAGGGTTTTCATAAGCTGTAAGCATAATCATCAAAATTATAACTTGCTCGATATTCTAATTTTTCGAGTTTCACAGATAGATAGGTAGATAGATAGATAGATAGATAGATAGATATGTTGGTTAGATAATTAGTTAGGTAGTGAGGTTAGTTAGATACATGGACATAGATGAGAGACAGATCAGATTTAACCTGATGTTTGTGTGCAGTGATGACACGATCCTCCTCCTGAACCCTGGCCTGGGCGACCGGCTGCTGTGCACCGCTACGGATCAGCTGATCTCTTCCTATGAGGAGCCGGAGGAAGCCAAGGACCAGCCTGTGCAGTGGGCCGTCTCAGAGGGCGAAGGTCACGAGCAGGGTCACCGCCTTGTCCTCAAACACCCCAAGGTAATCAAAACGTATACAAAGAGACCTTATGGTAAAGTGTTACCATTCATTCTTATATTCAAAGGAATGACATCATCACGATAACCATTAGCCAGGCAAATTTCTCCTCTGGTCAAATTCAGTATTTTCCAGTTAACAATACAAATGAAAATGTCTTTCTTTCGTGTATCCCCTGTGAGAGCGTCCCTCACGTGAGCGGCAGCCAGAGGCTTTTAACTATTGGCAGAAGCCACAAGCCTGTGGTCGTCTTTTTCCTGAAATGGAAAGAAATTTAAGACGCCTCTAGTGTCCAATTAAAACTACTGGAAAAAGCAAAGCGGCAGCACGCGTTGGCAGACTGGCAGAGGCCGAGCCGGTGTTAATAACGGCAGTAAATTTAGTCCCAGCGTGTCTTTGAGGTTATAATTGGATTAATCGTCTGCGGATTTACCACAGAACGACTTTGACCTCTGACGCTCTCTCTCTCATGTCTCTCTGAAGGCCGTGAGGCAGGTGACGTGGCACGGGAAAGGCGACTACCTGGCGTGTGTCATGCCCGACAACAGCAGCAACCTGCAGGTGGTCATCCACCAGGTGAGCAAACGCAGAACGCAGAACCCCTTCCGCAAGAACAAGGGTCTGGTGCAGTGCGTGTCCTTCCACCCCGTCAGGCCCTACTTCTTCGTGGCCACGCAGCGATACGTGCGGGTCTACAACCTCATCAAACAGGAGCTCACCAAGAAGCTGATGGCCAACTGCAAATGGATCTCAAGCATGTCCGTCCACCCGGCAGGTGCGTAACTAGACGTTTCTGAGAGACCATCATTTACTCGCCCTTATGACTTTCTTCTGTAAAACATAATAGTAGTAGTTTTGGATGATCTCAGACCTTCTGTTTTCTATGCGATTAAAAATACTGGGGCTGTCAAATAAAAAGAGCAAGGTATATGTGTGGTTATATTTATCATGGCTTGGCAAAATTTTGTGAGTAAAATCCAGTCGTTTTTATGAGAGTCAGTGCAATGAAGAATTTCATCTGATGCACTTCCTGTTGCAAAGAGGATTGCATTTTATATTAAAAATTAAATCTTCGGTATTAAACCATTCAAGCCATTCAATCACGATAAGATGAAAAAAAAGAACTTAAATCTGTGCTGTCAGTGAATCTCCTGTCTGTGTGACTGACACACACACGACTCATGCGCACAGAAAGCCGCTTCAGTTCTTTTTCGCGTTTGAACGGACAAAAACTCACAAAACTGTCAAAATGCCAGCTTTGTCGATCCTCGTAAGCTCGGTCTTAAATTAGGTAAATAAAATCTTAAATAACCATAAAGAGTTGTGAGAAAATAGCCTAATAAAGCTGCTGCTGTGATGTCTGTCATTTAATATAAATCAAAGAACAAAAGACAGAGAAAAGCACTCGCTGCTCTTGACTGAATAACATTTGTAGCTTTAATAAGGATTAATATACATCAAATTTATAATTTATACAGTGAACACTGTGAAGTGTTTGATAACTTTATTCAATTTCTGTATAGTTCCTAGCTGTTAGATCAGATATTGCATTTTGTGCATTTTGGACATTTTATTTGCATCTTGGTGCTAACATCCAGCATTTTTAGATTAAAAATTTGTATGAAAATGTGTCGATGGAAACTTAATGTCAAATTCACAAAATGCAAGCTTGAGGTAACCAGTCATGTGAATAAACTAAGATGGTAGCACATTTACGTATTCTTTGATGCACATCAGAAAAGTCATGCTAAATGTTACAGATAGAAGGCATCTGCTACTAATCGCTTACAAACATGAGGTTCGTCAAGAACATGATCTTCCAATTAGTAAAAGAGACACATTGGCTTCTCCAGAAACTACTACTTGCATTTCCTTTTCTGTGTTGTTGTTGTTGTTGTTGCATCAATAAGGCTTGTTAACTAAAACTAAAGCCACAAGTTTATTGAAATAAAGTGGAAATAAAATAAAATAAAATTAGAAAATTTGCCTTAGCAACTAACTGAAATAAGATGTAATGCATAAAGATTTGAGAGCTACAGCAGAGGGAAAGATGTTGAGTGAATGCTGATTTAAATGTCGCTCTGTTCCTGAAGACTTCAGATGACTCCGCTCTTTTATGGATTCTTTTAATGGCGCTCTTTTGTCTTTTGGGAGCTTTAGAGATTCAGCATAGGCTTTGAATGAATGGAAAATAGCAGCTTGGAGATTTTTAAAAAATACTTTGTGTGAAGAAAATAAGATATATGGGTCTGGAATGAGATGACTGTGAATAAACGAGAAGAAATTCATTTCTGGGTGAACGATTATGAACGTTAACGTTTTACGGTAACCTTTCAAAATGAAAACTGGCACATTCTTCCGCCAGTTAGAGTATATTATATAAAAGTGAGTGTTTGGAGTTGACCAGAGGAAAGTCGTTCTTGCTTAATCTAAATCTTTTTTTTGTTTTTTAATGTCCCCAAATTGATGTGACATCAGTGACCACTTTCTGCAAGTCAGATGTGATTGGTTTCTTCTCTCTCACTCATTTTCCATAGGTGACAACGTGATCTGCGGTAGCTACGACTGTCGTCTGGCCTGGTTCGATCTGGACTTGTCCACGAAACCATACAAAGTTCTCCGGTGAGTCAGCACGAGCAGGTTTTCTTAATTTGGGCAGTCTGGGTCAGACTCGAGGGAAATTGTTGCTAATGCTGGCGCTGTCAGATGAATGAATGTCCTGGGTTCTGTGTAACGTCCCTCTGCTGACGGGTCTGTCTTGTGTCTCTGTCCACACAGGCATCACAAGAAGGCCCTGAGGAGCGTGGCCTACCACAACCACTACCCACTGTTCGCGTCGGGCTCTGATGACGGCAGCGTGATCGTCTGTCACGGGATGGTCTACAAGTGAGTCTCATCCTCTTCCTCACCGGCTTGACTTTTTCCTAATGTTTTACTTTCTTTTGCAATATTCTAATCTCTCTTCTTTCTATGGCTGTGTTTAAATAATACTATCAAACTATTTGTACTGTTGCTGCAGTAAATAGAATATATACTCGACAATTTTCTTTATGCATATTATACCTGAATATGTGCAGTATTCAAAAGAGTGCGTTTCAAGGAATGCTGTATCCCACAATGCAATGCACTCGAGTTTCCATTTCTCGGTGTGACAAATTAACTGAAATTAATAATAGATGGGATTTTGTGAAACTTTGAAATTAACCCTCTGAGGTCTATGGTTTTTTTGGGGTCCTTGAGGTGTTCTGACATTTGTGCTTTTTTCAGTTCTTTATAAACATGTTAATGGCAAAGGTGTAAATTCACTCTGTATAGCACAAACGGGGCTACCGTAATATGTGAGCAACATGTATGTACATGTTTGTATTTTTGAGAGAATATTGCTTATGCATGGTTATTGAAAAAACTAAAACTTAAAGTGTCTGAAATAAGGCCACAAAACACATACTAAATATGTGTCCACAAGACTTTTGACTAATGAGTGTCGTTGCCTAGAATTTTTGCTTCAAAATGATCTGAAAATCATCCTGCCTAATCATTTACACAAAACAATACATTGATTTAAATTTTATAAGACACCTTTTGTTTGGAAAGGCAATATGCGTGGAGGCGTGTTCACACCTGAGAAGACAAAGGCCGGATAATGAGCCCTATAATGAGCTGCATATTAATTAGTCCTTTCACACAGGTGTGTCACAGGATCCCAAAGAATGCAAGGACAAAAGAAATTATCTATATATACATATTTTACAATTAGAAATTGTAACCAATTACAAATAGGTTACAATTACAACAACAATTACAATTTTAACAATATTTCAAGTGTATTTCTTTGTAAAAAGTATACATTTTATCATGCGTATTAAAAAAGTTAAGGATTCATTAGTTTGAATATTGGAACAAACACTATAATAACATCTTAGTTGATAATTCAATATACCTACTTTATTTTTGACAAAACATCATACTATAGTATATTTAACTATGAGCAGAAATTGGTGAACAAAAGCTTAACTATTTAATGTGACAGTAGTCTTTTTTTACAGTCAAAACTTCATAATCTATCCAAAACTAATCACAAAATCTTGTCTAAACATTCATATTTAGTCTGTAACATATTGTGTATGATATATTAGTATATACATGTGAATCAGCAGCTTGTTGCTTATACAGACATTTTATTTCAACATATTTCAGTCTATTTTTACTCATCTTAGTACGCTATAGCAATATAGTTTGGATGTGTTCATGTAAACATAACGTTTACTAATGTAGGTGCGAGAGTGAATGAACGGCACAGACACGCGCTGTATAACTGTAGTAAACAAAGCGCGCGCGCCTGCATGCCGTTCATTCATCATTTAGCCTACACACAGACACGCAATTCATATTTAAACAGTCTTTTTGCGGTTCAGAATGGACTTAACTGACAGAGAGAAGGCAGAACGCGCATCATGTTTGTTTTTCTTTATTTGGCGAAAAGCACAACACTTTGTTTTTATTGTGAGTATCCAAAAAAAAAATAGACTCTTATCAGGATCTAATGATGTACAACACTTAATATGTAAGATCAAAATCAACAGAGTATTTTGAGTTTCTTTTGCACTGATAAGAAAAAAAGCGAGACTAAGAGGGTTAACTCATGTGATAATGAAGCATAATATTGTTTGAAAGGTTTATCGTGTAATAATGCATACTGTTTCAATCGGAGCGCGATTACAGTTTTCATATATGCCTAAACGAACCGAACTAAGCGATAAAACGCACCAGGTTTCAAAACAAATGCTCCAAACAAGCACTATTGGCCGACACTGGTCATATGTGTTATGCGTGTGACGTACAACAACAGAAGCTTACGCCATTACACTAGTGAACTGACTCGAGACCCACAGAGAAGGAAATGAATTGAAATAGTTATTTTAGGTTTTTTTTGCACACAAAAAGTATTCTCGTCGCTTGATAAACTTAAGATTGAGCCACTGTCGTCACTTGGACTATTTTAACAATGTCTTTAATGACTTTAATGAACAAGTTTCAATCCCTTAAGAAGCCTATGGAGGAGTGATCCAGCTCTCAGATTTAATCAAAAATATCTTAATTCGTGTTCCGAAGATGAACGAAGGTCTTACGGGGTTGGAACAACATGAGGGAGAGTAAATACTGACAGAATTTTCATTTTTGGGTGAACTATCCCTTTAAGTGTCTCCCAGCTTTTTCATGCATAGAGAAACGTTGCATACTGTGTACATTGATACAGCACATACAGCATAAACAGTGCGAGTAGTGTGGTGATCTCTCTTAACTCTGTGTAGTTCTCTCTCGTGTCTGTTCTTCTGTCTGTCTATCCGGCATGTGTCCAGTGTTTCTGCTGGGCTAGACTATCATTCCCGAAGTACGGTCAGGAAGGCTCTTTGAGAGGAGCTAATGGTCCGTGTACAGTGGAGGGCAAGCCAGATCTGGCTGAAAACCCTTCATCAGCTGGCCTTAATAGATCTCTTTAAACTCAAACTCAGGATGTCATGTTATTTTTCCACTTCTTACTTTCCCCAGTCAAACTGTTGATGCATATACAGCAAACCATATTTCCAGAATTCACTGTTTTATGGCCTTTATGGCTCTCAGACCGGCCAACCGTTCTCACCACATTTTGTTAGAGGGGAAAAAACGTACTCGGTTACTAACGTAACCTCGGTTCTCTCTAGAGAGGGAACGAGTACTGCGTAATATCTTACGCTATGGGGAAAACCTCTTTTCCACGAGATATTGAAGCCAAAAATTATCCTTAATTTTGAATTAATGTAAAACGCTGTGCAGCAGCATGCAGACATAGGCAGGACAGCTCGCGCGCCTATTGGCTGCCCTGCGGCAACAGCAGCAGCCTATCGAGAGAGGCGCTGCGTGACACATATCCAATGGGGGCATTTCGCGCCCATTTCGTCACGTCCCGCCAGAAAGGGCGTGGTCTCGCCCTGTAAATATAGCTCGATAAGACTGGTACACTGGTTTTCATCGCCGAAGCGAACCAGAGCTGTGTATGCACGGCAAGATACGCAGTACTCGTTCCCTCTCTAGAGAGAACCGAGGTTACGTTAGTAACCGAGTACGTTCTCTTTCGAGAGTATCTCTCATACTGCGTAATATCTTACGCTATGGGGAACACAATGCAAAACGCCGTGCATACTGGGATCCGACACCAAACTCCCAAGGGCAGTAGCCCGGGGCTCATGTAGTGCATAATCACCATAGACTCACAGAGAGTCGGAGAAGAGAGGCTGCAAGCATCATTCCCCATGAAATAGCATCCTATAGGAGCTAGTTATGTTAATAGTGTTTCACACAGACAGGGTGAACGTGTTCAGCCTGAATTGGGTAATAGTACAGGTTATTCAACATAGGGCTGGGCGGTATATCGAGTTTGTACAATATATCGATATTTTTTATCCCCACGATATGGAATGAGGCAATACCGTTTATATCGATACAGTAGTTTGATACGAGCACATCTGAAAAATAGCGGAGGACGCAGTGTGAGCTCCTGCAGTGAAAGTAGCCTACATGGTAGCCTACAATTTGTCCTAAACATGACACAAGCTTATATTAAGCGCTTTAAAATAACTGGTAAGATATAGTTAACAAGTTTAAAGCAGCTTGCTCTGTCAGATTCTCTGACAGAGACTGTTGCTGACTGACAGATAAATACTTGCGCTGTTTAATGCGTTTGAGACGTGGTGCTTTCCTCAGTGCTTAACTTACATTTCACAGGTATATTCTCCATCTGTAAATGTTAGAAAATCAAACAAATATGTCCATTTCACTGTCAGGAGAGGACGAGCTTCTGCAAGTGAATCTCCGCTAAAATTCAAGCTTCCGTTAATGAGCGCCGCCGCGCGCATGCGCGCCAAACAGACAAGCACAATAGAATAGTAGCGCAATAATTCTGACTAAAATATACATAGGCTATTGCTAAAATATTTGTTGTTGGAGACAATAAATGTGCCATATGTGGAATTTTAAACCTACAAGTATATTTTTATGAAAGTGACCATAATAATGGGGTAATCAAATGCAGGCTAATATAATTAGTTTGTGCTTTTGTTTTTATTTTCATTTTTAGTTTAGCCTTAAGTCATTTTAAAAACAAAAGAATTATATTTGTTTTTTAGTTTGTAATGTTACAATGTAATGTGATTTTAACCACCTTTTTGCACATAATATATTGCATAGCCTACATTACATTCACTATATTTGTTTCCATATCCTTTAATATCAACATTGTTTGGAAATCATTGAGCAGGATGTGAAATATTTTTTTTTTAAATAAATACAGATTTTCTTTATCCAAATAGAAAAACGTAGAAAGTACCGAGATATATATCGTATATCGCCATTTAACCAAAAAATACAGAGATATGATTTTTTGGCCATATCGCCCAGCCCTAATTCAACACCCATGGAGCCGTGTTATCGCTCAGTGAGCGATGCACAAGCAAAACTCAGCATCTGGGCCGGCACAGTGGGGCAGATAGTACTGAATTCTATACCGACAGAAGCTTGGCTTGTAAGGCGGGAAACTCTAGGTTATAAAACCTTATAAATGTAAACGGCGAGGCCCAGCCCGCGGCCATACAGATATCTTGCAAGGTAACCCCACTATACCACGCCCACGACGAGGCCACACCTCTCGTGCAGTGCGCTCTGACACCCAGGCTCTGACACCAAGGACACTGCAGGCCCTTAGAAGTGTAAGCCAGTGCCAATATGGCGTCGACTATCCATCTGGATAGGCTCTGTTTTGATGCGGCCAGTCCCTTGGGTCGTCCGCCAAACAAAACGAAGTGCTGCTCGGTCTGTCTGAAGGCAGACGAGCGGGACACATAAGCTCTCAGTGCCCTGACAGGGCAAAGGAGACTCGCATCCTCCTCCTCATTATGAACCGAGAGAGCGCACAGGGAAATAACCTGGGCCCTGAACGGTGTGTTGAGGGATTTGGGCACGTACCCGTGCCTTGGTTTGAGTATGACTTTTGAGTCATTAGGCCCAAACTCCATGCATGACGCACTTACCGAAAGCACTTGCAAGTCCCCTACCCGCTTCACTGAAGCGAGAGCCATAAGGAATACCGTTTTGAGATACAGATGTTTCATGTCTGACAAATGGATTGGCTCGAATGGGGCACCTTTCATGGCTTCCAAAACCGTAGAAAGGTCCCACACAGGGACTGAGGGAGGTCTGGGAGGATTCAGCCTCCGAGCTCCCCTGAGGAATCGCACGACCAGGTCGTTTTCCCCAGTGACTGGCCAGACGTCGGTTTTGCAAACGCCGCTATGGCCGCCACGTATACTTTGAGCGTGGATGGGGTTCTGCCCTTATCCAGCAGCTCCTGAAGGAAGGAGAGCACTTCCGTAACCCCGCAGTCTGCGGGTGAAAAGCCCTGAGCTTGACACCAGGCAGAGAACACTGACCACTTTGAGGAATAGAGCCGTCTAGTAGACGGGGCTCTAGCCTGCTTGATTGTATTTAACACTCCCTCTGGGAGGTTAGCGGGTCCCCATTGATGGCCCATGCCAAATCGAGCCCTTGGCCTGAGAGAGGAGGTCTTTCCTCAACGGTATTGGCCCGGCGCATCAGGACTGGGAACCAAGTCTGGTTCGGCCAGAGCGGAGCCAGAAGCAGCACTGGGCATCTGTTTTCCCTGATTCGTTCCAGCACTTGAGGCAGGAGCGAGACGGGGGGAAAAGCATAGAGGGGACAGCGGGGCCAGACGTGGGCCAGCGCGTCCTCGCTCTTGGAGAAATATTTCGGACCGTGAGCGTTCTCGTGGGACGCAAACAGGTCCACCTGTGCTTTGCCGAATGTCTCCCACAGCAGTTGGATCGTCTGCGGGTGCAGCGACCATTCCCCTGCTGGGACATCGTTTCTGGACAGTCTGTCTGGTCCCAGATTCAGGTGACCAGATACATGCGCTGCTCTCAGTGAAAGCAGGTTGTGCTGAGCCCAGACCAGGAGGCGTTCCGTTAGCCTGTAAAGGTTTCGGGACCTGATGCCGCCCTGGCGATTTATGTATGCCACCACTGACATGTTGTCCGAACGGACCAAGACATGGTGACTTTTTATCTGGGGACAGAAGCGCCGTAGCGCGTTGTCAACTGCCATCATTTCCAGACAGTTTATGTGTAGGAGCTTTTCCCTTTCTGACCACTGGCCAAAGAACGGTCTACCCTCTAGCAGCGCTCCCCATCCCAAGTGGAGGCGTCCTTGGACACCACCTTCACACTCAAGGGAGTCCCCAGACTCACACCTGACTGATACCAGTCGGTTACTTTCCAAGGTTCCAGAGCTGAAACGCATTCTAGATCGACCCGGAGGCGAAACCGGCCAGCAGTCCATGCCCGGGGCGGAACTCGCGCTTTCAGCCACAGCTGCAGTGGGCGCATGCGAAGCAGACCCAGCTGGAGTACTGAAGCTGCTGAGGCCATGAGGCCCAGCATTTTCTGAAACCTTTTGAGCTGGACTATCGAGCCACGGCGGAAGGATTTCACGGCACGCTGAATGTCCAGCTCGCGCTCTGGTGACAGACGCGCAGTCATGGATAGCGAGTCCAGCACTGTTCCCAGAAAAGAAATGAGGAAATGTGGGCGCGGGACAGCGGGCACACTCACTGCACTGGGAACACTGTCGGCTCGCGCCCACTGAGAATGTGTTGTTTCGTTTTTACAGAAACCGTGGGACATGCTTTGTGTAGTGTTTGTGGGCACTGTGTTGTGGGCACGTACACTACATTTATTGCACAGTCGATTTTATTTGTGTTAGCCCTGTATTGTGGCGGGCTGTGTCTGTGTGTGGGAATGGACACTGAGACGTGGGCATTCTTACAACACTTATAACACCATGGGCCGTGGCCGGAATTCCAGAAAATACACTCTTTTTGGGATTTATCTGGGTCGCCGTAAAACTGGCGTTTGTGTGCAGGCAAGCGGGCTGTGGTACCAGCTTGTTTACTGCAAAATACACTGAAACAGTCACATTGTTTGGAACTGAATGAGCGAGAAGTTTCGGTAGAGTCTGGCCGCGGCGAGAAAATACCAGAAAATACACTGCTTACATGATTTTTCTGGGTCGCCGTGGAAACGGCATTTGTGTGCAGGCAAGCGGGCCATGGTACCGGCTTGTTTACTGCAAAATACACTGCAACAGTCGCATTTTCTCGGAACTGAACGAGTGAAAAGTTTGGGTGTAAGTCTGGCTGCGGCGAGACTCAATTTTTATCCGCTGCGAGAGCTGGGCTCGAACACGGGTCTCCCGTGCGAAGGCTTTGGGTTTCGCCACTGAGCCACAGGGGGAAACGACAAGCCGATAAAGAGTGTCATCACAGTTTTGTGTGTGTTGCCGTTTGTTTGCAGGCGTGCGTGTTATACAACAGGCTCACCGCTGCAAGATTGATATTTTCAGCCGGAGATTGGAGAAATGGAGATTGGTCCGGCCTCGGCGGGACTAAAAACACACTCTTTCCTCATTTCGCCGGTGACGCATGCCCGCGGGGGCGGGGTAGCTTTCTTATAACGTAAAGAAAGCTAGCCGCGGTTTTGAAGCTGGCCTTCTCTACAGATGCAGCTATCTCGTCGCCATTAATGGCGGAAGCGGCGGCGCGCGGCGGCCGTTGTCCATCAGCGAGCGACTCGAGTAAAGCTGGTGAAGCTGGCGGGCGAACCGGCAAGCTTTGGCGGGCAGGAGAAAGCTCGGGGCCGCGCTGGGCACGGCGCTTTTACGGCGCGGCGCTACAGCGGGCTGAAGTGCAGGCTCTGAGAAAGATGCCAGGCGAGTCCTCAGAGTCACCATAGGCAGTAGCTCACAGTGAGGGCATCCGCCGTCGACGAGAGTGAGAGCCGCATGATCCTCACCCAGGCAGGAAACGCAGATGACATGACGGTCCCCGTCGCTGAGTGTGGCTCGGCACGAGCCGCAGGATCTTTGCATCTTGAAAAAGACGCAGCTCTTTTAGCAGAGAGAGAGACAGTGAAAAAATGTGTGTCGCAGCGGTGAACACACACACACAGTTTGAAAGGATATAACGCCGGAAAGCGTAGCAGGTACTGCGGGTAAAGGCGGCGATGCCAGCGACTTCAGACTCAATGGCTCGTCCCGCTGTGTGCTTTTCCTCAGACGGCGTGGCTTCTCACTCCGGATCCAGCGATGCGTGATGCTTCGCTGAAGAGATGAAAATCAGTGTACCAGCCTTATCGAGCTATATTTACAGGGCGAGACCACGCCCTTTCTGGCGGGACGTGACGAAATGGGCGCGAAATGCCCCCATTGGATATGTGTCACGCAGCGCCTCTCTCGATAGGCTGCTGCTGTTGCCGCAGGGCAGCCAATAGGCGCGCGAGCTGTCCTGCCTATGTCTGCATGCTGCTGCACAGCGTTTTACATTCATTCAAAATTAAGGATAATTTTTGACTTCAATATCTCGTGGAAAAGAGGTTTTCCCCATAGCGTAAGATATTACGCAGTACGAGAGATACTCTCGTAAGAGAACTATTTCTGTTGGAATGGGACAGGATGAAAATCAGTGTACCAGCCTTATCGAGCTATATTTACAGGGCGAGACCACGCCCTTTCTGGCGGGACGTGACGAAATGGGCGCGAAATCCAAGTCTAAAAATAGACTTTTTTACTAAGGTAGTTGACTAGTCTAATAAAGACTAGTTTACAGGATGGTCGACTAGTCTAAAAATAGACTTTTTTACTAAGGTAGTTGACTAGTCTAATAAAGACTAGTTTACAGGATGGTCGACTAGTCTAAAAATAGACAAGTTTACTAAGGTTGATCATATTCTATTCTACTTTTTTATTTTAGCTTTAATATTTGAGTTAAGTGTATATGTTCAAATTAAATGGCTTGATGAGCGCCGTTTCACTCATTTTGTTTTGGTGTATTTCATTTTGAAATATGTCTCTGAGAAACAAGTCAAATTTGTTAGTTATAGTAGTCAAATTTGTGATGCAAATGATGAATGGTTGGAAATAAATTCATATAAACCTTTTTGATAAATAATTTGAAGAGTGAAAAACAAGTCATTTCAATATCACAGTTTAAAATGTAGGGATTCGTTTAATAAATGTACTTTAATTGTTTCATATAAAATCTGTAGGCAAGACATTTCATTATTTGACATTTTAGTATTAAAATGTAATTGAATACATTTTTTTCAACAATTAAAAACAATAAAATCTGTACATGGGACATTTAAAAAGTTGTAATATTATAATTTAATTTTAAAAATCTACATAAGACACTTAAAAAGTAGCTAAAATGAATGTTTCAAATATAAAATAGAAGGTTTCAAAGATGGTTTTAATATGACCTTCATATAATAAAAATCTGTTAGCTTTAATAAAAATCAACCCCTGGTTAATAAAAGTTCTCATAGTTGAAGAAATGTCCTTTGGCAGAAAAGAATGCAGAAATTCAAGAACTGTTATTGGAGCCAAACATCATGAAAATGATTATTCTGATCCTTTTTGTGTGTGTGTGTGTGTGTGTGTGTGTGTGTTTATCCTACAGTGACTTGCTGCAGAATCCTCTGATTGTTCCAGTGAAGGTTCTGAAGGGTCACAGCATCACTCATGACCTCGGGGTCCTCGATGTGACCTTCCACCCGACTCAGCCCTGGGTGTTTTCCTCAGGGGCCGACGGGACAGTCCGTCTGTTCACCTAGAGAACGAGACAACCTTGAGTTTCTAACCCAGAAATTACACAGCAGTTCTGACTCCATGAGGTTTTTTTAGACTCGCTGCTCTCTGAGGACACTGACATGTTGCTGGCAGGAATCAAGTGCCTGATCTGATATTGAACATGTCATTATAATATGTGTTTGAGTGTTTTGCCTTTTTTATGTTAGAAGAAAATACATCCAGCCGCTCGTAGATTCCCACTGGACTCGCGTTGGGAGTAACTGACGCTGTAAAAAGAGAGACAGGTTTGGTTTCAAACCCAAAACCATGAGCGCTCGGAAAGGCCCGTTTCCGTATCGGCCTGTCTGTGCCCCACAGCAAATCAAGCCCGACCGCTAATCCTTGGACAAGGAAGCTGAATTTGAAATGAAACAAATGTCCGACATTAGGCAGTGCCAAAGGAAACAAGAAATGAAACAAAGCTGCAGACGCCTGTCCTTCACTTACACCTTCTGATGTTTTTTTAAACCCCTTTACGCAGCGTTTCATCCAGATTTTTTGCTGCCGTCGCCACCCACCGCTGTCAACGTCTTGATTATTTTTTTTACCTTAACCTGTCGACTTGTGAAACCATTACCAGTTGTATTTTAGAGACCAGTTACCTTTTAATTAAACATGGTGTTTCTTGAAGCGTGTTTGGAGTTTGTTTTCTCTCTCTTCTGGTTTTCCGCCACAGGTCAGCGAGGGTGATTTTCAGGACTCCTGAATTATATGCAGCGAGAGTCTGGGAATAGGTTTCGTTTCCTCCGCTGAGAGACCCAGACGCTGCTGATCAGACGCCAGTGTGTGTTATAGATCATATTTCGTGGAAGCCGTCCACCTGCGGGTCCTTCTCGTCAGTCTCAAGGCCGTGAGTCTCTCCGTGTGGAGGTCGCAATCCTTTGTTCATTTGCCAGGATCTCCAGGGAATGACGTGATTGTAGACTTACCAGTGTAGATTAGATATGATCTCAGACTACAACTCAAAATTGCTCCGCAAGCATGAGTACTTGATTTAATATTTTATTTAGTATTTATGTTGGCATGGCTTTATTGTCATGTAATAATAAAGAGAAGATCTTGACCGCGTTACCGTTCTAGATCACTTCACCAAATGATTTCAGTTATTTCAGACTACAACAGCAAAAGAACCAAAACCCACAATGACACTGACCAAGCAAATAAATATAGTAAACATTAGATAAAAACAACTAATTATTTCCATGTTTTTTGCCACAAAATTACATTTTTAATATATAGGGACAGCATATACTCTCTCTCTCCCTCTCAAATGCACACACATACTAAGTGTGTTGAAAGGTGTTGTCAGCGCTGCTCTAACGATTCTATCAGTAAAATACTTTAACAACTTAAAAGCTGCATGAATTTCAGAAAAAATGATTATAAAAGGAATATTTACGACTCAAAATACTGACTGATTGAGCCACATTCACAGTTGTTGCAAAATAGTTGAAGTACTATGAACACACATTGGCTAACTTTTATATTAATGCGACAATGTTTCATCTGTGCTAATAATAGCCTGTCTGATACAGTATCGGATTGCTTTATCAACTCTCGTTTGATCTCGTTCAGCAAAATGAACCAATCTTTAGTTTAAAATGGTAAATTTGAATATAATCGCTGTACACGTTCACATACACCATCTCTGATCATATTCCAAATTAGAGGAACCCAGCTAACGAAAATATGTTCTGAGAACGTTTTACTGGACATTTTCTGAATATTGTTTCTTGATTATGTGAACGGTAAGGAAACTTTACATTTTTATAATTTTTCCATTTGGGAATGGTACTTTTGAATGTTCTCTGAACATTCGAAAAGAAGTAGTAACATTTAAAAAATGTCCAATTAAAACATTTCAGAAAAAAACATTCCATGTACAATGTATAATGAATGTTTTTGTGCTGATGTTTTGAGAACGTCATTAAAGACGTTCATTGAACGAATGTTCTGTAGACGTTACTGGAAGAACGTTTGTTCTTCCTGTAAACTGGGAAATCATAATGCAGCCAAAGACAGTATGAATGATTATTTTACTTCCCGAGTCTTTCATTCTTTTGTCACATGACAGATGCGCTTGTTGACAAAGCGCTTGTTCTTTTCTTCTGCGCTGCTTCAGCATTAGTTTGGCGGTGAATGACAGATTGCCGACCGGATGACCAGTCAGTGCTGAGTTTATCCGTGGATCAGTTTACCCAGAGTTGACGTTTTCACCATGTCAGGCCAGTGGGGGCAGCGTGTGCGTTTGTCTGGATAGTTTTATATTATTTATGTGATTAGCCACCACTACGCCAGGCACATTCAGTTTTGGGAAGTCAGATATCTAAAAATAACTGTAGAAATAGTCATTGTCAGCGCTCCAGTGGTTTTCCCTCAACTCTAGAAAAACATGAATGCGGTAGCAGTAATTCAGCGGAGCGTGACTCTTGTGCTCATGGAAAGACACTGAAGCCTGATACACGAAAAATATGCCTATCTTGGCAATATATATATTTTAATCTTGCTAAACAGGAAGCATGGATGAATTTTTGTAAAGCAACTGTGGAAAACTGGCTGATGGTTTTGGAAGTGAGGAAGTCTGTCGTAAGAATACATTCTTCATGACCAGCAGTTGAGAAAGATGCTCTGACCTCAGATGGTGTAGTTATCTACCAGAAGAGGTTAACTGAACGCTAACCAGACGAACATTGACCCCTAATGTGGACCCTGGCACCAATCTGTGGACTGGATAAGTTAACATGCACTTTAAAAGTTAGTCACTATCAAATCAAAATTGACAATTATTACTTTTTAATGGAATATTGCGGTATTTATTATAAATGATTTATCCGGGCACATCTTTATTTCAATTTATGTACCCTCATAATCTTTAAAGGATTACTGGCGTGTGGGCGGGGCAACCTGTCACTCACAAGTAGGGTGACCACCATCAAACAAACCAAATGTGGGACAATTATAAGTTTGTGTGGGACATGTTACCAACACTAAAACATAACCTGAAACTATTATATAATGTTTATCTAACTTAATAAAAACATTTGTATTCTGCCTTTCAGCTAAAAATTTGTTCTTTAGTCCCTTCCAGAAAACACCCATTACATCACAATGTAACATAACATGTCTTTATTTTACATGTCATTTAAATTCAACATCACTGAGCCCAAAGGCAACAGCATCATGCAGATCACTATTTTTTTTTAAAACAGTTCTGACCAAGTCCAACTAAAATCCGACAAAAATAATGAACAAATAGTATATAAAACATGAAATTAGATAATTGACAGTCTTATATGTTAATAATATATTAAACTAAAAACGTTCATATTTTTAGAAAGGATGTGAATTAAAACAACCACAGCAGGCAACAAGTTGATAAATTCTGTTAAATTGTAATTTACCGAATTATCCATTTGTTTTTTGACAGGGAACACATTGAACGAATCGCCGCTCCACATTTTGATTGACATTTGACAGCCATCACAACCTACTAGTGACCGTGTTTACTCCTTTCTTTTCAACCATTGGATAGGATTTAAAAAGCGGCTGTTGTATTTGCACTTCTGACGAAGCGCTGTTAAATATAGGTGAAAAACTACGCCGCAAAAAGAATAAATATAATGCTTTCTTAAAAAAGCATAAAACGTTGACAGTCTGACTTGAATTTTACCAGATTTTTATGGACTTACAGAGAGATTTTAGCTTTGTTCAACATGTATACATGTTAATACACTTGTTATTCCAAAGAAGCGCAACACAATCCTTCAAATATTCACTTACACATCACTTCATGTATATTTGGACAGACAAATGATAACTGCAGCTTTCCTACGCACAAAAAACTGCCACAAATCAATCATATCTAATGTCTCTGGCTAAAATGTTAAAGGTTAGTTCACCAAAAAATGTCTCTTTGTTCATATAATGAAAGTAAATGTGTTGTTTAGACCTCACTGACATTCATTGTATGGGTAAAAACAATTGTGAACTTCTTTAAAATATCTCCTTTTGCATTCCACAGAAGTCACACAGGTTTGGAACAACATGAGGGTGAGTGAATGATGAATGATGAAACAGAATTTCCATATTTTGGGTCAAATGTCCATTTAATAAGGTGGAAGCTGTGTGATGAGGCAGCGGTGGGGACGCCAGGGCTCATAAAACACTCTTCTCCATTATATGTTTCCACTGCTGAAATGTTCTCTCTCGACCAAACCACAATTATCAATTAAAACCGCCAGTAGTCGTGGAAACTGCGCAATTGATTGCAGCCGTCAATCCCCGTGCTCGTTTTCCTCTGGGTCTTTTATAACGTTATGCACAAGGAGGAAACATAAAATTACTTTAATCAATGCAAAGGGATTTTCTCCAAATTCGCAGTACAAGTACAACCAGAGAGGTCATGAGGCGTCTGATTGACGGACCTGACTGAGGCTAGAGAATTCTGACGTGTAAAAAACGTGACAGACACGCGACACTCGTTCCAGAGCACAAAATGGCACGAGACGCATTCCAGGGAAAAACCTCAGTCTGTGAGATGACATCATAAGTGCTCAGGAGGACCGGGGGTGACCTCATAATGACTTCCTCCGGTCGGGACCTCTTAGTGGACTTGTCAGACACTCAACATTGACGAGACATCAGAGAGCGTCTGTCCCACAGTGAGAAAAACCCCTGATCTTTTACAAGCTCTGCTAGACAGTGGACAGTGAAAGGGGTTCTGTTAAAGTCAGGTTATGCACAGAGAGGTTTCATAAGTGTTCCGTATATTTTGCATCCCGGCACTCCATAATTGGGGTATGACTTCAGACGGTGGCATTGAAACTGTCTGGTAAAAAAAAAAAAAAAGCCTTCGGAGGCTCTGGATGTCTATCATGGTGCGTCTCGCCCACAAGCCTGTGTGTGTGTGTGTGTACCTGTGGTTTTCCTGTCGGTGAAACCCAATAACAGTCCCATTGCATCATTTTGAATAGTTTAAGGAGAAAATGGATTTAGTCTTGGCAGTCGGTGAGTGTTTCCATTGCTTTTCCCTAAACCGTTTTCCTCCTCTGCTCACGGTCCCCGCAGGGAAAACCGTCAAAACAAACAGCAAATAGTTGGTGTTGAGAGACTTGGGCACTTGGAAGGCCACATTCCAGCATAAGTGGAAAAAATTAGAGTCCCTGCCGGAGTCCTGCAGCTCCCGCAGGCTTTGATTCACTAAGTTAATTTGGGATAGCCGCTGAGAGCCGTAGGATTTCGAGCTGGCGAGGAACGATGTTGTCAGCGGATTTTTCTTCGGAATGCCCCACGTCAAGAGCGCTCTCACCCGAATCTCCATCGCACACCTGAACAGCAGCTGTGCCCATTTCCAGATATACCGATGGGTTTTAACTCCAGGAACCCACAAGTTAACCCCTGCCTGAAGATTTTAACTTAATGAAATAATGCTAACTTAAATTGAACTCCTGAGATTACTTCCGTCAGATTATTAATAGAATTAATATATAATATTTTTTTTAAAAATGCATATATATTATGGTGTTTTTCCCATTCACTTTCATTATGAACAGCTGGAACTCTCTGCGTAACATTTCTTTTTGTGTTTCACATGAGTGTGAATAAATTATGAATTTTAATTTTAACATGAATTATACATTTATATTTGCTTCCTGGCAAGGCCAACAGGCGACCTTAGCAAACTGGCAGCTCCAGTAGTAAGATGATGTAGTATAACTCTGTCATGGAAACTTCGTATAAACCTTAATTAAACAATTTAATAATCAATTAAAAAGGAATGTATACCTGTATGGTATTACGCTGTACCCACATTGGACCAGCGGTTTGGAAAGTGGATGAATGGATGATTCAGCTGCGAGCGCCATCTAATGGTGAGACGCAGGAATTCATTCAGCACGCGACTCTCACAGTGCATTATGGGCATTCTCTAGCCGTTGAGCATTGATCTCTTGTACACTCATTATTGCGTTGCATTATGGGATTGTAGGAGCGCACTTGATAATGTCCATTATGGTTTCGAACATCACTACAAATGGCTGTCCTCTTAAATAGTGCCCTATTTAAGTGTATAGGGGGCAATTTCAGACACAGCCAGTGCCTTTTTTATGCCTCCATCTCATTCACTCATTCATTGCTTACGTTAGTGCCCACTACTAACAGAACCCTTGTAATGGAACGGCCTAAGCTCTTGATCACTTGAAATCTTCTATGGTGCTGTTGTGACGTCACAGTTGCATTGTGGTCTATGGATCTGCCTGAAGTGCACGTTGAGAAGACTCGCTCCCTCGTCCACTTGATGTTGAACGCACTTCAAAATGACTTGGGGAAGTTTGCGAGTGTGTCTAAAAGTGTAGTTAAACACAGCCCATGTTTCCATGAGTTCAGTCATATCGAAACTGATATTGAAGATTATTTAATTCATGTTTATTTGACACATACACATCATTTCATAGCAGCTTTACAGTAAATGCATGTTTCAAATATTACAATCAAGTGTCGGGGAAAAAATTTATTGCTAATAGGTTAGGAGGATGTTTAGGTATTTAAATGAATCCGGTATATTAACTTACAGAAATGGTGCTGGTTCTCATTACACGTCCTGCGTTTTCACTGATTTCAGAGCCAAATGATGACATCACCTGTGCTCACATAATCATCCACATCACCGTCTTTGTTTGAGTTTTGAGGACATTTTAACATCCAAAGTAGTTTGATTCACGAGCCTCTTTTGATGCAATGGTCAAGTTATTCAAATATATTATGAAAAAAAAATTCACCGCAATCAATTTGCGCATGATATTTGTAAACAAAATCATTTTTCATTGAACGGACAGTGAAAAGGTCAAATGCATGGGAATGGGATGTCCATCAACTAAACATGTTGCATTACCGCACTGCGTGTTTCCATTGTAGACAGTTTCATTGATTGTAATGCAAACAATAGAATTTTGTTTAGTCTTGGAAGAGGTGTTGTTGCTGAAAACTTAACTTGGCTACCAGAAAACATTTTCTGCTTTATGACCAGATTGAGTAGCAGAACCAACACCGTGTCTGTGGAAAAGAGGTTATTGTGGGGTCCTCTTCCATATTTATTAAAACACCCCCAAACAGAGTGTTTAAATGCTCATAAATCATTTCACATTAAATAGTTGGTTCATTTAGAAGATTCTGGTTTTGATTGGGCTGGAAAATAAGAGCACAAGTTGAAGTTTCAGCTTAAATATTGGGGGCTCAATCGCTCGAGAAGTTTTGAGAAAGGTTTAATTTCTGTGGGTTGCTGATGATACTCCAAAAGAACAACACAACATGTGTTTGGACACATTGCACAAACTCTTAACAGCGAATTTTGTCAGCTGGGAATGCAGTGATATCGAACCTAAAGACTAACCCACTCCAATTATACGAGAAGGGAATATCTCCCAGAGCGAGTGAGGTTTGTTACATGGAGTTGTAGTCTGGACGGAGACGGATACTAGAAGGATTGAGTGTACCAGTAGACTAGTCTGTCAGTTTTATTAAACTGGCTGAACATTGTGACTCATGTCAAACATCTGATCCTCTGGCTTCATAACCTAATTATTCACATTCAACGTTAGTGAAGTTCTGCATGTAAATAATACCAATGCTGGATCCCAAAGCCTTAAAGTCAACATGAAATCAAAATTGAACACTCATTGTGAACGATTCATCAGTGAGTGTTACTCCAAAAGTGTGTTAAATTGCCCCTATTATGCTATTTGGTTCCTAATTTTGTTTTGGAGTCTCCTACAATAGGTTTAAAGGCGTCAAAGTTTAATTTTCTCATAATATAGATTGCACATCACCTCTTTTCTCGAAGAGCCTGAAAACGGCTTGTTCGAAGATTCGGTCTCTCTAAACCCCTCCTTTCTGCGAGCTACTCTGCTTTGATTGGTCAGATGGCCCAGTCTGTTGTGATTGGTCGACCTCTTTCAGTCCGCGTCGTAAACAAAACACCCATTACTATATCTGAATCTCAGCACTTGATACACAGTGATGCGAACAGTAATGATGGCATCGTTTTTTTCCATATCATTTCCAGTGCGAGTCCTCATGCTTTTGAAGTGCAGCAAAGTGGATTCACAGCACAGAAAACAGCGTCTTCTCAACATGTCGACAACATAAACCAAACTCTTCCAGTCTCAGCCACAACTACAGTGTTTCAGGGTCAAAGTAGACGTTGATCGCCGTCAGCCAATGAAGATCACAGGCTGGCATTATGCAAATGTGCTACATTGTTACGCATGTAACAGGAAGTGAGACAGGAATTACTGACAACTCATTTCAGCAGTTCAGAATCGATTCTTTCTTCAGGAGACAATAGGTCCATTTATCTGCAATTTGATCTTTAAAACTTTGCAGACCTTTTTCATTCACAAACTGTAATAATGACTTTGTTTCAGCTAACATCATCGATTTCACTTTTCACCATGCAATGAAATCCTGATGGATGAAATCAAGTCCCATCTAATATCCTGTTACACCCAGAAATGCAGCACATTATGAAGTAAAATGGGTTTTAGTTTCTACTCTTGAAGGTAATATTTATCTGAAAACTGCGCCGCAACACACCAGCAGTTGAAAAATATAATTTCTTCTGGCTTCTATTGTCAATAACAGTGATAAAATGCTTTACCAGGTGATCGTCAGTCGTGTCTGGGTCAAACTCTTACCCACGCGAGTGCATTTGGCCCGTCAGTAAGGCTTCGCTCGTGAATATGACAGGTTATTTTGTTGCAGGAGTTTCAGGAGGAGAGATGAAGCTTTTACGTGACCAACTTAGAAATCCGAGCCTGAACATTCAGCGTGCAAAGCCAAAGATGGATGGACAGTTCTTTTTGCATCTCAGTCGTTGAGTTATTCCGAACGGTAGCAGCCAAACACATTATTGACACAGTTGAGGGCACATTAATATTTTCCTAGCATTTCATTTGAGAGACTTTGTCATTCTAATTTTTGGAGTTCCTCTGCCTCATCATGACCACAGTGAAGAGATGAAGCCTGCGACTCCAAGCCAAGTGGTTTTCCGAGGGGTCTGGTCCTGACGCAGAAATACAACCTGGTTTATCCGAGAAATCAACGCAGTCAAAGCTCCGTGTTAATGTATAAATAAACCAGTGTAAATCTCTTCCTAACCACACGCCAGCACTCAGACTGAATTCTTTATGTTGTCTGCCTTTAACAGATGCTGCTTTCCATATATGGCTCGATTTACGCTGGAAATAGACTAAACGCTTCTCTAATCAAAGACCCTTAAAAGTTCAAATGGTTTTAACAACCCAAATAGCTACTTCTGTAATGTGACTTTTCTGATTGAAACCGGATGATTAATATGAAAAATATGTAGAAAAGACTTATTATTAGTTTATTTATGAATTATCTCTTTATTTTATAATTTTTTTGTTTTTTACTTTTTTTTAATTTTTTTTTTATTAATTCATCTTTTATTATTTATTTATTTTTATTTCCTAATGTTTGTCCTGGACTTTATATTTATATTCGTTATATGAAACTGTCTGAAAACAAAACAGGGTTCACAAACTGTCTAAATATCTTCACTTTGGTCCATTTATGTACATCATAAAGAGTATAAACTATAAAATCAACATCTGAACCGCTTAAAAGGGTTGCTTTAATTTGTTTTTTTTGTACATGTGTATCAGACATTTGAGTAAGTTGAAACCCAATAGCCTATATTTCAAAGTGTAATTCTCAACAAAAAAAAATGCATTTGTCACCGGCACACAATGAATCTTGGGATAGGCTATACGCTGTGAAGGATCCACTCGTTCGATCCTTCGCGGCCCAAGAAACATTTGTAGGCTGCGTTTGAAAGAGCCTTCAAGTTGGGCCGCATTTGTCCTTGGAATGAGGCCGTGGAAGGATGCAGCCATTGATTGTTCTTCAGTGTGTCGAAGGAGGAGGGGATTCTGGGATGCTCCGAGCTCATTTACAGCACAGTAACTCCAGGGCCAGACCGTTGTCTCACAGATCTTCAGTCTGTCCACGCTGACAATGGAGCCCTTCTTCAGCTTTGAAGACTTTGGCAGATGCTGCAAAAAAAGTAAACGCATTCCTGTTCTTTTTTTTTTTTTAACCCTAACCAAAAGGAAGTGTCCACATATTCAATATTCTGTTAAGAGACTATTTAAAACTTTTATTTTCTCAAAAAAAGCAAAAAATGAAAGGATGCAAAAATCAGGCTTTTCTTCTTTAAAACTCTCTTCGGTAGCATGCCATTTGTAATGATGCAAAATGCAAACATGTTTTTAAAAGACATTTAGACAGTTTTAGACTATTTTATGTAGGCTACTCTAAGTGTCTGAATAAGTGCCTGTATTTATTAGACATTTAATCAAAATGAGTTTTCAGCCCTTATTTTGGCAGAGAAAGCCATTAAGCACAACTGTTTTATGATCAATGAATAAATGTGTTTACATCCTGATATAATACATAATAATTTGTGTAAAAACAGTAAAAATATATATATATAAATTCCCTACCTCACATAGCATCTCATTTTTATATAAATGTCTTTGGGACCTTACATAAAATTAAGCCTAATAGAGACTATTGTAATAATAAATTAACTTGTCAATTTCAAAGTCAAACGAATATAAAAAGCACTTGTATTTTACAGATAGGTGGATGGATGGATGGATAAAAATGGTGGTAACAGTCAAACCTCCAAACATTCGGAGAGCTCAGGAAATGATGGGAGAAAGAGATCCGGAATTATCTCTAGACGGACTTTCCCAAATAAGCACCCAGGCCCAATGTGCACTAACCGCCGGGCCACCAGGCCACGTCTCTGACGTTAAAGACCACTAAAGAGTATCAAAAGAGGGCAGCCAGATCTGATCCTCCTTGACCCCAATTTGCCGCACCTGCGCAAAGCCGAAAGCTGGGAGTTTACGGGCGTTTAATTGGAGGGAAAACAGTCCTGTGAACTGCTGGCAGCCGCCTTCATTCAGATCTGTTACAAATTACTGCTAAATAGAGGAACCTTTTTCATTTTCCCCACACATGTGCTTACAACCCCGCGATGACATCATGCACTCGAGCCGTGCAGACAGTGGTGGAAGAGAAACCGCACCGAAATTGAGTTGCCTGGGCTAATTTAGAGAAAAGTAAAAGGCTGTTCTCTGGTTACTTTAAGCAGCACATTTGATATGGAAGGGGAAGCTTTGAAAAGAGAGCCCCGTCGGCGGCAGTCTGTTATTATCTGGACACGCACGGACCCGTAAGTGTGTGTGTGTGTGTGTGTGTGTGTGTGACCGCGTGCGTGTTTGAATAGAAGTGCCTCCTGCCTTGAGACTTTCTCACCTACTCTGGCACGAGTCCGTTTGTTTTTCTGTGATTCTGAAGCGACCTTGCTGATGTTTTTGAGTTGATGCTGCAGTTTTGGGCTTTTAAGAGCCTTTTCTAACCAAATAATCACTGTAAAAAGACGTTCTAAACAAATGTTAGTGGTTTTAAAACCTGTGACATTTATTGACCAACTTTGTTCTGGTCTTAAAGTGACAGTTCACCAAAAAATCCTTTACTCATCTTCATGTTGTTCCAAACCATGACTTTAATTCTTCCACAGAAAGTAAAAGTTTTGTAAAAATATATCAGAAGTCGATAACAGGGAAAAGTAACTCATTTTTAAGCTCAAAAAGGATGCAAAAAGTATAAAAAGTAGTCCATCCCAAGTCTTCTGAAGGTGTTATTTGTTGTGAAAAAAAAGTATGCATCTATCAAGATCTCCTTTGCACTTGACTTTTTTTTCCCTGTGAAAGCACTTCCAGTTAAAGAAAAAACAATGGAAGTTTCCCTATTCCTGCTTAAATTTCAGTTTGTTTTTCGCCATAACTGGATGACTGACACATGAATGATATTATGGATGATATTTTGCAACCTTGAAAGTGGGTCACCATCCACTGCTATTGTATCGGGGAAAAGTCACAAGCTAATTTTACATGCAATCAAATTATTCGTTAGCAATCAGATTGATGGCTCTTAGAGCTCATAAATCCGATCAGATGGAAAGGTTTGGTGTAGACCTGCAATAATCTGATCAATAGGAAAAAACTAAGCATGTAAATGCTTGAATCTGACTTCTCAATCAGATTCAAAAATAATTTGCCAACATGAGCCATATGCATGTTTACATACAATTTAAGTCTTCTTTCTATGTTGATTTAATTTTTTTTTTTTTTAACGTTTATAACTTTGGAATACATTTAAAGCACACGTAAAAGAATATGTGAATCGGAATACAAAGTTTAGTGATATAAACAAAACTTTCTGTAATCGGATTCATTCGGATTGTGGTCATGTAAACATATATGTACATATATGACATTCATAAACATTTTTCCTTTTATTTGGCACATTTGAGTTCCAAAACAGCATTGCCTTTCATTGAATAACTAATAAACATCCCAGTTTGTGTTCCACAAAAGAAAGATTTGGAACGACATAAGTAAATTATGGCCGAATTTTAATTTTTGGGTGAACGGAGCTTTATGCAAGTAGCCAACAATATTATGCGGTGTCTGTTGTTTTTATAACCTGTAGTGTTTGAGTGCACTTGGGTAATTTTCCTTGTAATTTGAGGTTTGTGAAATTCTCCACACAGATTATGATGGAGAGGCCATCCACGGTAATTGAACATCATTAGTGTTAAGTCACATTCGGCCCGTGGGTTTGTGTGCTGTTTTAAATACAGTCATACAGTAGTTTAACACAATTTACAATAGCGTCTGTGGCTCTGGCTGAGATTACACGTATCCCATGATTCCCTGGCCCAGAGTTCTCTCTCAAACAGCACTTCTGGGAATTTTCATGTGGAGGTTTAAGGATGTTGTACAGATTAATAACTCCTTTTTTCTTTTTCTTTTTTTAGAGCGTACCTTAAACACTCTTCTGTGTGGGTTTGTCAGGGGATATGTTGAAGTATAAGCCAGTGGGTGATAAAAATGCCTCCGTGCCCACGTCCTGGCTCGCGCGGCCTGTTTCGGCACCAATTCTTCTGTAAATTGACATAGGCATCTCTCTGAAAACAGGATGTGGGGAGCGAGTTAAGCAGCAGACGGATGACCAGCGCTGGCCAGCTTCTGTTACCCTGTTTTCTACTCCGTCAGTCAGCCTGCTGCTTCACTTATGACGGCCGGCCCGCCTGCAGGGACTCTTATGAAATCGAGCATGTCTGTCTGTCACAAGCTCTGTGTGTGTGTGTGTGTGTGTGTGTGTCTTGGTCTGTAAGCCTTGGCTCTAGACTAAGCTCAACTGTATAAAGAGAGAATTTACCTTAGACAATCAACCAGTGTTAGACAACAATCAAATGGAATCTTTACCAATATATTGTGAAATATTTTGCTATAAATCTTCAAAGGCCTAGTTCACCCAAAAAATGAAAATTTTGTCATCATTTACTCACCCTCAAGTTGTTCCAAACCTGATATTTAAATGAAATCTGAGTGCTTTCTGTCCCTTTAGTGACAGTTTGGTCCCTCCACATGCAACTACCACTTTGACGCTTCAAAAAGTTCAGCATGTTTGAGCTTCCGTAAGAACCAATAAGGTTTATTCTCGTGTTACGCAGCACATTTGAGCTTTAGCAAGAACCAATGAGATTCATTCTTGTTACGCAGCACGTTTGAGCTTTAGCAAGAACCAATGAGATTCATTCTTGTTACGCAGCACGTTTGAGCTTTAGCATGAACCAATGAGATTCATTCTTGTTACGCAGCACGTTTGAGCTTTAGCATGAACCAATGAGATTCATTCTTGTTACGCAGCACGTTTGAGCTTTAGCAAGAACCAATGAGATTCATTCTTGTTAGGCAGCACGTTTGAGCTTTAGCATGAACCAATGAGATTCATTCTTGTTACGCAGCACGTTTGAGCTTTAGCATGAACCAATGAGATTCATTCTTGTTACGCAGCACGTTTGAGCTTTAGCATGAACCAATGAGATTCATTCTTGTTACGCAGCACGTTTGAGCTTTAGCAAGAACCAATGAGATTCATTCTTGTTAGGCAGCACGTTTGAGCTTTAGCATGAACTAATGAGATTCATTCTTGTTACGCAGCACGTTTGAGCTTTAGCATGAACCAATGAGATTCATTCTTGTTACGCAGCACGTTTGAGCTTTAGCAAGAACCAATGAGATTCATTCTTGTTACGCAGCACGTTTGAGCTTTAGCATGAACCAATGAGATTCATTCTTGAGTTATGCAGCACGTTTGAGTTTAGCAAGAACCAATGAGATTCATTCTTGTGTTGCGCAGCACGCTTGAGCTTTAGCAAGAACCAATGAGATTCATTCTCGTGTTACGCAGGTTCAGTTGAGCTTCTGTTTATGTTCGCTGATCAATGTTTATTTGTGAATATCCCGAATATAATGAATATCACAAATTTTCTTCAGCAAATGTTCAACACAATTTAAAAGATCATTCAAACTAAAAGCTAATGAAAATATTACTGGTTCCTTCCTCACTTGTCCTTCTCTCCGTGATTATCATCTTTCTCCCATCCCTCCGTTCTTATCCAATATTCTTCTTCAGCTGATCCAAGACCCCCTGATTTATTCCCCCAAAACCTTCCTGCTCTGGCCCGGGGCTAATCCCCACCCCAGCTGTGGGGTCCCGCCTGGGTCATAAATCTGAGCCCCTAAATCCTTACCTGGACAGTGTTCAGAAAGTGCATTCCCTGCAGGAAGCTGGGGGTGTTTGTTGTCGAGACGAGGGGGACGGAGCAACGTGATCCTTAAGCTAGCCTAAGTGGTTTGCTCCGGCGCAAATCCATGCATTTCTCCGTTGCACAGTACATCACTCACATTCAGACGGGAAGCATTAGGAAAGTGTTAGCTTTTTCTTTTCCGGGCTTGTTGATCAAGATGATGAAGCAAGGTATTTTGACATAACAATGCATTGTGGGTAACTGGCCTCTTCCCACAGGGTTGAGTGGAAATCCCTTGTCCTGCAAAGTTGTGATTCTTAATGTACCATGTGAAGGTGTTCGGAAGCATTTTTATAGCATCCCTGTTTGTTTTCCTGCTGCACTCAACCGATGGATTGCGGCCTAAAATTGGGTCACGAACAGCAGGACAGTGGTGCTAAATTCAAATAATAAAACACAAATAACCTAGTAATTGTGTAGAGTTACGTAAGAGGAACTCGTAATATAAAAAACTTTTATAAGGAAGGAGAAAACACATCTTTTATTGTTCACATCAAAGCTTGTGCATCCAACTCTCTTGTATGTTTGTGCAAGCAATGCCACAGTTAACGGTTGAATCCCATTGATTTTGGATAAATGTCTGACAAATGCATAAATGTAATGTCAGGAACCATGAATAAAACTACACACAAGTTTATGAAAATATGACCCAGACTACATTAAGCGCACTGCGCAGCAATGAGAGAAGAGTTAAAATGGTTTCCGTCACAAACCACATTGTGTTTTGTCTAGATAATTATTGGCTGCCGAAAGCATGAAACTATTGAAATTCAAGAAAACTTCAAAATTTATAGACCAAATTGGTCAAACAGCCTCTTCAGTCCAGGTCATGTTAATAATTTTGCATATTATTGCACTTCTACTAATAGTAGTTCATGTTTTGTTCACCTTGTGGTGTCCTGAAGCAAAGCCCGTTGAGAAGCGTCTGTCTGTCTTCCAGGCCGAGGGACGGCTGTGTCAATCACAGATTACAGTCTGCGGAGCCTGAGGCGGACCGGTGAAATGAACCGTGGTGTTTGTTGGACCGCGGCTCTCTGGCCGGTAAGAAAATAAGTTAATGGGTGCTTTGAGCTTGTACGCAGGGGACGGTCAGACCCCTGAGAGCCGCAGCTCGAGTCTGAGGAGAGGACGGTTGGCAGGACTGGCTGTCTGCTGTACATCAGCCGGATTTCTTTTCAGATGGCCTGTAATTACAGGGCTGATGGGGAAAAAAGGGTCCGTTTGCCCCGTCATGATAAAAGTGAGTAAAGGGGTGGGGCTTGATGATGTCATAATGGCCATGTGCACACCGCACAGTTTTTGGTGAGAACTGTTGCTTCGTGTATCCAGCACTTTCTCTATATGTGAATGACTGTACTGCTAAAGGTGTCAATAACATTTTCCCTGACTTTATATGGAAAAACAGGTTTCATAAACTTAAAAAAGCGGTGATTTCCAATTGTAGAAGTGATGGGGAACTAGAAGTGCTACATTTTCACAGCATTATTGTGTTTAAAATCAAATGGATCCTATTATAATCCTATTATCTTGAAATGTTATTATATGTATTATAAACTCCTGTATAATAATCAAATTTTCATCAGAAAGCTCTTCTTGCATGGAAATTGTGTTACATCCACAATTTCTCACCATGCACATAAAATTATTTTGTGGAATAATATGAATATAACTATGAGAAACAAATCTCTCTTTTATCCCAATTAGTTTAATAGAGATTTAATTTATATCCTTTCTTTATTTGACAATTCTGGTAACATCTTGTCTTATGAACGCTTCATGACTATCCATGACTTCCCTATTCATTTTAAAGAATACAATACTGTGCTTAAGGCTATTCCCACAGGTCTAGTGCAACTGGTTAAGAGACACATATTATACAACCAAAAAGATACGGAGTCGGCTTTGTTATTGGATGGCATTAGCATTTATGATAAGAAATGTAATAATAAACATATTCGCGGCTGCCTTAATTGACAATATCGAATGGAGAAGAGCGTGGTTGTTACACCATAAATCTTTTATTCCCAGCAATAAGACCAAAGAAGTCTTTAAAATACTACATAAGATATACCCTGTTAATGCAATATATTGATATTTCTACTTGTTTTGTGGTGACGAAGATGAAACATTGATACATTTATTTTATTCTGGTAAATTGGTTCAGAAATTTTGGTCTAATGTATATTCTCATTTAAATATACAACGCCCATCCATGCACACTCTTTTCATGTGAAAGATATTATTTGTTATTACACTGACTTTTTTTTATTTTGTTTGGCAAATTTTTCATCCATAAACAGAAATGTACGGCCTCACTTCCTACTCTCTCACATTTTTTGGTTGAAGTAGACTCACTGCTTGAATCTTGTGAAATCTTGATTTGAATCTGCTGAAAAATGTGATCGATTCCTGACACTATATGAACGATTCTTTCATAATGGCTCTGACGTTCAGATTTAACCAGATTTCTGTCATATATTGTTTTTTTTTCTTTGTTTTTTGTTTTGTTTTCTGATTCTCTATCTCTTGTTAGTATTGTTTCCCTATGAAAATAGGGTACTTAATCTTTTATTTTCTCCGTATCGTTCGTCTTACCTCTTCTATATTCTCCTGAATGTGTTTGTATATTTAGATCTGTTTCTTGAATGAAAAAAAAAAATAAAAATAAAAGTTTTGGTAAATAAATCACCTAAATTTCGAGTATGTTGTGGTAAACCGTCAAATTTGTCATGCATTAAATGGTGACACTTTACAATAAGTTAACATTAGTTATTTCATTAACTAACAATGAGCAATACATTTGTTCCAGTAGGCCATTTATTTATCTTTTAGTTCATGTCACTGTTAGTTCATGTCCATTAAAAACAAAAAAGTATTAACGGATACAACTTTTGATTTTATGATTGTGTTCACAATACGGAGTCCTGCACATGACATGTGAACAAACATATATATATCGTGGCCGCATTTTACTAATTCGTATCCTTATTTTAGGTAAATCATGTGTGGAAAATGATTAATTCCCTCGTTTTTGTAATGTAGTCCACTGAGGCGAGCATAGTGAACCCAAATGCAGTTTTATTAATGTGATACAAAATAGACAGAAGTATTACATATCATGAGCACATGAATGTGAAAACTAAACTTGAACATAACTTGACATAAACCTCACCGTACAGGGAACAACACTAGGAGACAATGGAAACATGTCTAACCCTAACATATACAAATACACACAAGGACTAATCACTAAACTACGAACACCTGTAAACAATCAAACAATGAACCAATGAGAACACAGGACACATGACTAGACCAACCAATGAGAACGAGGCACATGACAGGATCACATGAGGGCAAGGGAATCACATGACAAACTAGAAAACTAAACTTCAAAATAAAAGACCTGAAAACAAAACATGAAAAAAAAAAAAAAAAAACCATGACAGGTTTACTAAAGGCCCGTTCACACCAATAACGAAAACTATAAAGATAATTAACGATAGCTATATTAGCATCCACACCAGCGAATGATATAATTCTGTTTATTTTAAGCATTTGCTGCAGTTTTGTCGTCTGCTGCTTTAAATGTTCCAGCTCTTAAAAACAGGATGTATTCTGATTGGCTGTAAATGTTTTTATCGTTCATCAGCTGGAAAAAAAAAGTGATGTTTTGAAAGTGATTCCATCTATAACGTTCGTCATAGTTGTGGTGTCGACTCTGCCGTTCTTTTACAACTTCAACTATTTTTAGATACCTTTATCATTTTCATTATAGTTATCGTCCTTGGTGTGATCGATTTAAATCATGTGCATGATATACAGAGGCGGACAGAGTACACAGCTTCATTACTTGAGTAAAAGTACAGATACCCCTCGTTTAATTTTACTCAAGTACAAGTAAAAGTACTACAGTCAGATATCTACTTAAGTAAAAGTACTGAAGTACTTGTTTTTAAAAGTACTTGAGTAACAAGAGTACAAGAGTACATTTTCTAAATATTGCGTTACTACTGCCACAGTGCTTACATTTATGTACAGAAACGTCCTACATGGAGTTATGAAAAATGTTAATGCTAATACCTTGGAGAATGCAAAAGGAATTGAAGGTAAAATCAAGTCATTTTCATATTTTTACCATGTTGCTTTATTTAACATTTAAGAAAATTTCAGAAAATTTAAATAGTCTGGCGAGATGGGACCTGCTGCGTTTTCATCCATGGTTTCGTCTCTTATATAAATCTGACCGGAGTTGACTCAGCGGAAAGCTGAAGGTCATTGCTGATAGGCTGTCCCAATCAGTGGCGCCTGCACAATCCAATCACGTTTGAGAGGGAAATAACAAATTGAGGTTTTCAGAGATTTTTCTTTTTTCCTTTTTTTTTTTTTTTTTTTTTTTTTTTTTTTTAGAAGTAGTAACGGTACTCACGGTTATGGATAGAAATGTAGTGGAGTAAAGAGTACAATACTTGACACTTAAATGTACTTGAGTAAAGTCATGAGTACTCCCCAAAAATGATACTCGAGTAAAGTACAGATCCCTCAAAATTGTACTTAAGTACTGTACTCAAGTAAATGTACTCCGTTACTGTCCGGCTCTGATGATATAATAATAATTTGTTCCCTTGTTTTGATTTAATCCATTAAATGTTTAATCTATTTAGTGCTGGTTTTTATTTATTTCTTTATTTTTTCTATTTTTACTGAAGTGAATTGGGTTTCGGTATGTAGTTGTCACTCATGTAAAGAACACAACCTGCATACACCGAGTTTGGTTAAAGTGTGTTACACTGCCAATTTGTGTGTTCTAATGCCATCATCAAACTTCCTATTGGACAATGAAGAAATAATGACCCAATTAGATCATGACTTAAGAGTTTCTTTGGTGGATTGAACATCTGTGAAGTCCTTCTGTGACCTCACGGGATCTTTAGATTAGGGTTTATCCCTTCAGATGAGTGGATGTAACTGCATAATGACAGGACGCCGTCACTGCGGATGAGACAATTTCCCCAAAACTCACTCAAAATTAGTCACAACCCCACCATCTCAAGAATTCATCAGCAGGCTTCTCCATTCCTTCAGTTTATCCCATCATTAGGTCATCATCCAGCGTGTGTTTTCCGAAGGAAAAGGTGATTCCAGAATTCCAGCCTCCATTTCTCATAAAAAAAATAAAAATAAATGCATGCGCTCTTCATTACAGTGAAACTGGTGAAAAGTTAACTCATAATAATGTTTAGAATAATGTCCATATGAAACAACAAATTAAAAAAAGGGTTAGTGGACTTGCAATGGAAATCTAAGGCCTGAAACATATATTCTAAGGAACTAAAACAAATTTGGGGTCCTGAAAACGCAAACCTATGAAAATGACTTTCAAAGTGCACGTCTTTTAAATCGATACCGTGTAAACTACAAAAACGCAAATATGTGAAAACAGTGACGTCATGCACGTCAAGCGTATAACATGTTCAGTCTATAGAAATGTAGAGTTGTTTTACAAAGTGAAATCGCCAACTACTGGCCTGGCATGAATAATACAGCATTTCCAGTCGTTTTCGTGGATCGTTTTTACAACGTTGTCGTCGGTACGTGGAACTTCTCAAAAACGCAAAGGGAAAAACTTTTCTGTTTTAAGTACATTGTTGTTGTGCAAAGTTAAAGTAAGTTGACATGTTTAAAGTCATAATGAAATAAAAATTGACAATTTAGTTATGGAATATTTATTATAAATCATTTATCTGGGCAATGTTTTTTTTCTATTCATGTGCCACGTAATCTTTAATCAAAATAACTGATGATGTGTTTACTGGAGTGTGGGCGGGGCAACCTGTCACTCACATGAGATCCACCAATAGCAAACCACAACCATCCAATCAATTCCTCATGGACAAAAACAATCATTTCACTCAAGATATAGGTCACAATAGGGAAGAAAAAAATAGCGCAAATTCTGTTTCATGTCAACTTATTCTCTACCTCAATAATAAACTTTTAGAATGCAACTTTATTGCTACTTTATTGTGTAAAGCTATTATCAATAGTTATTATCTATTATTATCTAGACAATTTTACAGAATAATAAACGTTTTTACTTAATATTATACTTGATAACACTTCACAAGAAGGTTTGATATGTGAACTTTAGTTAAGGCATTAGTTGCATTAGGAATGCATGGATTAACCAAGATGCTTTAAAAAAATGTCATTGTTAATGTTCATTTAAATATTCTATTGTTCATCTTTAGTTCATGTAGCCAGCATATACACCTTATAATGTTAATAGAAAATTACTAGTACAAATAGAAACCAAGATCAATGAATAATGTAAAACTATTGATTATTGTTAGTTCATGTTAGCTATTGAGTTACCAAATGTTAACACATACAACCTTATTGTAAAGTGTTGCTGATTAATTCAAGAAAGTTATTTAACAAGCTTCACATTTGGGTTTTTAAACCTTAAACACTGAAAAAGATTGCTGTAGGATTTGCTTATAAATTTCACAAATAATTACAAAGAAGCGAAAAGTATAGTTAAATGTTACAATTAATAGTGTGTTTCTCGTCTTCTAGTCCAAAGTACATCCAGCTGAAGGAACAGCCAAACCTCACTCTCTCACACTCCGGCTCCCACAGCTCAAAGCTGAAAACAATCAATTTCTCACACACACACACAAAATGAGCAAGCAAAATCTTAACAATTATATCAATTTACTGCGGTCGTAAACCTTTGTGGAAATGTAAAACCTGATGTATGTCTGAACCAAATACAATTCATATTGAATGCAATCAATCTGGCCACCTTAAGAGAGCCATGAGGCTTTGCTGAAACGAGTCGAGGCCTCCGGAGAGCTCTTAAAATCCAGTATCACACTTAAGGTGGTCCGGTTCAAGGCAGCGTGCTAAATGGGAGGCAGATGCTTGTGCGTGAGCTCCGGATCGTTCCCTTTGAGTGCTTTTGGATGCAAATGTGAATCTAAATCTGTCAGTGTCCATCAGCTCACGCTCGAGCCGAAGATGTTCACAGATTCGCTTCCATTTTGAAGCATCTTAAAATCTGTGTCAGCATCACAGAGTCAATGTTTAAAGGGGATGAGATTCAAACTCAGGCACAGGAAAAAAGAGTGAATGTCACAAAAACAAGTCCAGGTCACATTTCACCCAAAATAAATGAAGCAAATTAAGCATTTTGCATTATGACATTATTTATATGTTTCTCACTACTGTAATGCATCTGGTGTTTTGTAATGCAACTTTTTTTCTTTTTGTAATTGCCAATATTCTCATTTGTTTGTTCTGTAAAACAAATACAATGATTTTTTTTAATAATATGTTAATGTTAACTTAATAATAATAATAATAATAATAATTACATATGTATTTAGGGTTTTTCCTGGCTCAAAATGACGTGGAGGTCGAAAAAAAAAATAGGCCTATGCACATTATTTATTTATTTTAAATTTTTTGAGAAATTGAAAGGGAAATGTAATCATGAGAATAATGCAAAATGGAATGGTCATAATATATACAAAGTAAAAAAAAATACAACTAGGACACGTTTATGACCAATTTAATGTAATTTATGTGAATTATAGAGTTACGGTTATGGTTTAGGGTTAGTTGTAATTATGCATAATTTACTGTTATTACAATAGAAGGCCAACATGTAGGCCTAGAAACATGTATGTCGCCTTAAAATAAAGTGTTAGCCTATTATATATTTAAATATGTTTTTCACTTTGTTTTCTGTCAATATCATTGATTGTTTAATATTAAAGTGCAGTAGGCTACCTTAAATGTAGGTCTAACTCTGTGCAAAAAACGATGAAAGTTGGCCGAGGTCAGACGCAATGTGACCGGCTTTAGTTTCTGCTTCTCAGACGACCTTGGCCGGTCCAGTGTTTTGACTGACTGCATTAGCCTGTGTTTTGTTCCGAGACTGAAGGGGATCCGGGATCCCGCGGAAGGATCAGGTTCCGTTTAACAGCGGAAGCGCGCTTCACGAGAGCGTGTCACGTGTCACGGGCGGCGACAGCACCACTGGGCTCAATCATTTGAATATCTCTGGTGTTTGTCCTCAAGCTGACACTCCCAGCGCTGTTGACGCCCCTCCATCAGTCTTCATCGGCCGGTGGAGCTCCGTGAACCCCGGTCTGGGCGGCCCAGTTCAGGTAGCGCAACATCACAGGTCTTTAAAAGGCAGTTCGTGGGAAAAATGGGCAGAAATGCTCACGTTGACAAAGCGCTAAAATGTGACGCGCACTAATGCACATGTGCTTCTGATTCTTTCTCCCACGTTAATGGCAAATGTCAACCTGAAGTAATAACTTTAGTCTATGACAGAATGAAACAGTCAAATTAATGGCGTTTGTTGGTGAACAATAAACTGCAATTATTTAACATATTTATAGTAAAATTATTTTTTAGAATTATTATCACAGTATAATTCAATTCAATTCAAATTTATTTGTATAGCGCTTTTCACAATACATATTGTTTCAAAGCAGCTTTACAGAAAGTGCATTTCAGAAATGTACGTAAAAAATACAGTTAGTTAATCATCATGTATTAATTTAGGGCATAACATATCGCCGGCGTTGAGTCGTCTCTTCACAGGCGTCGAGTCGTCTCATCGCAGGCGTTTAGTCATCTCATCGCAGGTGTTGGGGACTCTGAAGTCTCCGTGAGAGGCTGGATACAGACTGTAGCTGAAGAACGCTATTTACCTCGGGACTAGCGTCCCGAGATAACAGCAGAAAAGCAGATGGGAAATAATTAGCGTAGCTGCTGTTCATAATATTAATGCATTCGATCTGATTCAACAGTGGTATAAAAGGTAAGCATTATGTGAATGCTTGGCTGAAGAGATAGGTCTTTAATCTAGTTTTGAACTGGGAGAGCGAGTCTGAGCAACGAACAGTATCAGGAAGGCTATTCCAGAGTTTAGGAGCTAAATGTGAGAACGCCCTCCCTCCTTTAGTGGACTTAGATATCCTAGGAATGACCAGAAGCCTCGAATTTAGGGATCTTAAAGAACGCGATGGATTGTAGGGCGATAGAAGGTCCATTAAATATACAGGAACTAGACCATTTAGGGCTTTATAGGTCAGTAATAGTACTTTGTAATTGATACGGAACTTAATAGGTAACCAGTGCAGAGATGATAAAATTGGTGTTATATGATCATATTTTCTTGACCTAGTAAGAACTCTAGCAGCTGCATTTTGCACTAACTGTAGCTTGTTTATTGAGGATGTAGGACAACCAGCTAATAAAGCGTTACAGTAATCTAGTCTTGAGGTCATGAATGCATGAACTAACTTTTCTGCATCAGAAACAGATAGCATGTTACGTAGCTTAGCAATATTTCTAAGGTGGAAAAAGGCTGTTCTTGTAACATATGATATATGATTTTCGAAAGACAAGTTGCGGTCTAGTATAACACCCAGGTCTTTTACTGTAGTGGATAAAGTAACTGGACATCCTTCTAAATTAAAGTTGTATTGTACGAGGTTTTGTGGGTAGTTTTTTGGACCAATAAGTAATACCTCCGTTTTATCTGAATTTAATAGCAGGAAATTACACGTCATCCAGCATTCTATATCTTTAAGACACTCTGTCAATTTAGATAAGTTAGTGTTTTCATCTGGTCTTGATGAAATATATAATTGAGTGTCATCAGCATAACAGTGGAAATTAATTCCATGTTTTCTTATAATATTACCAAGTGGCAGCATATATATTGAGAATAGCAGAGGGCCTAACACCGATCCTTGCGGCACTCCATACTCTACTGACGTTATCTTCGATTTTTCACCATTTAAACAGACGAAATGGTAACGGTCTGATAAGTACGATTTAAACCAGCTTAATGCCTGTCCCTGAACACCAGTGTAGTTTTGTAGTCGATCCAAGAGTATTTTATGATCTATAGTGTCGAACGCAGCGCTAAGATCGAGTAGAACTAGTATTGAGATACAGCCTTGGTCAGAAGCTAAAAGTAAATCATTTGTAATTTTAACTAGCGCAGTTTCTGTGCTATGATGCGGTCTGAATCCTGACTGAAATTTTTCATAGATATCATTTTCTTGCAAGAAAGAGCACAATTGAGCGGACACAATTTTTTCTAGTATTTTCGATATAAATGGAAGATTTGAAATGGGTCTGTAATTTGCTAAGTTATTTTGATCTAATTGCGGTTTCTTAATAATAGGTTTTATTACTGCCAGCTTAAATATTTTTGGAACATGACCTAAAGATAAAGACGAGTTAATAATATTGAGAAGAGGCTCTTCCACTACAGGTAACACTTCTTTCAGTAGTTTAGTGGGTATTGGATCTAATAAACATGTTGTTGCTTTCGCTGCAAAGATAAGTTTATTTAGCTCTTCCTGTCCTATAGTTGTAAAGCGGTGTAGTTGTTCTTGAGGGGCGATAATTGTGGCTGAATCATAAGACACCATAGAGGATTGTACATTTACAATTGTATTTCGGATGCTTTCTATTTTCTCATTGAAGTAATTCATAAAATCATTACAACTATACTGTAACGGAATATTTTGCTCTGGTGATGTCTGTTTATTTGTTAGTCTAGCCACGGTGTTAAATAAAAACCTTGGATTATTTTGGTTATTTTCTATCAGTTTGCGGAGATGCTCAGCCCTGGCTGCTTTTAGAGCCTTTTTATAACGTGACATACTGTCTTTCCACGCGATTCTAAAGACCTCTAAATTAGTTTGTTTCCATTTACGCTCTAAGTTACGAGTTTCTCTCTTGATAACATGTGTAGTACTATTGTACCATGGTGCTTTAGTTTTCTCTCTAACCTTTTTTAATCTAATTGGTGCAACAATATCTAATGTACTAGAGAAAATGGTGCTCAAACTGCTAGTCATTTCCTCTATTTCATCTGTTTGTTGGGATTCACTGAGCAGCTGAGATAGATCAGGTAAGCTATTTGTGAATCTATCTATAGTGGTTGGAACGATTGTTCTGCCTGGTCGATAACGTGGCGCAACATGGCAAATTTCAGCAGTACGTAATATGCACGTTACCATACAATGATCAGTGAGATCGTCACTTTGCGGTATAATATCTATATCGGTTGGATTGGTTCCATATGATATAATTAAATCTAGTGTATGATTTAGACGATGAGTGGGACCACTGACGTTTTGCTTGACCCCAAAGGAGTTTAATAAATCTGTAAACGCAGTCCCTAACGCATCATTTGTGTTATCTACGTGTATGTTAAAATCTCCAACAATTATTGCTTTATCGGCATTGACCAATAGATCTGAGAGAAAGTCTGCAAACTCTTTTAGGAAATCAGCATAGGGCCCTGGAGGTCTATATACGGTCGCCAAGGCTAGAGATAATAGGGATTTCTTTCTTACATCTAAGAGCGTAACATTTAGCACAAGTACTTCGAACGAATTAAACCTGTGACCTGTTTTCTGAGTAACATTAAGGATATCTCTATAGATTGTTGCAACACCGCCGCCACGACCGATCGGACGGGGCTCACGCTTATAACAGTATCCTGGTGGAGTAGACTCATTTAGACCGAAATAATCATTTGGTTTAAGCCAGGTTTCAGTAAGGTACAGAACATCGAAATTATTATCTGTGACCATTTCATTTACAATAACCGCCTTAGGTGTGAGCGATCTAATGTTTAGAAGACCTAGTTTAAGAAATTCTTTTTGTTCACTGATATTTAGATTTTCTGGTTTAATTACAATGAGATTTTTCCTAGATCCTACACTAGATTTATTGTTTGGCCTCACTAGATGAGGAATAGACACAGTTTCTATATCATGTTCTACACTACTTGTATCAATTAAGTTGGGACAGCATAGATTGTGATTTGGACTTTGACTTACTAGTCAGATGGTGTGTAACGTCTTGGAGATGTTGTCCGACAGCACAGCCGCTCCGATTCTGCTGGGGTGCAGGCCATCAGCACGGTAGAGCCTAGGTCGCTCCCAGAACAAATTCCAATTATTTACAAAGAGCAGTTTCTGTTCATTACACCATGACATTAACCATTCATTTAGAGCAAATAGTCTACTGAACCTTTCTTGTCCTAGTCGGTACATGGGAAGCGGTCCAGACACGATGATCGTTGCCTCAGGCGCTGTGCTGCGTACCGTCTCGATCAGGCTCCTGTAGTCCTTCTTCAGAACCTCCGTCTGCCGCAACCGGATGTCGTTCGTTCCCGCGTGCAGCACCACAGCTCCGACGCGCTCGATTCAGGATCTCGGGAACATGTGCAGCGACATCTAAAACACGAGCACCAGGAAAGCAGTGAGTGCGCACATTACCCTTACCTGAGGTAGCGCGGACATGACGGACGATGGAACTGCCGATGATCACGGCGTCGTCGCGTTCCGACTCGCGAAGGGGGGAGAAGCGGTTCCGTGTGGAGATCTCGAAGACCGGGAGGGGTGGAGAGGTTCTTGCTCTGGTCCTGGCTCGTGTCTTCCGCTGAGGGATCACCCAGGGTCCATGGCTTTGTGTCGGTGCCGGAGTGAATGAAGCCAGAGATGATCGCGTCCTCCTGGGCAGAGAAACGCACGGAGTAGACGAAGTCGGAGTCAAAAAGTTACTAACCACTGACTTGTGAGCATCGGCGCGTGATGCTTCAAGCGCTGATCGCCGATCTCGCAGCTCGGCTTGCCTCTCCAGCAGACCACGGATCTGTTTCTCCACCGATTCCAGCTCCAATCGTACCGAAATCAGCTCGAATGTGTCCTCACCTGCACTCAGAGGTAACGTTAGACACACATCCGATATATTCGCCATTATAACAGATGAACAGTAAATTAGTAGTGATACTACCAATATCACTACTAATTTAGGACTGGAATGCTGGATATAACCCGTATCCTTTCAGTGAAACGGGTGTAAAATCAGACGGTCGATAGGCGCGAGGCCACGCGTGAAATGCTAGCGGGCTAAAAGGCTAGTAGCTGGGATTCGCAAAGTTGGATCTAAGTAGCGATATCAAAGCAATCCGATTGTTTTTTATAGGGAATAGTATCGAGGATAAGTTCACACGATATAAAAATAGAAAGTACTTGTTTATAAATGAGTGGTAAAGAAGAAAATCAAGGATTAATGAATCAATTCGACGGAGCTCCAAACACAAACAAACACTGCACGCGCATGCGTAGTATAGGCTAATGTATCTATAATTATGATGCGTGTTTTGTATATATATATATATATATATATATATAGCTTATTATTAATATATATATATATATATATGTGTGTGTGTGTGTGTTTTATTGTATATATATAAAATATTACATAATGTGCATATATAATAATAGGACAATATACAGTGGTGTGAATAAGTTATTACACCCATGCTAAAGTTGCCTAAAAAGAGGAATAAAAAATCATCTTTTGGAAATTGATCTTAATGCCTTAATTAGAAAAATGAGGAAAAATCCAACCTTTAAGGACACCAATTTTCTTTGTGTATGAATAATGTATCATAAATAAATTAATGTTCTTCCTTAAAATACAGGGTGCATAAGTCAGGACACCCCTATGTTAAATTCCCATAGAGTCAGGCAGATTTTTATTTTTAAAGGCCAGTTATTTCATGGATCCAGGATAATATGCATCCTGATAAAGTTCCCTTGGCCTTTGGAATTAAAATATCCCCATCATCACATTCCCTTCACCATACCTAGATATTGGCATGGTGTTATTTCAGTTAGCCTAATAGCTGGTTTGATTTGCATTGAAAGATGATCTTATGGAAAGTACCCCATGCCAATCTCTAGGTATGGTGAAGGGAATGTGATGATGTGTGGATATTTTAATTCCAAAGGCCAAGGGAACTTTATCAGGATGCATAGTATCCTGGATCCATGAAATAACTGGCCTTTAAAAATAAAAATCTGCCTGACTCTATGGGAATTTAACATAGGGGTGTCCTGACTTATGCACCCTGTATTTTAAGGAAGAACATTTATTTATTTATGATACATTATTCATTCACAAAGAAAATTGGTGTCCTTAAAGGTTGAATTTTTCCTCATTTTTCTAATTAAGGCATTAAGATCAATTTCCAAAAGATGATTTTTTATTCCTCTTTTTAGGCAACTTTAGCATGGGGGTAATAACTAATTCACACCACTGTATATATATATATATATATATATATATATATATATATATATATTGTCCTATTATTATATATGCACATTATGTAATATTTTGTTATATATATATATATATATATATATATATATATATATATATATATACTAAATATAAACTAAATATATAGCCTATTGTGAAAATTTTATAATAATAATAATAATAATAATAAGACAATAATAATGATAGCATATATAAAATAATAATAAAACGCATATATAATTAGCTTATTATTATTAAATATTCACAAGCGTTCAATAAGATTTTTTAAAATGTTTTTGTAACAAGTCCTTTATGTTCCATAAGGCTGCACTTATTTGATAAAAAATACAGTAGAAATGTAATTACTAATTAAAATAAGCCTGTTTTATATTTAAATATATATGTTAAAATATAATTTATTCCTGTGATCAAAGATGAATTTTCCACATCATTACTCCAGTCTTCAGTGTCACATGATCCTTCAGAAATCATTCTAATATGATTTGCTGCTCAAGAAACATTTATGATTATTATCAATGTTGAAAACAGTTGATTCTTTTATGAATAGAAAGTTCAAAAGAACAGCATTATAGAAATCTTTTGTAATGCATAATCAAATTAATGCAGGCTTGCTGAATAATTTTTTTTACAAATTTTTTATCTAACTGAATACTAAAGCCAAACTTTGAATTGTGTATGTAGTGATCAACATTACGCCACAAAAGCTGTTGATGCAGGCTTTTACTGAACCCGACATCTTCCTTTAACAGGCAAGCAAATGACATTTTGCACTTTTAACTGCGGTATTCAAGGTTGCAATGAAAATATTATTGTTCTGTCATTGACAGAAATATGCAGGCCAAACAAAAGGAGAACTTGAGCTTTCAGGAAAGAGTGTGGTTTATACCACTGCACTAAACATTTCACGATCAAATTTGCTGATTTACAAACTGGGCCGTTTTGATGAGATGATTGGGGACGGAGTACACCTCTTTTTTCCCTGAAAGTGTTCACTGCGCTCCTGAGATGCTCAATTGTGGTTTACAGCTGTTTAAACACAAAGATATTCTCACCGTGGTCAGTATAAGGAACCCAATTAGGCAGTAAAGCTGAGCTGTAGAGGAATAAACGCGAGAGGAGGATGGAGTCGGTGAACTGGTGCAGTTGCCAGAGGTCGCCGTGAAGTGGAGCCATTTGGCATCGCCTTTATTCTGCTGGGATACAGGAGCTTTATTTCCCGCTCCAAACACTGGTGTTACCCTGATTTATAGACAATGGGGTTTATGCTGTGAAACGTGTCAGTTTTAGGTTAAAACTCTTGAGAAAGCGAGAGAGAATTCGCAAATATATCACCCATCACCACGTATGGAAGACGCAGCGAATTTGGAAATCCTTTTTTTTCCGATAACAAATTCTGCTTCTCAGGTGATCCGGCTTCACGCAGCTGTAGGCCTACTGAAAGACTAGGGGATATTGTTTCCATTGACTATATTAGCACATACTGGCTTCAAAATTACTGTAAGCTATAGATTTGACTGTAAATGATGTGATTATATCACGATAAATCAATGTTGTTGTTTTTTTAAATAAAAGAGTAGTCTATGTATAGCATTGAAAAAGTCCAACTCATTTTAAACCTCTTGTTGTGTTTGGGTCATTTTGACCCGGAGAGGATTTTCCCGCACCCTAAAATGCTAGTTAATGTTTTTGTGTTGGACTAAAGTTTACTGACTTTACTCATCCAGAGTCTAACAAATTCCCAAAAATGTTTTAATACTTTTTGTAATGTTTTGTCGTCGTTGTCAATTAGGACCGGTTTTATATTTATTTATAGAATTGATCAATCGTAGACACCCAGACAGCAACATAGTGTCTAGATGATAGTCTACCTCAGTTTTTAGGTGAAAGAAAAGTGTTATTTGTGGATAATTTTGTTAATTTTACATAAAATATTAAAAAATGTTGCACTGTTTGTTTATCACACTAGTATATTTTAATGTTTAACCAGGAAATTTGTTTTGAATTCCTTTAATGTTTTACAATTGTTTTTGCTACATTTTCTATTTTGTCCTAACTTAATTTAATGGTGTTCAATCCACTTAAATATATTTAAAATTGAGGTTTACTTAATACATTTGTGTTGGGATTACCTGAGTATTTTTCTCTTGCATTAACTGACACTGGGCGGAGGAATTGTTCCCAGCATGTCTTGCATATGGCTGGATCAGGAGAGTAAATGTTGAAATTAAGTGTTATTTAATGTGTTTTTGAGTGAAGGGAAAGACCTGTTAATGTTTAATGAGTTTCGGTTATGTTGAAGTTTTTATGGCTATTGTGCTGAAGAGTAGAGTTTAGTTGTGGATTACTGCATGTGCAAAGATGCACCATCCAATGAGATGAAGCGTTGCTTATGTCAGTGCAGTAACAAGTGTCTTTCTACTTGTGCTGTGAGTTGCAGATAGTCTTATATAATTGTACAACATAACTGAATGTAAACAGGTCTTTTCCATTTACTCAAAATCACAGACTTGAATATTTTGGAATCTACTCAATGTATTTGAACTGAAATAACTAAAAAACATTGATTAAGTGCAACTAAAAATATATGTTATTTAGTGTTAAACATTTTTTGCCTTAAAATATTTAGTAAAATCAAAAAAGCCATTTTTTTCCAGTGTAACAATGCTTGTAGTCTCAGAACAGAAAACGTAATACCATTCCAGAAAAATTCAAATGCACAAACATTCGGGAAAGAGACTAAAGAGTATAAAATGTTGAAAAATAATCCTTTAAGCTGCACTTACCAAAGCTTAGTGAACTGTTTTAAAAGTAAATGGTTTATTGTAGGCTAATACATGTCATCATCTCCTTTTTACACCATTCATGGACAATGATAACAACCTCAAGGCTTTTAGTCGAGTCTTAAACCTGGTTTGACTCTTCTCTTGCCTGTCTTTCATATTTCTGTTTTGAAGATATAAAATTTGACCTCTTCTGTGAAGGATGGAAAGAGACACCTCAAAATTTGGATGATACATGGACATTTATTTAAGCACTAGTGATATTTTGTCTGATTTGGAGTAATTTGTTATTCTTCCTGGTTTGCGCTGGCCTCGCAGGAGACTGTTTTCAGTGGCGTACATCCATCTGGTTTCTCCGGGCTTCCTGGTTAATTCTCTTACCACCTGTTCAACATCTCGCCTCAATCCCACCAGCCTGCTCAGCAGAGACCCTCATCAAACCTGAATCTCCACTTTAAAACTCACCAGGCTGTCAGAAGGATTAATATTGCCTCGGGCACCTGTGGGTTTACAGATAAATGACTTTCAATAACATGCCATCAATGATGTAGACTCCTTTCAGTCATATTCGTAATCTATTTATCTTTAAAATTAATTTCAAATAATGTTGTTTTTTTTCAGCTAAAATGGATTTTCATTTAAACATTTAATTACAAATGATATTTAGTTAAGTAAATGCACTTACTGACCCTTTCCACATTTCCGCGGTTCTCAGATGCTGAAGTCATCATAAGATCTAGTAGTATCCTACCTTTTTATTAACCAAAGCAATGCAATCGCCATTTTTTTTGTAGCGTCGTACCGCATTTTAGCACGGCTGTAACGCTTTACTGACGCACCAGAATTGCAACTATTAATTGTATTCACTAGTTTTACCATGTTGTAATATTGGTCACTTTTCTTCTAGCCAAGTCTATTTTATTTGTATAAAACATAACATCTTGTTTCAAAGCAGTTCTAGAGAATTGATACCGCCAGTGAGCAAGTAAAAACTGACAGAAAATTTCACGTGCAACGAATTTCCTCAATTTAGAAGAAGACATTTACGTTTTTATGTATATCCACACGTAGCAGCAAACTACAACTTGCTGTCATCATAGTCATGTCTAAACGGCCCCAGATTTCAGTCTGTACACTGTACTAGTTTAACTCCACAAACTATTGAAGTTATAGTCAATGTAGGTTTTTAAGTCTATATACGTTTTAATTTGAATATAGTTTAATATTAATCACTCTACAGCAATTTCAAAGACATCTAAAACAGTGGAAAAATGTCAGAATACCTGACTGCGATGAGTCTTTTTTTATTATCATCAAGATCCAGCTGATCCACATTCAATGTCTTTAAAGCTGCTGGAAAATCTAGCTAAAACCAGATTGGTATCAGTTGGGATCTGTGTTTTGGAAAGTAGTGCATGGTTTCTAGCTGGTTCACGCTGATTTATGTGGTTGAACATCCAGAACTAGACCTTTAGGATGGTATGACCTGGTATCTTCACCGCCTGCTAGTCAACTACATAAACCAGCTTAGAACGGATAGAAACCAACTGTTATCCCAAAACCAGGTTTGTGCATTTATAATCAAAACAAAGACATTACAACATTTTCTGTCCATCATGATCCTCAGGTGTTCATTGTTATGCAGAGCATTTTATTCACTGATGTTAAAAATTCAACTTGAGAGTCCATTTTAAGAAGTAAATATTTGTTTATTGTGTTTGATGTCCATTTATCTCTCCAGGCCTTCTGGAGATTATTTTAGGTTTTTCTCGGATTCCTGTTTGTCCTTTTCCATTTGTTCCTGTTCGTCCTTTTCCATTTGTTCCTGTTCTTTGGCGTCCAGTTCTATCAGTTTTTCCTCCACGTCTTTGGGAATCTCCACCTCCATCAGATTCTCCATTCCCTCCTCCGGCTCGTCTCCAATCAAAACCTTAATCAAAGACGCACAAAAATTGTACATGAAACCCTAATGGACCCGAATACGTTCCGTCAGAGTCGCATATCAAGAGAAAAGTGGTAATGATGCAGGACAAGAGCTAATGAGATGCCAGACAGCACTTGAGTTTTATTGTCATTCCCAAGCACCAATTTCGGGAACCCGACAACATGGAAAAACTTCAGTAACATGATAGCTGTTAAAGTCGTGTTAGTTAGAAACTGACGCATTATGAAAAAGCACCCATTAATCCTGGATAAATATTAGCCTCGTTCTGTGCTTGGCATATTAGCTGTTTTATTGACGCTAATTAAAATGGTTGGGTTGAGGCAAATAGCCGAACCACTGCTTCTGGCCCGGAGTTCAAAAGGGATCTCCCAGACGTTATGGAGAATATCATGCTTTAATAGGAGACCCTGTGACATCTTTTCCATGGGGCTGTACCCAAATATAAGCCTGCCACGGTGCAAGGAACAGGCTTTTTCCACCAAATTAGTGTCTCCTGCTTTTTTCAACCAAACTCATAAATCCTGGTTTTGGAGGACTGGAACTGATCTCCATACTGTCTGGGGTCTTCCAAAGCACAACAATCCACATCCACAGAAAATGCTGCATGCAATGACCTTGCAAAAGTGATGCAATAGAGATGCAACAGCAGGGTCGACAGCACGGGGGGGGGGGGCGTGAGGAGGTGTCGCCCCCTGACCTGGACTATCCCGCCCCCTCAGTCATGATGTGGAGAATGTAAACATTTATTTTAAAGGCCCATTTTAAAATTTTGGATGGATTTTAAAGGCCTTGAAACATGCAGCATTATTCAATGTGCTGACATAATTTCCACTGAAACAGGAAGGGGCGGGGCATATCGAACAGCTCCTCCCCTTTATAAAATAGCCAATTCATACTTTGCACGTGACGTCACATGTGCTGGCTGGCGGGCAAGCACGTCGTTCTCTAGCAAGGAAACCCAGTAAACTAATCAAGGATCTTGCCAGGACGTCGCCAGTCTTAATATACAAAAGTTGGTGTTTTGAGGTGTAAACGACATGCCAGACAGTTGTTGTACGATTGATGCACTATTATTCAGCATAATCGGGTTAAGACCGTGCATGTAAACGCGCTCATTCCCTTAAAGTGAAAGTAGAAACGGACTGAGCTTTCAGCATCTGTCGCTGTATTAACGCCGCGTTCTCTCAGAGACGACGATGGATATAACGGTATAGCGACTATCTTGATTTACTGGCTTAATATTTCTCTTGTGGACCTACATTAATGACAGTAAAAAATTAGAAGAATATTTCTTTTTAAACAAGTTTTTGAAGCTGCTTTTTATTTTCACAGATGGCAGAGTTGTGCTGTTCGTGAACTAAAGACTGCTATTTTGTTTCCATAGCACATTAACAAAACGTTTAATGACACTAATAACACTAAAAACAATACAATTACTTAATATTAATAATATCACTAAAATGATATAGAGCTCGGGATCGTTTCGTCATTTTAGTGATATTATTAATATTTAGTAATTTATTGTTTTTAGTGTTATTAGTGTCATTAAACGTTTTGTTAATGTGCTATGGAAACAAAATAGCCTCACTATATAATTGATTGTAGGGTAGTATTGGAAATTTGCCGTTTTTTCAGCGTTTGTTGCCCGCCAGGTATCCATAGTAGTCACGTGACTGCAAAGTATGAATAGCGTTTTGTTTCTATCACAGCTCGGCTAGAGCCGATGAGCTCTGTAAAGCTGCTGTTTCCTCCTGATCCTCCTTCTAATCTCCTCCATATCACTTTAAAATACAGCATTCTGTTCAGAATTCAAACGGGTCCGATTTGTTTTCTGGATCTGCCGCGACTCGATCACATGATCCGCTCTGTGTTTCGTGTCTCTGGACCGGAGCTGTGGCGGTTCGCGTGACACTAACGGGAAACCAGAATTCATTCGCCCCAATAGAAAGATTATTTAACTGTCTGAATCGTTCCCTATCCCCTATATAGTGCACGATGTGCCATTCAGCATGTAGAAAATAGTAAATGTGTGAACAAGAGACCGATTTCACCCACAGCTTCAGCGTCTACTTATAATGTAGGGGGCGGAGCTTCAGATTCTAGAGAGCATTTAATTGGACAGAAAATCTAATGAGGAGCTGAAGTGCAGAGTGACGTCATCATCAAATCCGCTGATCCATAGTGGCGGAAATGAGAGACTGTTTTGTCTTTTATGTCTTCTTCTGAGAGACTTTTATGTCTTCTAAATGAGAATTTTGTCATTGTTTTGGAGCACACTAGATTATAGATAACAGAAGGCTAACATATTCATACTAAAAGCCAAAAAACAAACCAACTCGTATGCAATCTTGAATGAGTTTTTTTCACTGAGCTGATTGCTTAGTGAAAAAAGCTATGTTTTTCCATAAAGGATACATGCAATGCTGCCTAAATATTTCCAGAGTAATCTTTACAATACCTGGACGAGTTTCTCACAGGCTGAAGTAACATACGGATCTTTCTCCCATCTGTCAAACTCCCTCATGATGGGATAAACGTTCTTGTCCTTCATGATCTGTCGGCCCAATCTAGTAGCTGTAAGCTGAACACAAACAGATCATTAAGAAACTGAACTACGGAACAGACTAACCAACATACCAGAGGAAAAATATAGTGATTATACACTACTGTTTAAAAGATTGTGGTCAGTATGGTTTAAAAAAAAAAAAAATGTATACTTTTGTTCAGCAATGATGCATTAAATTGATTAAAAGTGGCAGTAATGACTCTTAAAATGTTAAAATTTTTAAAACAAATTCAAATAAATGCTGTTCTTTTGAACTTTCTATTCATCAAATAATCCTGAATAAAAATGTATCATGATTTTCACAAAAATATGAAGCAGCATGACTGTTTTCAACATTGATAACAATCATAAATGTTTCTTGAGCATCAAATCATCATATTAGAATGATTTCTGATGGATCATGTGACACTGAAGACTGGAATCACAGGAATAAATTACATTTGACTAAATATTCACATAGAAAACAGGTATTTTAAATTGTAGTAATATTGAAGAATATTACTGTGTTTTTGATTAAAAAAAATGGCGCTTTGATGAGCAGAAGAGACTTTCAAAAACATTAAGAAATCTTACCGACCCCAAACATTTGAACGGTAGTGTATGTCCATTATTGAAACATGATAGATTTGACAGGTGAAAGATATGAGATGTGGTTCATACGAGAATGAGTGTTTCTAAGAGCATCTTGCGGATATCAGGATCCTCTTCTCTCTTTTTATCCTCCGGCAGATACTGCAAGTCCACCGGTAAACCTGTAAACACAGATACTGAGTTATATGAATAAATCGGGTGTGTAATTTTTTTTACGGTTAAAAATGACACTTCACCTTTAAGACACTGTCTGAAGTAAAAATCATATGTATAAGCAATAAGAAAAGTGATGCTTGCCAATTATATAACTGCAAATTAAATAAGTACTTTGGGCCAATAGTGATACAGACCATGAAAGCACTTCAGGAAGGTCATATAAGGTCGCCTATAAACTAGGAAGGTTCCTCTCCTGCTTATTAGCTATTTTGGTCAGAAAGCATGGTGCATTAAGAGGAGAATATGGTATATAAACATTTCAAACAGCTTTTATGAAACCGCAAACTTTGAACTAAGATTCTAACTTAGCAAATTCACAACTTCCTGTTGTAATGGCAGTATTTCCACTCTGTTCATTCCATTTTCCTCACAGATGTTGTTGCAAATATGATAAACATTACAATGAGTAAACACCGCCATCTATTGGAGAAGCGAGAGTGTTGCAACATCAGTCAAAGGAGAGTTAAGCGTTTTTGTTTCTACATTACAAACAAATATGATATGAAGTACTTGGATCTGTAAGGCTTAAATCTGATATAAAGAGCATCACCTTCATTCTCTTCCTCGGAGAGCTCCTCTGGTCCAGCCAATGGTAATAAAAGATACGGTAAAATATCCACCGCATCACTTAGCAACCACCCATGATGGGCTGTAGGACAGAAATGATTAAATGCAGAAATGTTTGCATTGACTTTGCTTTCAATGATAGAAGTTGCAGAAATCAAATGACACGCTCTTCACACTTCACAGAGATGATTGAGCTCGGTACCGTGGTCAAAGCAGCAGTTTCGGAGCGTTCCCACCACTCCTCCTCGCCTGGTGTTCGATTCCTCATACTGTGTGTACGGCAGAAGCCTCTGAATCACACACCTGTACAAACAATATATAACCACTGTCATACGGTCTACTGCCACTGTTTTACCATGCTTTTGGAGATCGACCATGACAATATCATGTTTTTGTTGCCTGTACCATGATAATATTATGATTTTTTTTTTTACATGAACTATGGTAATATCATTTTTTTCGCCTGGGACACGCAATGCTAATATCATGTTTTTTTTTTTAACCCATTCAATGATAATTCCATGTTATCTCTGTATTTTGTACTATTAATACCATGTTTTTGGATATGTTCCATGGTAATATGTTTTTTACCTGTACTATAAATAATACCATGTTTTTGACAAACTATTTGTAATATCAGTTTTTCCCCTGTACCATGATAATGTAATATTTTTGGGCATGTACTAATATCATGCATTTTTAAGCCATATCATGATAAGACCATGTTTTGGAACATGTACTGTGGTAATATCATGCATTTTTTACCCCTACCATGGTAATACCATGTTTTTTAACATGTACTATGGGAATATCATATATTTGTATTACTCCTACCATGGTAATACCAAGTTTTTGAATGTAAATTTGTAATATCAGTTTTTTACTCCTACCATGTTTTTTAACATGCACTATGGGTAATATCATGTATTTTTACTCCTACCATGATAATACCATGTTTTTGAACATGCACTAACTATGGTAATATCACATAGGCTATTGTTTTACTCCTACTATGATAATACCATGTTTTTGAACGTACCATGGAAAGTAATATAATTTTTTACTTCTACTATGGTAATACCATGTTTTAAACATGATCTATGGTAATATACAAGTATTTTTACTCCTACCATGATAATACTATGTTTTTGAATGTACCATGGTAATAGAATATACATTTTTACTCCTACCGTGATAATACCAAGTTTTTTAACGTACCATGGAAAGTAATATCATTTTTTTACTCCTACTATGGTAATACCATGTTTTTTTTTTTAACATGCACTATGGTAATATCAAGTATTTTACTCCTACCATGATAATACTATGTTTTTGAATGTACCATGGTAATAGAATATATATTTTTACTCCTACCATGATAATACCAAATTTTTTTGAACATGCACTACAGTAATATCATGCATTTTTATTCCTACCATGATAACACCATGTATTTGGACATGTACTATGGTAATATCATGTATATTTTTAAACCCACCATGTTACATGTACCATTGTTTTGTTTGACACGTACTATAAGAATACCATGGTTTTGTGAATATGATATGTAATGATTGTGTACCTGTCCTTGTCCAGAATGAAGAGCCGTGCCTCGGGCAGCTGTGTGAGGTTAGACAGAAGAGGTCCCAGATAGTGGAGCGAAGCTTTCTTATTGAAGCCCTTGTTGCAGAAGACTTCCACCAGTCTGTCCAGTCCGATGTCCTGCTCCTGCAGAGCTCTGAACACGTCTCTGCACGTCCGCTCGTGTCGGCTCAGGTTACTGAGGATGGTGCAGATCTGATCCGCAAACACGTACTCCGGGTCCAGTAGTTTCGGCAGCAGTTTGGCCAGTAAGCCCGTCTCTGAGACCAAAGGCTGGTGAAGAGTCTCGTCCGCTGAGAGGTTAATCAGGGCATGAAAACAGTCCTTGACGATGGCGATGGAGGGGTCGCTGGTTAGAGTCACCAGGGCTTGGAGGAAGTCTGGTTTGGACTGCAGGTACCGGCACCCGTCCCGGTTTCCTGTGAGGCCCAGAACGTATCCCGAGGCCTGACCTTTGACATCAGCTCTGGTCTCCAGAGTGAGAAATGACAGCAGTTCTGTAGCTTCTCCATCACTAAGCATCTTGGCTCTTGGGACAGGCTCAAGAGTTTAATCCTGATTCTTTAGTCAAACCTCAAAATAAAACAAAAACAGTTTAAGCACTGGCTAAATAATAATCATAATATCGGACAGCTAAAATCACAGAGTAGAAATAATAAAATCAATCATTTAAAAGATAAAATGTAAAAGTTACATTTTTCTAAAATTGTTTCACCTTTATTTCAATAAGCAAGAACTATTTTATTGGTTTCACAGTATTATTCAACAATAAGTTTTATTCAACCTGCAAAAGAAAACACTGATAGTTTAAGAACTACCTTAATAATAACAATAATAATAATATCAGACAGCTAAAAAAATAAATGAAAAAATAAGAATAAAATAAATAAAATTAGATTACAATTGGTGTAAAAAGACTGAAACTTCCAGCCTTAGTTTATACATCAAAAAGCCATTGCATTACCATCACTGTACCATGGTACCACAGTACACAGGTTTTATAAGTAGTCCAAAGTGTATTATGATTGTGTAGCATCAAAGAAGTGCAAACTAATAATCATAACAAACCGATCGCCATGCTTACAGTATACTGAACAACCAAAACCAAAAATCTGACCTATCATAGATCTACAACTGTATAGAACGCAGAAATATGTGATATAAAATTAATCATTTTGTTTACATTTTTTGTATTTGTTTAAATAGAATATACATACCACATTGGCGAAATACAGAAAACATGTGCTGAATGGAGTTCCTGCTGAAGGAATTGACATATTCCTGATCCAATCAGATTACACATTACGCAATTTTTTTTCCCTCGGACTGGCATGTGATTGGTTGGTTAAACCCAGGCTCCGCCTTCGCTGCCTTCTCCTCGCGCTTTGTGATGACGCACAATATACTGCGTGTGTTTGAAACATGGCAGCAGTTCAAGTGAGCGAAGCGGAGAAGGTTTATCTCATGCATGGAGTTAGAGTAAGTTAAAGCGTACGATTGAAAATATAATTTGCATTTATTTAGCTTTCAATTAATAGGACATCTGAAAAAAAAAGCCTCTTAACGTGTAACGTTATTCTGATGTGATCTGTTTTGGGTTTTAACCTCATGCTGTGTTGAGGTTGACTATTTGTGGTCCTAGATTTAAGTTTAATTTCTATTTTTTTCCTTCTTTAAATGTGTCACTGGCCTAAACAACCCCCATTGACAGCTCTTAAATGTAAATGTATATACAGTACAATAAAGCAAATGTAAATAAAGAGCTGACAGGAGTGTACCACTACAACATCTTACATTTGTCATCATGGGAAATGTTTGAAGAATGTTATCCACCTGAAATGAAGTTTATAATCAGTTCTACTGAGATTTGGAAACATCCTGAAGCATCAGCCTGATCTTGATTGTTAGAAGATGAGGGTTAAACTGAGACTTGTTGACAGGATGACCTGAGACTGGACGGACGGAGATGTGAAGACTACAGACACATGGAGATCGAGACAGATGTGGTGTCAAACACTGATGGTTCTGCTAAAATCAGTCTTGTAAGCTGAATTAAACAGTTTGTTATAATAACATATAGTGCAATACCTGTCGCCAGCAGTGTTTGTGTGATGTCGTGTGTGTTTGACAGGGTCACACTGATGTTCTGGTAGGAGTAAAGGCAGAGATTGGTAAACCCAAACCCATGGTACCAGATGAAGGTTATCTGGAGTTCTTTGTGGACTGGTAAGTGTTTAAAGATGAACACATCAAACACTGTAAAGCACTACCAGCTCCAGCCACACTGTGCAACAGAACATGAAGTACTTAATGCATGTGTGTAGGTTTACATGAATAGTGGGAGCTGTATTTCTATTCTATTATTTAAATGCTATTGTAGTACTTATAAATAATTTGAGTTATTCATATAAATAATAAAAAATATATAAAATTTATATTAATAAATATATTTTTTATTGTTTTAATTTTAGTTTTAGTAGTTTTGTGCTTTTGTCATTTGTTGTATTAGTTTTTGTTTTTTATATTTCTATTTGGGTTTGATTTATTATTTCAGTTTTAGATTTAGTAATTTTAGTACGTTTTTCATCCAATATTTGGGATTTTATTTTATTTCACCTTTATTTCAATTAATACTTTTTTAATTAATTTTTTTAGTCAACAATAACACACTGGTTCCAGGTCTGGAAAAGTCATGGAAATTTCTATAGTGAATATATATATATATATATTCCATGGCGGAAAAAAGCTTCCATAGAGAACTGCTTAAACAGAACTAACTTAGTTTTTAAATATTGTAGAGTAGAACTAAAGATATATATATATATATATATATATATATATATATATATATATATATATATATCTTTAGTTCTACTCTACAATATTTAAAAACTAAGTTAGTTCTGTTTAAGCAGTTCTCTATGGAAGCTTTTTTCCGCCATGGAATAAAACAATTTGAAAGATAATTGCAACTTCTTTCATCTCGCAGTTCTGACATTTTTTTACACAATTGCACAATAAAACTAAAAACTGTAAGATAAAAATTCTCAATTACCTTTTTTATTTTTTATTCTGTGGCGGAAACAAGCTTCCATAGTTCTCCCATATTTAGGACATTTTTTGTTTTGAATATATTAATTTATATAAACAAAACAGATAAATTCCAAGGATTAATGAAAAAGATACAGCACAATTAATAAAACCGTATACAATGCAATTTATTCAACAGTTTAGTACATACAGTATGTGTAGAGGTACGTACATAATTGAGCAGTACAGGTACTTCAGTGTATAAATATGCAAATTAGCAGTCAATATCCAGAGATGATGTGTTTTAAACGTCCATGATCTGCATGCTAGTTAGACAGTCACACCAGTTTCCTCTCTTTCCTGTTGCAGCTCAGCAAACGCCACTCCGGAGTTTGAGGGGCGCGGGGGGGAGGAGCTGGGGGTGGAGCTGAGTAACGTCCTGTATAAAGTGTTCAACAACAGGCACAGCGTGGACCTGCGCTCCCTCTGCATCTGCCCTGGAGAGAACTGCTGGGTGCTGTACGTGGACGTGCTGGTGAGCTTCATGAGATGATGAGACCTCTACATGCTGTTGGTTTGTTCTTCAGCTAAATGCATGATTGTCTCGACAGCTGCTGCAGTGTGACGGAAACCTGTTTGACGCCATATCCATCGCCATCAAAGCTGCTCTGTTTAATACACGGTGAGTTACTGTGTGTCTATTCCCATCACAACTGTAAGGTTTCTTCAGGAAATGTTACAACTGGCAGTGTGCTATTTTAATAGTATAATGCATTATAATATTATAATATTTTCTTGTTTTTTATTTGTAAATTATAAGTTGTCATTTTAATTTTTGTTTGTGTTAGTAATTTTATGCAATTTCATAATTTTATTAGTTTTAAAAGTTTTATTTGTTATTGTAATTTTAATACTTCAACTTATTTCAGTTGTTTGCCAAGGCAACATTTCTAATTTTAACTTTTTTCCATCTAATATTTATATTTAATTTTGTTGTGTTTATTTATATTTAATTTTATTTAATTTAAAAATTGTTTTTGGTGACAATAGCAAAATTGTTTCCAGGCCTGTGAAGTCATTTTAAAGTCAGATTTTGTTGTTGTTGTTATATTTATTATATTTTATTTTAATTTTAGTTTGTTTTAATAATAAAAAAAAAAATGTGTCATTTTTAAATTTTCTATTTAGCATAATTATTATTTCAGTTTTAGCAATTTACTTCAACTTATTTAGGTTGGTTGCCAAATCAAGTTTTTCATCTAATACTTACATTTTGTTTTATTTTAACTCTATTTAATTTAACAAAAAAAAAATAGTTTTAGTTAACAATACCAATAGTAACCCTTTCTTTAGTGAAAATGTATATTTTTAATTATATTCTACAATATTTAAGCAGTTCTCCCATTAGCCATTTTTAGTATATTTCAGGATTTTTATTTGTTATAAAAATATTTGTACTAAAAAGTTTAACCATTAAATCATATAAATTCCAAGTATTAATGCATTCAACTGTAAATCCACTATTACATTATTTTATTAAAAGTTTTTATGCATTAATCATAAACATTCAAAATAGTGATTCAATAAAGTGATGAGAAACGTAAGCACATCCCTTTTCCGAAACAGAATTCCCAGAGTGCACATATCTGAGGATGAGGAGGGCGGGAAGGAGATCGAGCTGTCAGACGACCCGTACGATTGCATCCGGATCAACGTGGAGAATGTGCCGTGTATCGTAACCCTGTGCAAGGTACAGCAGAGCCTGGGCCAGTACCCACAATGCACCACTCTCCTCGTGTCATATGCAGTTATGTTTATGTAACTTTTTGTGCCCTTCAGATCGGTCACAGACACGTGGTGGACGCCACACTACAGGAAAAGGCCTGTTCTGTGGCCAGTCTCCTGATCTCAGTCACACACAAAGGAATGGTCACATGCGTCAGGAAGCTGGGAAGAGGAAGTCTGGACCCGGAGAGCATCTTTGAGATGACAGAGGTCTGGTTCTTTTAACTCCCACAGTAGTTTTAAACTTTCTTGATCTTATAATTAGTGGTGTTTGTTAAGGAATCACTGTTACTCCTATTAAGAATGAAGAGTTTGTTCAAAGCCCTAACCCTGCAAAGCCTGACATATGGCATAATAGTCAGAAATATTTTTTTTTTTTTTAAATAGAACAGTTTATTGAACCTTTAGACAAATTATACAACAAAAGCGTACAAAAAAGTTTGCATGTATCATTGATCAGACTTTTATGACTCATTTAGTATGATATAGTAAGAATATGGAGGGGGGAAAAAAGTCAGTTTTATTCAGAGGCCCAAACTGAGCAATTGCATTTGCTGATGTTTATATGGCCAAAAAGTAAGATTTAATTCTGATGCTTGTAAATTAAATCAATGAGATCTTTATAACAGGGCCTACTATCATAAAATCCAAATAAATATCAGTTGTCCCTTCATATCTTCCAATAATCTGTTGTAGTAAGATGATATTTAAAGGCTCAGTTTATAATCAGAGTTCTGTAGTTTTTATTCTGGGTGGCAACACATGATGCAATTAAATACAATGATAATTGAGAGAAATAATTGTTAATCAAAAGCCTGATGGATCATATTTGATATATTTTTTCCCCTAAAGAGCCCCCCCCCCCCAAAAAAAATGCTGTGGATAATCAAGTCAACATTACTATTTACTATCAATATAAAAGTTATTCTTATGTTTACTTTATAAAAACCAGTAAAGATTTCACAGCAAAAAGACATGTGAACCATGAGCTGAAGGGAAAAGCTTTTAGAATGTCAGTAATAAGCAGTTTTGATCATGCTGATCATTTAGAGGGCTTGAATTTATTTGCTTATCATATATGATACAGTAGACTTTATTGGGTTACTTTGGCACCTGTGCACTGGAGTTTGTATATTAGAGAATTTCCTCCAGCTCGTGTTGTTTATGTGTAATATCCATCAGTCTGAGCCTGTCTAGTGTTTTAACAGACCCGCTAGACCTTTTATTTCTGCACACTTTCACATGTCTTTGACTTGCATAAACTCGTGAATTAAAGCATTTCTGTTATGGTGTGTTGTGTCGTAGGCCGGGAAGCGTGTGGGAAAGACTCTTCATGCGCCACTCATGGAACTGCTGCAGAAAGAAGAAAGTCTTGGCAAGAAACGACAGAAAGTGGGATTCCTTGGATAGCTGTTTTTGTTTGTTAGTTTTTCAAATAAATTAGTTAAGTGTCATATGACGTTTGTCATGTCTTTCTTAATAACTTCAGCTAACACAGAATCCACTAATGCAAGGTTATATAACGTTGCTGTTTTTGTTTTGTTCATTTTTCCAGCTGGCTGAACTCAGACTAGACTGGTTTGAATGGTGCTTTTAACAGATGACTAAATGTTTCTTCGTTCCCCTTATAAATCTGAGTGGTCTGAGTGCAATTTAAGGCTTTTTAATTCCTGAATTTAGTAGTTGAGTTGAAAAGAATCCTAAAAGTTGTTGTGAGTTGGTGATTTTTATGTCCCAGAGCAGAAGGATATTTTTGTTTTAATTGCAGATGTTAGGAATAACAATGTGTTTGCATGAAAACGGAAGTTGCGTTAGTCTTTTCTTCCCTATTGTGAATATATCCGAGTGAAACGGCTTCTCGAACAAGAACAAATGTAGGGCGGGGCTTCATTTTGTCTGTGGGGAGTTGATTGGAAGGTTGTGGTTTGCTATTGGTGGATCTCATGTGAGTGACAGGTTGCCCCGCCCACATCATCAGAGAAGAGAAGAGATGCTGCAAGAGGGAGGGGAAGTGATTCTGATTCATGATCAAGAGGCACATTCATTTAAAAAAATAATGACGTGCATGGATAAATCATAATAAATACTGCAATATTCCATAAAAAAATAAGAAGTGTCCATTTTGATTTCATGGTGACTTTAAAGATTCACAGACTTGTGTGGAGCTGTAGTGTGTGTCTGTTCTGCCACGTGTCGTGTGAGGAAGATCTGAGCACAGCTGCTGTGAGCCTGGATCTATTCCATCCCATAATAGCTTTGCTTCTTCCTCTGGCCTGAATCCAAAACAAACAGCAGGAATCACTGCACAGATAACAACCTCACACACCAGAAGTATGCATGATGGGAAATGTTCTGATGAGACCTTGAATGCTCCGGCTCTTCTGTGCAAGTTAGAATATGGATCCAATTTATAATCTGCTATATAAATCATAGGGGTTTTTAAATGAGAGAAAAACATATTGGGGAGAGAAAGCGGGCAAGGCAGTTTCTATTATTAATTATTGTTAATTTAAAATATACATTTAAAACGCATATAAGCACACACCATTATGTCCCCACAGATGGCATTATCCGAAATCCTTGTCCTTGTGGGGACATTTTTTGGTCCAGATGAGGAAAACCACTTATAAATCATACTAACATAAATCATATACGCATAAAAATGTAAAAGTTCAGAAAGTTTTCTGTGATGGGTTTAGGTGTAGTGAGAGAGAATATACAGTTTGTACAGTATAAAAATCATGTCTATGGAGAGTCCCCACAAAAGTGTGTGTGCGTATGTATCTGTGCGTCTGTGTGTGTGTGTGTGTGTGAGGACGTCACTCCTCCGCTCCTCTCAGGATGAAGAGGATCCAGTACAGCAGTTTTCCTGCTTGAGCTGGACTGAGAAGCAGAGATCTGTCCTCGTTCTCCAGACTTCACCATGAGACTTCTTCTGTTTGCAGTCCTGCTGCTCCTCACACACACCTCACAGCAGCAGAACACTCCCAGAAAGAAGCCCAGCGCTAAGAAAGGTAAGACCGGAGGATTTCTGCTCATTTCTGTCTTCAGTTAGATCATTTATTCATTTGATTATTCAAGCTGAAAGCTGCATTGATGTTGAGAAAATTTAGAGAGCATCACTTGAAAAGCATGTTGCTGTATGAAGAAAATAAGCATTGATATGTTTAATACATTTGGATGTTACTGATCTTTAAATGAACTATTTTTCTTATTTGAATTAAGTCGAATACAATTGTAAAGTTTAAAAATCCGTTACAAAAAAACAACAACTAATTTCTATTAAACTAATGTAATAAAGTATTAAATATATAAAAATATGAATAAATTAAAAATAAAATCTATTTATTAAAATACTATAGCATTAAGAAAAAAGAAAACAAATTTATTTAAAATGCATCCATGCATTTTACTTTTTTATTTTTGTAATACCCATGCATGATTCTATAATTATTTTTTCATGTGAATTTGTTTTGAAATTGGTTCCTGATTTTTCATTTCAATCATCCTAAGATGTGCTCTCTGTAAAATTCATTTATAAAATAAAATAAAATATAATAATCAATAAGGATATATATATATATATATATATATATATATATATATTGCATTAAGAAAACAAATTAATTATTGTAATTCATCCATGCAATTTTTTTTTTGTAATTCCCATTATCCTCAATGATTCTCTTAACTGTAACACTAAAAAAGGCTTAATTTTCAATAAAAATTGTCAATATAATTGTATTATTTCTTTCATGTGATTTTAGTTGGTTGTTGATTTTCCATTTGATTCTGTTCTGTCCCTGTCAGACTCAGATGCTCGAGCCAGCGCTGCTCTGGAGGACCTACAGCAGCAGATCAAGGACATCGTGGAGGAGCTGAATCTTGTAAAGGAGCAGCAGGCTCTGCAGACGGGTGAGAGCTTACAGACCTGGACTCTATCTGCACTACTGAAGCATCCAGACGTTATTATATAACCCTAACACTAGCCTGACTCGTCTGTTTAACTGTAAAAAACTAAAAAATGAACACTTTGTACCATAGACTGTGGCGTATTGTTTGGATTAGAGTTTTTCCACTTGCATAAGACACATGGCCTCCACATCCACATGTAGCTTTTGATGATTCTTACAGCTTCTGTTTTCCCTGCAAAACAGAGTCAGATGTAATTCAATCTTTGATCTATGAGAAGATGTTCAGACAAATATGTCATATATTATAAGATTATATGGCTGATAATTTAAAAACAAAAGCCAAAAATCACTCTTAGTTGACATTCCAAGCCAAAGCAACAAGTTTGTTTGACATTTGAACAGGTGGATGTTTATTACCTTTTTAAAGACATATTCTGCACTTTTGTATCATTTTATGTAAATAAAGGTTTCCTGCTCCAAAGTCAGTCATAATTACAATTTAGATGATCGTTTCCCACTCACCCTTGGTCGTTTACTATTAAACTGCCTGTTTTATTCTGCACCTGAAGATATATGTAAATGACCTCTGTTGTGATTGGCTGACCAGTGCGTGTGGGCGTGTCTCACAATCCGTGTATCACGAAGGGAGGGGCAAGCTGCAGGTGTTAATATCTAAATGTTGCAATACAGTAGTATCATGTATTTTAATGAGCTCAAAATGCCATGGGTTTTAACTTACACTTTTTTATTTTAAAAGGACAACACACACTTTTTTACATTATGATCCATTTAAACAATGTAAACAACGTTTCTTTATTCTCCGCTAGTCTGCTTGAGAGGTATAAAGATCCCCGGCAAGTGTTTTCTGGTGGACACCGTGAAGAAGCGCTACCACACGGCCAACGAAGACTGCATCGCCAAGGGAGGAATCCTCAGCACTCCGCTGTCTCTGGACGAAAACACGCTACTCCGTGATTATGTGCGCCAGAGCCTCGGACCAGACGCTGAAATCTGGCTGGGCGTAAACGACATGCAAATTGAGGGCGTGTGGATGGACCAGACCGGCTCAAAAATCCGCTACCAGAACTGGAAGCTCCCGGAGCCTGACGGCGGCCTCGCGGAGAACTGCGCCGTTCTCTCCGGCGACAAGTGGCTCGACGAGCGGTGTCGTGAGGAGCGGGCCTCCGTCTGCGAGTTTAACATCGTCTGAGATTGTCCAGCGTGGCGATTCCCTTGACCTTAGCTGTCCTTTCCATTGCACAATCCTGCTTGCTCCGTAATTGTATATTTTTTATCTTGAGAGCAAAGATTGTAATTTTACTCCATAAAAATGTTCAGATACCAAAGATGATCTATAATCAAAGATTGAACACTGTAATAAAAGTCATTTTTGGACAGTCTCCATTAAGATCCAGCCAAAAACACACACTAAGCAAACATTACCGAATCATAAATCAAATGGTCTTTTAGTAAGAAGTCCAGCCACCTGATAAAATCCTGCAGAACGATGATTATTTCAGATAGCTTTGTTACTTGTTTATTGTCTAACAAATAAATGTCTAGCCTGATATAACCTGACTACATCATTTTATCTCAATAAAATGTTTATCAAATATGTGCTTGTATGATATTTCACACATTTGGTGTAAAACAGGCCTATGTGAAGGTCTGGAGAAAATGTATATGCCCATAATTTATTAAATATTTTGGCTGATTCGATTATGCTACAATTGAGAGTTGAATTGTCAGATCCATGTATCACATTTACCTTGGGATACACAATATCAGTCACTGGCTGATATTACAGATTTTTATTTATTTATTGTTATCATGGACAATGACATATTTATTATTGACTGATGATTTCTGTCCATTTTTACATTTAGATTGAATTTGCATCATCTAACACTAGGTATAAATGTTAAATGTAAACTTTAGCTAAATATCACATTTTCTAACTGATGCCTACATTTACTTGTATTCTTTCTAATTTCAATTTATAAAGAAAACAGCATACTTTAACATCAGCCATTTATTGGTTGCCGGGCATGATCAATATCAGACAGAATTATTTGACAAATCCATGGTGGGAAATATAAAAACTGTTTATCTGGTCTGTGTGTGGTTATCGTCATTGTTTATATACATTCTAAACAGAGAGGAACATCTATTTTAAATATCTGAGAATTTATTTTAGGAATGCACAACGTAAATATACAGACTTGGAAAAACAGAAACACATATGAAACCTGCAGCCTGGAGAGAATCACTGTTAAAATAAAACAATTATCCAATAGAGAAAGTCATTCTTCCATGAAGGGATTCAACTCTCAAACGGCTTAATTCTGTACATTCAGGCTAAAAGGCCATAAAAAATCTTTAAAACCATACTTTTAATAAACTATACATGCAAAATACACCTGTGGCCACTAAGGCGGCAAAAGAGAGCGTAGCCTTTTAACATCAAATTTATACAACAACATTGTCTTTGTGTGCGCATTTTTCTAGGCTTGTAGCCAATGGCTTTTCTGCTCCCCCAATAAAATTTTAACGGTTTGTTAAAAACCCGAGCAGTCGAATCATCATATGATTCCACTCCACATCCGGCTTTATCCTCAAATTGCCTCCTCGTATTCCGGCTCAGTATTGCTATCAGTGTCTGATTCCATTTGTGGGTGTAGTCTGGATTCGTCGGCAGACAGGCGAATAGGATTTATATCCCCGAAACTCTTGAAAGTGTGCAGCTCGTTATCTACCATCCTACGATCTTCGAATCCTAAGCTACCCTGTGATACCAGTGGCGAACGAGGCCTCTGGAGATTAAAGGTGTTGGGCGGCTGTAGGAAAGGCTGATATGCATCTCGATCTCCTCCTCTTCCTTCGATCGAATATTCAGCGGGAGAATCCTTAGCCGACGGTATTGAGTCCGAGGGTCCCGTGAACGGATGGTACGCGTCCACCTGATGTCCGTTGCTCCAAGCTCCGTTGTCGACCTCTGCAGGTTGGTTCTTGTCCACAAAATTTCCGTACATTGTTGGGTCATCAATGGAGGCGTAGACGTGGGACTCATTGTCTGCTCTGGATTTTGGGAAGGTGGCGTTACCCGGAAGGAAAGGTTTCCCTCTGGGCAAAAAGATGGAGGACCTATTGGTCTTAGGTTTGTTTTTCCTTCTAAATGAGAAGAAAATAGTTTGAAAATGTATTTCATTGTATTTTCAAATTTATAATAGAACACAGAAGAAAATTCAGACTCACTTTCGAATGACGCACACAACTATAAGTGCGATGATTAGCAGCAAAAACAGAACCCCGACTACAGCCAAGATAATGCTCAGGAAGTTCTCTGTATGGGAAGGGAAAAAGGAATGATTATCTTCCATTGCAATACTTCTAACAACAACAACACCACCAAGTATAGTGTGATCAATGCACAAATCCATTCAAATGAAGACAAAATGTCCTTGCACACCGAGTCCGAAATTCTCGTCCAAAATCTTTGCACTTTAAAAAATAAATACGCCATCACGTTGTTTCAATCACGTTTACACACTGCCTCTGAAACTTTCGTCCATCATAAAAAAAATCAAATCGGGTTTGATTTTCTACGTATTTCGCATCCGTAGAGAGCATTTTGAGAGGCGTTTTGACAATTCAGAGCCATCGAATGACGAATACGAGAAATACAAAAATTTCGGACTCAGTGTGCAACGACCTAAACTTCTAAATGAAAGTGTTTTGCTCACTGGTTTCCTTGTGCAGAGTGACCTTAGAGAGCACAGCGAAGCGTCCGGTCTTGGGCTCGCAGTTGGACATGTTCAGGTAGAAGCTCTGCTGTTGGATGACGGTGTTGTCGAAACTCTGATCTTCTCTCCAGGACAGCGTTTGGCCTCGTGAGTCCAGCGGTCTGATCGCGACCTCTGTGTGGCCCGAGTCGCATACGGGCTTGCTGACGTTGGTGAACTGCATCTCGGCCTTGTGCTCTTGAGGAACGCTGACGATCCACGAGATGGACGAGGAAGGATTCATGCCATCGGGCCAGTTGGGCGTCGCAAGGTACATGGATCCCGAAACGAATGGAGATACGGTGTAGATTACATTCTCTGTGAAGAAAGCAGGAAGACAATGCTATGAGACTCAACTCTATTACAATAGAAAAACAATATTATAGTTTTACTGTGTTTTTGATCAAATAAATGCAGAATTCTTTGAAAAACATTAAAGGTAGTAATTATTCCATACTTTATACTTACCAGTGATCTCTGGACTCATGGCGACTTTTAAGAAAGGTCCTTTCTCCTGGTTCAGGTCTTTTATCATTTTAGGAGTTACGGTAATGGAAACGTTCCCTTTGATTTGGATTTTCTGGATTGTGCCTTCAGCCAGAGAGCAGAACTGGCCGATGTTGGAGCCGTCAGTCTCAGAGATCAGCAGAGAGACTCTCTCGTTACACTCCTTGTCTGGGGCTGACTGGTGCAGGTTATTGTTAGAGGACGTGAGATCCACGGTGCCTTGATCGAGCACACGGAGCAGCCAGGTGAACTGATGGAGGGGAACATGCAGACTGGGGTCCAGCGTGGGAATAGTGAGGGACGTCCCGCTGGTGGTACGAGAAGATGTACTCGGACAATCTAGAATTGCATGGAGGAAAGAGACAATCAAGATAATGTGGTGAATGAATCTCAAAATGATTCTGTCAAGATTATGATTTCATGACTGTCATCTATCTATCTATCTATCTATCCATCTATCCATCTATCTATCTATCTATCTATCTATCTATCTATCTATCTATCTATCTATCTATCTGTTTTGCCTATCTATCCATCTATCTATCCATCCATCCATCGGTCTTTCTGCCTATCTATCGGGCTGTTTTGTCTATCTATCTATCCATCCATCTATCCATCGGTCTTTCTGTCTATCTATCCATCCATCCATCTGTCTTTCTGTCTATCTATCCATCCATCCATCTGTCTATCGGTCTTTCTGTCTATCTATCTTTCTGTTTTGTCTATCTATCTATCCATCCATCAATCCATCAATCCATCTATCGGTCTGTCTATCTATCGATCCATCCATCCATCCATCTATAGATCTGTCTATATATATCTATCGGTCTGTCTGTCAATTTGAGACCACACCTGAAGAGTCAAAGCCAGACCAAACAAAGCATTTTTTCCAAGTCTAATTTTCATTGTGTTCATGTGACAGTCAACTGGGCATGTGTGCAGCATTTATGCGCTCCCAGTTACCGATGGTTTTGGTGGCCGTCAGCTGCAGGTCCTGCACGGGGCAGTCAAGGAAGGACAGGTCAGCTTTGGTGCCCGCAGGAACCACTATTTTCTCCTGCGCCACAGAGTTCAAGCTCATTTCACAGTACGACTCTGGGTTTTTATTCTCTATTTGCAGGCTCAATCCCTCCTCTTTCCGGAGATCCACAGAGCAAAGATCTGAACAGAATAGTAAGACAGACAAGCAACATTAAAGCATGACTTAATCAAGATCAGATACCCTAAATAGCAATATTATTTCAAACACAAAACCAAATCTACATGCTTCTCCTTACATGGTGTCCCACCCCTGAACACTGCCACATTTATGTTCAAAGAAAGTCCAGGAACATTGTTCCCTCTTTTTGCTTCACAACTGGTAAGAGTCAGGCTGAAATCTCCCTGTTTATTGATCGGCTGAACGTCTGTTGGTTCCTTAGTGAATGAAGTCTTGTCCCCCAGTGTATAATCAACCAAGACCTTATTATTTTGGCATTCTGGTGGAGTGTAATGTTGAAAGAGAACTGTAAAATTTTGCATTGGCATAACACCAAAGTTCCATTTAATTTTTTCTTCACTGTAGTGGCCTGTGCCGTAATTTGGTGTGAAGAAATCAGCAGATGACAGTCCTCTGGGCAGCTTGACGTCCACCACAACCAATGCTGTAGATGCAAAGAACAAGTAATAAAATAATTTCCAATCAAAAATGAAACACTCAAGAAACAGTTTTTGTTCCACATCATTCTTCTAACCTTTTGTATCCGGTCCTATGGACACTTTGAAGTCAGATGGGTTCAGGGCTGTATCTTTGGGAACCTCTAGAGACACACGTCCTCTAAACAAGGCCTGGATACGACTGATGGTACCGTTCCGACAAAACCTGCCGATGGAGTTCGGACCTGACCGCTGGTATGTAATGATGGTGTAGGTGTGTTTGTCTGGACAGGATTCTGAAGGCTTGATCTGTCTCATTCCTGGAGCTGGAAAGTCCAGTTGAAACATCTGGCTTGATTGAACCTTCAGATCCCAGGTGAAGGTTCTGCTGAACTTCAGGAATCGGGTTGTATCCGGATGCACTGCAATGATGCTGCAGGCTGTCGGCGAACAATCTGTGATTGGAATAAAAAGTAAAGATTTAGTGTTTTACAAGGTGATATTTACCAAATGGATAGTTGAGACTCTACGTTTTGCTACTCGCCGATTTTTTGGTTGATCTCCACAGTAAAGACGTCACCCGGCTGAGAGCAGTTGAAAGTCACATTGGTGGGCCGAGCTTCAGTGAGTTGCAGGTTGGAGTTACAGGTCTGAGACGGACTTTCATCCTTACACACTTCACAGTCCAGACTCTGATCTGCCTTCTTACTGAAGAGTACTATGGTGCCAGAGTCAGGGGTCACCTCAATTTTATGACATTCTGAAAAAATAATATAATATAACATATGCATAAAAGGAGAAATAATAATAATAACTTATAAATGTATCATATATATATATATATATATATATATATATATATAAGGGGTGTAATGGTTCTCAGTAAAAAAAGTTCTCAATAAAAAAATCTAATCGTATTGTTCTCCACCCACAATTCAGCACACACTTGCAATCTGACGATGCATAGGCATCTATAATATGGTTTGTTGAAAATAAATAAAACAGTCAGACAGAGTATGTTTCTGTCAATTGATACGCATTCTAGCTTCCCCAAAAACTTTGTTCAACGTGAGTGCCGTATGCTCTAATATTACCAGTCATTTGAGCCGTCATCACCTGGGCCCAGTTTTTCAAAAGTAATCCACTAGGATTTTGGATAACGGATTGGATCAAATGTTGACAATGGGTTTTTCAAAAGAAAAAACGGATTACATAATCGGATTAGATCACGTAATCCAATTTGGTTTTGACGGTCATCCGTCAGGCTACAGTGATTAGGTAGGCTTTAACGTATTCAGCCTTTCAGTATAGGCCTACAGCAAAGTGGAAAGAGTTTGGCCTCATAAAATAATCCCCCAAACAGCTGTCAAAATTGACCAAAAACAATACATTTTATTCTGTCACTAATTGATATATATATATTCATCACAGAAAATATTTTTGTTTTTAGAATATTTATTAGTGATGCATGCAATGATTACAGAATAACCAAAAAAATGCAAAGAATGGCAATCACTGATTTTTGAAATCCTAAACAAATCCAAATCAGAAATAGTGTCTAACTATTGCGTCCCTTGTTGCACGTCCTGTTTGCTCGTTCTGGCAGAATGCAGGAGGTTGGTTAGGGTCTCCAAGGGGCTCAGGTGCATCATTGTCAGCACAGAGAGGGACATTGCGCTTAGTAGCGATGTTGTGCAGGACAATACAGGCAAGGGAATTATGAAATTATTGTGGAGTATTTGACATTAAGTCTTTTTTTTTAATTCAATACATCTATATTTGAAACTTGTTATAAATATCCTCAATGTACCGTGTTTGTTACTTAGTTTTTCTACTTGTTGCTCTTTACATATCTATAGTTCTACATTGTGATTTCCTATCCTGTTTGAGCACTGGTTATCCAGATTTGGTGATCCTGAAAAGTTCCTATCCGGATCAGATTGATCCAATCCAATGTTGCTTTGAAAAACTGGCTCAAAAGTAAGATGGATTACGTGATCACGGATCGCAAAAAAAAGGATTACTAAATCCAGATCAATTTGATCCAGATAAAATTTTTTTGAAAAACTGAGCCCTGGGTGTTGATAGCGTGTGAGCAGCACAGGTGAAACCTGGACAGCACACATTGCTATCTGTTTAAACTAAACTAATTTAAGCCTTGCCAATTTAAACATTCGAGTGCAAACGCGAAAGAACTTGCGGGAGCTGTAAGAAGATTTGTGTGTCATCCGAAGCACTTGCGCGTACTATCCGTCTTGGATAGTATCCCTAGTAATAGTCAGTTATGTCTTAAGTGAATGCAAACAGTTGAGAAAGAACGCATGTGTACAGTATCAGTTTACTGGATCTGTGCCTTATGTCTTAAAGTGACATCAGCCTAATAATCCTGAGGTCTGCGTTTTCAATGTTAAATCAAACAACAAAAGACCAAGAGAAAATCACTCACTGCTCTTGACCTTTTTTACAGTCTATGCTCTTAACTGAATAACTTTTGTAACTTTAATAATAATTAATTTGTATTCAATGTATGCAGTGAAGATTATATGCAATGTTGTTTTACATTTGATTACATTATTCAATTTCTGTACCTGAAAACTACTGTTAGATACCTAAATAACCTGAAAAGCGCTGTTTATTTTATTTGTATCTTTGCTCTTTTGTATTTATTTGTGCAATTGCTTGTAGTTTGACTTTTTTCTTTTTTTCTTTCTTTTTATTTGACAGGAGCTCTTTTTTCCTGAACATAGAACATACCGAACCAAACCAAAACCGTGACCCTAAAACCCTGATAAAAACCGAACCGTGAGTAATTTAAACCTTTACACCCCTACAAATATATATATATATATATATATATATATATATATATATATATAAATCAAACTGTGAACCCAAAACTGAGGTACGTACCGAACTGTGACTTCTGTGTACCTTTACACCCCTAATATATTAAAAATAAAATATAATAATCAATAATAATTTAAAAAATAGGCCCCTATAAAGAACCATTCCTTTCTAAACTTTGTCCATTTGCTAGATTAATTGGCAGTTGGTTTAATATTATTTTTGCTTTGTGTGAACAGGCCTATAAGCACTCATCCCATTAGAAAAAATATATTTAAATATATAAATATACATGGAGAATGGATGATACATTGAGACGATTTTATTTTAATTTAAATTGCATTACATATATTAAAATATATCATATTCATATATTAAACAAAAATAACATGTAATAATATTTCATCAATTATTTACAAAATGAGGCCTATTCACGATTTTTTTTTCTCAAAACTTTTCTATTTTGCTATTGACTTGAAAGGACTTCTGTCCGTGTTTTTTCTTATGACTTATTATTAACAATTGGTTTCATTTATTATTTTTGCTTTGTGTGAACAGGCCTTTATATGGACTCAATCTATTAGGCAAATTATGCAATAAAAATTTAATTCAAGTATTTAATTAATCTAAACTGCTCTTGGACAGAGAGATACAAAACCCTACAAAAGTTACTAACCCTACAAAACAATCAATATAGAGCCACTATGGTGGCTAGCCAATATGTAACCCACATAAAAGCAAACAGAAACACAAAGGACTGATTCAGGACTTGAACAGGAAGAGGTCATGAGCGAATACAGCCGCACATTACACTACACACGTCAGGCATTCTGGGATCCTCCCTGATTACATTAAGAAAACAACAGCACCTTGCCCATATAATAACTGGGAAATTCTGACGTTGCAGAAGGTTGCATGACAGCATATTTCCATTTTGGATATTTTGGTTGGTTCTTAAAGTGAAGTCTACTTTGTTCAAACGCTGGTCCATATGCGCATTAATATCTTGTACCACACTTGATAGAAAGACAATCACAAGTTTAGACACGATTTTGATTGCACAAATCTAACTGACTTTCAACAAGACACAAGCAACCCAACAGAAGAGAAGCATCCGCAGCATCTCATATTACTCCATAAGAATGACAACTTCTGCAAATATTTACTCCTCCAGCCTTTAACCTGAACCAGGTTAACATACATATATATATATATATATATATATATATATATATATATATATATCAGGAACTTAATCAGGTTATTTGTTTAGAGTGACATAACTGGTAAAGGTGTGAGGGGAAGATATAGAATGCAAATCGAACAATGAGTTTGTTTGTACAGTTTCTGGTTTAGGCATCTTTGGCATTATAAAACAACTTAATCATGAAAATGATCAAATGCAGAAGAAAATGTAACAAAAAAATAAATAAATAACACTTTCATCCCATTTTAATCATTAATACATCAGGAACACTCTGAAGGTACCTTTCAACACTGTGAAAATGAAAGTCAACTGTCTCAAAAGCTGAAATGTCAATAGAAAAGCAAACAACAGTTGACATTTTCAGATATGCATTTCACGTGGAGAAAACAGTGAAAGCCTCATGTTTTTCCCTCCCTGCCCAAGAGCATGTTACAGCAAACTGCCCTCCATTTGTACAGTAACAGATTGTCAGTCAATAATTAACTAGATATTTTTCACAGCAGCTGTCATAATTGCAAATGTGTTGATTTTCATAGTAGGCCATAATGGAGGCCAGATGCAGTTCAACTGTGAAAAACTCTCTCATTCTATATTTCAATAACGATTTTATATAAATAAACACCCAGCATAAATTTAATGAAATTAATTGTCTCATGCAAACTATTTTAAACAAACTCTCCTAATACTGTCGGTTCAGAAACTGTCGTATCATGAGGGCTCTCTGACACATATGAGCTCTTTATATAACATATTTTAATGAATTTCAATAGATAAAACATTAAAACCTGGTAAATGATACATAATTGAAACATGACAGTGACGAGGATGTTTAAACGTGTTTGGGGTGGTGCTTCTCTGAAGACTCACCTGAGATTATGTGAATCTGCAGTAAAATTAATCCAATGAGCACAGGAACCACGCACGAGCCCATCATTCCTCTTCAGAGGTTCCTAAACTTTCCAAAATATGTGTTTGTGTTTTAAAAATCGTTTGATTTAAATCCTTGGATCGTGCATGGTGGATTGAGTTAGTCTGACCGCACAGGCGCTTCCTGGTTCTGATACCTGTTGTGCACGCAGAAGGGCGTGTGCGCGCGCAGTTTACCTGTCCAAACTTGTGTTCAGGATCATCATTCTCAGCTGAGAAATGCTATTGCATTATTCAAAAAACAGTTTACCTCACATGAAGCGATACATCCGAGAGATCTGACTTTAAAGGCACACAAATAAGATGAATCCTTTTATTTTCTTCGGGCACAAAATCCAATCGCTTCAACGTCTGTGATTTTTCACGTTTATTAGATTGGCCAACATCATTCTTTGCTTTTCCTCAGTAGAGATTGATTACTCAAGCATTTCAGCTCGATTTTCTGAGGACAATGATTAATATTCATGAGCCATGAGCCAAGTCTTCCTCCATTGGAAGGTTATCGAAAAGACGTCATCGCACATAATTAATATTCATGAGCCAGGATTTCACTTTGATAGGATGCGTATTTTAGCCCAGTCGTTTGATTGTTACTAAAGTCGAAGTTGTTAACTTTGTAAAGTTTCTCTTTTTGAAGTAATACAATGTAACGTAACCTTAAATTATGTTGCACTGATTTAAAAAAAAATAATTAATTGTGAAACGACATAGCCTTCTATGTGGCTAAACATCCTCTTGAAAATGTCTAAAATGAATGCGCCTTACTATTTATGCAAATTATTTTCACTTACTGTTGTGCTTTCGTGTAATGAGTCCAAACACGCCCGCAGACAACAGCATTCCAGTCATGTCAGTGTCAGCAGCCCGAAGGCCCTTTCACAGCACCTTCATTAGGGAAAGAGTCACCAAACACGAATAGATAAGTAGATTTCATACCCCATCCAACAGGAAGCCTATCACAAGAGACAACACTTTCATCATGGAGTTTGTTTTCCCCTTTCTGATCTCTCCATTCACAGATCTCCATTTACATTCCATTAAAGACGATGTGAAAGCAGGAAATACATTATTGAAATGCATTTTTATGTATGTCATGGCAGATTGGTTATCAAAGCATTCAAATAGAAGATCGCCCCATTAATGGTCTATTGTCTGATAAATGAACCCTGTGGTTACAGATTTCTAGGCTATGGCCTACAGGAAGGAGCATTTAAATGACAGTTTCTCACACATTAAAATTCAAGCAAAACAGCCAGACATGTTTCTGAAAGGCATACACAATTAATTCACAATCTTTTAAACCTTTTTGCACAATATCATGTGCTTATACAGAACAAATAGCATTCAATAACCAGCAGAAACTGGTCTGATTGGGAATTTCATCTCCAATAAATGTGTAAGTTTACATGTAAACGAACACACTTAAATGTATATAATATTTAATAATAGTATATAATGTAGTAGAGTAATGGTCAGATAGATAGATAGATAGATAGAGTGACAGACAGACAGACAAACACACAGATAGACAGACAGACAGACAGACAGACAGACAGACAGACAGATAGATAGATAGATAGATAGATAGATAGATAGATAGATAGATAGATAGATAGATAGATAGATAGATAGATAGATAGATAGAATGAATGACAAAAATATATATACTCGCAGTTACTTATATCTCATCTAGACTGATGTCATCAGTTCCATGTAATATCTCAGCAGGTCCACTAACAGCTGTTAGTGATATATATATATATATATATATATATATATATATATATATATATATATATATATATATATACAGGTCCTTCTCAAAAAATTAGCATATTGTGATAAAGTTCATTATTTTCCATATTGTAATGATAAAAATTAAACTTTCATATATTTTAGATTCATTGCACACCAACTGAAATATTTCAGGTCTTTTATTGTTTTAATACTGATGATTTTGGCATACAGCTCATGAAAACCCCAAATTCCTATCTCAAAAAATTAGCATATCATGAAAAGGGTCTCTAAACGAGCTATTAACCTAATCATCTGAATCAACTAATTAACTCTAAACACCTGCAAAAGATTTCCTGAGGCTTTTAAAAACTCCCAGCCTGTTTCATTACTCAAAACCGCAATCATGGGTAAGACTGCCGACCTGACTGCTGTCCAGAAGGGCATCATTGACACCCTCAAGCAAGAGGGTAAGACACAGAAAGAAATTTCTGAACAAATAGGCTTTTCCCAGAGTGCTGTATCAAGGCACCTCAGTGGGAAGTCTGTGGGAAGGAAAAAGTGTGGCAAAAAACGCTGCACAACGAGAAGAGGTGACCGGACCCTGAGGAAGATTGTGGAGAAGGACCGATTCCAGACCTTGGGGGACCTGCGGAAGCAGTGGACTGAGTCTGGAGTAGAAACATCCAGAGCCACCGTGCACAGGCGTGTGCAGGAAATGGGCTACAGGTGCCGCATTCCCCAGGTCAAGCCACTTTTGAACCAGAAACAGCGTCAGAAGCGCCTGACCTGGGCTACAGAGAAGCAGCACTGGACTGTTGCTCAGTGGTCCAAAGTACTTTTTTCGGATGAAAGCAAATTTTGCACGTCATTCGGAAATCAAGGTGCCAGAGTCTGGAGGAAGACTGGGGAGAAGGAAATGCCTAAATGCCTGAAGTCCAGTGTCAAGTACCCACAGTCAGTGATGGTCTGGGGTGCCATGTCAGCTGCTGGTGTTGGTCCACTGTGTTTTATCAAGGGCAGGGTCAATGCAGCTAGCTATCAGGAGATTTTGGAGCACTTCATGCTTCCATCTGCTGAAAAGCTTTATGGAGATGAAGATTTCATTTTTCAGCACGACCTGGCACCTGCTCACAGTGCCAAAACCACTGGTAAATGGTTTACTGACCATGGTATTACTGTGCTCAATTGGCCTGCCAACTCTCCTGACCTGAACCCCATAGAGAATCTGTGGGATATTGTGAAGAGAAAGTTGAGAGACGCAAGACCCAACACTCTGGATGAGCTTAAGGCCGCTATCGAAGCATCCTGGGCCTCCATAACACCTCAGCAGTGCCACAGGCTGATTGCCTCCATGCCACGCCGCATTGAAGCAGTCATTTCTGCAAAAGGATTCCCGACCAAGTATTGAGTGCATAACTGAACATAATTATTTGAAGGTTGACTTTTTTTGTATTAAAAACACTTCTTTTATTGGTCGGATGAAATATGCTAATTTTTTGAGATAGGAATTTTGGGTTTTCATGAGCTGTATGCCACAATCATCAGTATTAAAACAATAAAAGACCTGAAATATTTCAGTTGGTGTGCAATGAATCTAAAATATATGAAAGTTTATTTTTTATCATTACATTATGGAAAATAATTAACTTTATCACAATATGCTAAGTTTTTGAGAAGGACCTGTATATATATATATATATATCCATCAAAGGTCTTCACAGTGTCTCCTCCCTGATACACACACACACACACACACACAATAACACATATAAATACACCCGCATACACTGGAGAATTGACATGTTCTCCGCTTACCGCCGGAGACAGAGTCTGTCTGCAGGAGCAGGACATCCATGACACTTTCCCTTCCCCGTCTCTGTCTGACACACACACAGAACATGGACACACACTCTTTATGCTTTGGTAAGGTCCACGTCATGAATCTAATCTGTGGAGTGAGTCCAAAATGTTTGCATGGGTATAAACTGGTGCCTAATGTTTATAGTTCAGTTTATCAAGCTGAAGAATTGTTCGTTTAAGAGATGTTTGGACTTTCAAAATATGTCATGATGTTTACAGAATTTTTCAGAAATTCAGTTCAGAGGTGTAAAACTATAGATAAATTCTATGTTACAATCTTACTCAATTAAAAGTTTAACCAGCGTTTGTTTAGTGAAAGTAAGTGAATAAAAATAAATAGGATGAATTCAGGATGATTGGGACACTTACATTTCCCCAATTCATCTTAATGGCAAAAAGTGTCTCAATCACCACTAAATAAATAAATGAATATCAGGCGACTTTCATTAAAGTATTAAATAAATATTTATATTTTTCACTTCTTTATAAACAGATCGATGATATATAGAATCAGAGAATTTCTCATTAAAGTAAATTTTGACATGCACCTTTGTAATGAGACTACGATGTTTTCTTCTTCTTCTTCTCCTTTTTAATTTTTTTTTTTTAGTTATTACCATGATCATAATATCATGGTGTTTTTTAGGTATACTTTGAAGATGCATAATGTTGTGTATGAATATAATGATACAATTATACATATATTAAGGTATTACCATCTGGTTTACCACAGTATTATCACAGATCATTTTGTAATTGAAATGGTAGAAACAGCTTTGATATAATTTATCATGTTATCATAGTTTGGTTTATTTTGATGTAAAAAAAAAATTACAGACACTTTTACTTTGTCAGGTTGAGATGGGAGAAAACAATGTCATGAATAATTATGAAAAGTTGAAAATAAATTTGTTAAACCAGCATTATAATTTTACATTATAGCTAGAAATGATAGATTATAACAATGAAAAATAAATGATGAAAAAATAGCAAAACAAGTTTTTCAATTATAATAATATTCATTGTGTATTTCAAAATTAGGGCTGTAATGTCATCGATTGTGTTTGACAGGTGTGATGATCAGTGGAGTTGAGTTTTTACCTCCATAGTTGAAGGATGGGCAAAAATATGGATAGAGTTTCCCAGTGAAAGACTGATCAATGAAAGAGTAGATATGAGAGCTGGACTCCACATCATAAAAGGAGACCAGACCCTCCTCATAATCCACAAACACACCGACCCGCTGCGGCTTCACTCTCACACACAGAGAGACAGGAGGACCAGCACCGGCTTCATATTCATTCTCATACATCAGCCACACAGTCCAGCATCCATTACTGGGAGTCAGTGGGATATCTCCCTTCCTGTTAATGGATTCTCTGACCACTCCTAAAAACCATTCAGTCTTTCCCTTCACCTGCACCTCAAAATAAAATCTCCCTGAGGAGAATCCCTCCTTTCCCAGGACACATACACATTTATCAAATCTCTCTGGATTGTCTGGCAGTTTCTGTTCAATGAGTCCATGTCTCACTTGTTTTCCATCATCAATCAGGATGAGTTTAGGATGAGCTGTATCAGGATCCAGAGTCACATCCACTGAAAACAGAGAATATGAATCACAACTTAATACAGACTTTTAGTGATGATGTTTGTAATATTGAATCAGTTGTTAATCATACTGTAGGTCAGTGATGAAGCTGTGAGTATGTGAATGTAATCTAGTGTAGTGCAGACAGCACACTGTACCTGCATACTGCTGGATCCTCTTCACATCTGTAGAGACACATGACAATAACACATCAGCAGATCTTTGACATGTTTATGTGTGGAGTTATAAAACTTAAAGATTTAAGAATATATTTAAAGGGGTCATATAATGGTACATGCACTTTTACAAGTTGATTGTACTGAAATGTGTGTTGGAAGTGCCTGTACACAACCATCATATAATGATAAAAATCCATCCAGTGTTTTTGTTTTTAATCTCCTTATATGTTTTCCCCTGTCTCAAACTGAGCCGATATTGTGACGTCAATAAATCGGACGCCCCTCCCACGATTGATAATTGACAGCAGTTTCAACACAGACCCGCCCTTAGCGAGCTGTCATCGTAGCCCGTCTAAGCATAGACACGTCTAAGCAATTGTGGTGTTCTGTTCTTGAGTGTAATGAACCCTACCTGTAATAACGAACACAGCAGTCATTTTCATGTTCCTAAATCCAAACCACTGAAGACGCAGTGACTGAGTTTTGTTTTCGAAGGGAATATTCCCCACGATCAACGTCAATGCTTTCATGTTTGCGCGAATCATTTCTCACCAGATTGCTTTATAAACGAGGGTCAGTATGAACTAACGTATACTTCAGTAACTTAAACACATAGCGTTTGTATTGTTGTATTACAAATTTATTAAATGTTTAATTTAGGTTCCAATACTTATACTTTAGTACTCAATACTTTAGTAGACTGAATTTAGCATTTGAGGTATAAATGGTGATATCAGAGATTCCAGCAAGAGATTCCTTGCCAATCCTGTTCTCTCTATTGTAAGTTAAATGAGTCAGATTACTGAGACTCTCACCCTTTGTTTTAATGGCTCTCGGAGCCCCTGTCCCAGTCGTTGAATAGTCCGGCTGATTGGATCAGAATATTTGCATTTGAATCACACTGTTATGCTGACGAGATCAGGGCTGGGGAATTTCCTGTAACGTGCTGATTTCTGTACTTCATTTACATGCTTTGTTCAAGATTATCTCCACCTCTATGTAAATCCCTCCCCCTTGAAAAGTAAAAAGAATGTGCTTGAGTTATTGAGTTTTAGACTTGGACGACTACAGCATTGCAACAGCAAAGTCCTCAATAAAGAGTAACTTTTGCTTTGAAAGATATCCCAACGTCTCCTGGTCTCTGAAGAAAAAGTTTTTAAAAGTTTTGGTGCCGTGACCTGGATAGAAGCTACTCCAGATCCAGATTGAAACTTCAAGCTCAACAAAGATCTGACTGAATTCCAGACTGAATCTCTACTCACCTGAATCCAGATTGAAACTTCAAGCTCAACAAAGATCTGACTGAGTTTCCAGACTGAATCTTTCTGTACAACCAAGGGTTGGTTATCCAAAAGAACCATTAAGACCAGTACACATTTTTTTATCCTCTGCGCCGTCAGAGAAGAGTTAACAGACAGCTGTAGAGTTTGGTTAACTGAGTTATCCTCTAAAGTTTTCTTTTAGAGATGAAAGTTATTCTCTGTTCAGGCAGGGAAGATTAGCATTACGTGTTAATATTGTTTATCTTCTGTTTCGGCAGGGAAGAAAGTTATCCTCTGATTCAGGCAGGGAAGATTAGCATTACGTGTAAATATTGTTTATCCTCTGTTTCAGCAGGGAAGAAAGTTATCCTCTGATTCAGGCAGGGAAGATTAGCATTACGTGTTAATATGGTTTATCCTCTGTTTCGTCAGGGAAGAAAGTTATCCTCTGATTCAGGCAGGGAAGTTTAGCATTACTTGCTAATATTGTTATCCTCTGTTTTTCAGCAGAGAAGAATTGTTTATCTTCTGTTCTTGTAGGCAGGAAAGATTAGCGTAAAGTGCTAGTAATTTGAAGATAGGTTAACGACAGTTGGTCAGTTTTGAGTGTACCCTCTGTTGATCAGAGAAGTTTTTAGTGTTTGTTTGTGTGGTAACAAAGAAACTCACAAAATGGTTAGAAGGAATGCTAGACTGATCCCCACAACTGAGAAAGGTGCACTAGCTACCCCTTTATGGACAGACAGTGAGTTCAAGTCATTGTTAGGGGAGCAGATAGACTCCATAGTGACTGAGTCAGTCAGATTGAATTTGACAAAGAAATTTGGTGTTCACCCAGAAAAAGTATGGTCTATTGAAGAATGCAAGAAGGTGTTAGGTGCATGTATCAGGAAGAAAAATATAAAAGGCATTATCTGCTGCCACCGAGAATTTATCTTATCCATTGCACAAGAACAAGCTAGGTGTATTGCTAAGTTAAAAGAACAGAACAAACAATTGCTCACTCAAGTTTCCTGTCTCACGAAGAAGGTGGGCCATAACCAGGCCTCAACCAAATGTGACTCAGAAGAAGAACAGTCAGATGAAATTTATCCTGATTTACAAGCTTTCTTTGAAACAGATGTAGCCATTCAATCAGTAACTGATGAGCCTGTAGATTCAGTAAAGGTATGTGGCGCTAGGAGAAGATCTCAGGGAATTGAGGGAACTGAAAGTGTTCCTCCCAACTCTTCTGTTGTCCAAATCCAAACTGTTGCCAAAGCGCTAAGACCTAAAGATATAGAGAGACTATCCCAGAGCTTACCCTCAGTATGCACACATTTTTCTGAATTTAGAAGAGCATTGATCAGTAAAATGCGTCTTTACGACATGTCGTTGGCAGAAGTCACACAGCTGATGTCACAAATTCTAACTGAATCTGAATTCAACAGTTTTGAGTCTGCTGCTACTTCTGAACTACAACATGTCAGACAAGACGAATTGAGAAAGGGAGTTCTGAAAGCGTTAAAGAACATTTTTGGATCAAACATGGACTGGTCAAAGATCACTAGTTGTGTACAGAAGAAGGATGAGACTGTTAGTGAGTACACTGAAAGATTTTGTCAGTCAGCTGCAGCATACAGTGGGATAGCTGACACTTCAGAGAAGGTGCTAGATGATAATGGCCCCCTAGTTCGCACATGGTTTGATGGTCTTTTGTCAGAACATAGAAAGGCATTGCCTTTCTTAGACTTCACATGGTCCACTAGAACCCTGCAAAACAACATGGAGAGGTTAGCTATTTAGGAAAGAGACTCTGATGCCAAGGCAAGAGTAAAAATTGCAGCAGCATCCTTTAAGTTCAACACAGAGAATCAACAGAAACGCAAATGTCCTAAGAGAGAGGGCAGTTGTTATTATTGTGGTAAACATGGACACTGGGGAAAAGAGTGTAGGAAAAACAAAAAGAACTTTAGACAAGTTAACAATGTTACTTAACTTCTACTCAGTCTGCTTGCAACTCTGAAGCAGCCCCTCCCCTCGTCATTAAGCTCGTGTGGTAGCTTGTTGAGTTGTTAACCATTTGGGCTGTGAGTGGTTAATTTCCCCAGTAACTTACAACAAATATGAACAACTTATTTTTGTTTAATAGAACAAAAGGAAAGTGACTGTCTCAGCTTTCCTTTGGGGGATACTAGTTAAGTAAACTCACAGCCTTAAATGTTATGCTACAGCACAGGCCCTTCATCAGTAATGGTGTTAGGTCAGACTGTAAACGTAAAATGCCCTCATGCAGCGTCCACACTAATGAATCAAGCAAAAGAAACTTCTGTCACCTCCTCTCGTTGGGGAAATTTGTTAACTACCCTCACAGCCCCGAGCATTGTTTTACAGCGTGTGCCAGTCACAAACCCATCCTCATGTATGATGTCTGCAATGACTGAAGTTGTGTTAGAGGATGTAGGAGAAATGACTTACGATTGTGTTACGCTTACATGCACACCTACGAGTGAAGTAAAAGAAACTCCCATAGAGAATTCAGAATTTGAGTTGTTCGTTGACGGTTCAGCTCAAGTAATTGAAGGTAACAGAAACAAGCCATTAGAGCCTAAGTGGCATGGACCACATCAAGTGATGTTGATTACAGCAGCTGCAGTATTGTGTCAGGGAAGGAAAACCTGGACTCATGTGTCACACTGTAAAGTTGCTCCCCCACTTACAGGGATAGGATAGGACACGGAACAAGTGAGGAGCCCAGGGAAGAACCGAATGCAACAGGCTTCGGGGGCCAACCCTGCGGGGAAGACTCCCTCATAGGCCTTCCCCATCCACTTGTCCATCCTTACCTCACTGCTCCTTAGGTGTCAAAGGAATTAAGAAATAGGGAAAGAGGGAACAACAATAGCAGACTCAGAAAAGTTTAAGAAAACGACTAGACCCACTGCCAAACCAACTATCACAAAAGAAAAAAATACACAACGCAGAGACCCACATACGGAACCTTCAGTCATCCATCAACATGATCAAGATTGTCGTACTACTAACCATCAAGGACATCGCACAAAGTGTGGACTCCAGAAACAACATATTCTTAGAGCTGATGAATATGTTAAGAAATGCCTTGTTTGCTGGAAAGAACGTTTGCATGCAACACGCAGATGACTGCATTCCAGGACTCACTTGTGCACAAACATGGTGGTAAAGAACTCTTGGAGCATTAATACCATCTTATGGTGTCATGCAGGCCCTTGATCAACTCAGAAGCTTATCGAATTCTGTCAACGCAAGGAGGAGCCTGCACTATCATCGGCCCTGAGTGCTGCACCGGTTTGATGGATCCAACAGAGAACTTGAACAAAATCCAACAAGACATTGTTGGTCTTTCAGCAAAATTACACCAGATGACTGAAGATAATTCTTCATGGTTCGGAAACTTGTTAGGTAAACCGTGGATGTGGATAAAGGAAATAGCATTTCTACTATTGTTTCTCCTACTAGCGTACTATCTATGCGTCCACAGTATCAAGTGTTTCATTCAACAAATTAATCACGCCTCTCACGAGAAAATCACAGTTCCTACCAGAAAAGACTATTACCCGTAAGAACTTCACGGACCCTAAATTGCATGTTTTGTTTCTGTGTCAGCATGCAATTGCAGAAACATCAACACAGAGCATGTGCCTGTAACGATCACAAGCTACAAGAATGAACTTTTAAGTGTTTAAATTTGTATATAATGTGAGAGTTATTAGAACTCTCAAAGGGGGAACTGTTGTATTACAAATTTATTAAATGTTTAATTTAGGTTCCAATACTATAGTATATTAACTGAGAAAGTTTAGTAGACTGAATTTAGCATTTGAAGTATAAATGGTGATATCAGAGTTTCCAGCAAGAGATTCCTTGCCAATCCTGTTCTCTCTATTGTAAGTTAAATGAGTCAGATTACTGTGACTCTCACCCTTTGTTTTAATGGCTCTTGAAGCCCCTGTCCCAGTCGTTGAATAGTCCGGCTGATTGGATCAGAATATTTGCATTTGAATCACACTGTTATGCTGACGAGATCAGGGCTGGGGAATTTCCTGTAACGTGCTGATTTCTTTACTTCATTTACATGCTTTGTTCAAGATTATCTCCACCTCCATGTTAATCCCTCCCCCTTGAAATGTAAAAAGAGTGTGCTTGAGTTATTGAGTTTTAGACTTGGACGACTACAGCATTGCAACAGCAAAGTCCTCAATAAAGAGTAACTTCAGCTTGAAAGATATCCCAATGTCTCCTGGTCTCTGAAGGAAAAGTTTCCAACAGTATCTCACTACTCTACCCTGCCAGTACAAACAAATATAGATCGAAGTGACATTACGGTAACAAACCATTCAGAAACGTCCTGTTCGAGCCTTAATTGTGAAACTTCTTCGGGGCCGTCATCTTGTTCCGGGTCCGACTCCGGTTCAAATTGATACAGTTGCACAGATGTGTCCTCAGAGACTCCAGCTGCCATTCTTTCTCCAAAATATACCCTCAACTGTTGTCAAGGCAACACTCCACGTGTGTTGTCAAAGCGCCCCACACAACAGAGGGGTGGAGTGAGCAAAGCTCATTATCATTTAAAGGCATATGCACTGAAACAGCGTGCTGAAAACAGAGCTGTTTTTGACCAGGTAAAATTAGAGTTTTCTTACAATACTAATGATAGTTTTTAATTAAAGTATATTACAAAATTTTCATTTACACCCTAAAGAATCATATTAACTTGTATAAAAATGGCATTATATGACCTCTTTAAAGAATAGTGTTCAACATCATGTTTTATCTGATCAATGTCTCTCTGCTGATATTTAGAGAAACCCTGAACTCCTATTGTGTTTGAGCTCTAAATATTCCTCCTTTTTAGAACATCTTTGTGAATGTTTTGTGAAACATTTTATGACATTTTTATTTCAGATATTTTTATTCCTAATGTTATTCATCTCAGTTTTGGAGTGGATTAATGATGTGGTTATTCAGCAAAGACAAGTTGACAACACTATAAACAAATCTTTAAGAAAATTAAAATAAAATCCCAGCACTGCAAAGCTGTTTGAATCTATCGATTAGATTTTTTTCTGCTAAACTGATTTTATCTGACACATAATAACAACATTTCGATGAAACCGCTGAAAAAACAACAGAAAATGGCAGAAAATTAATGTTTCTTTCTATTGTTTCTCATCTAAAAGTGTTCACAGATGTACTAAAGCCTAAAGGTTCTGGTTACAGTGATGAAGCTTCTAGTACAAGATGAATTTACTGCATGTTTTCTGAAATTAGAGATGAATATGACCTGCTCTCTTCAAGAAGAACTGTGATGATAATGAGACACAAACACATGATCACATACTTCTCTTATTTCATCTCGTTTCAGCTCATTCTTCATTACTAATATTAAAAGATGATAAATATATGTCTCTGTATGGTGTATTTGATATTGCTGTACCAGTTTGTGTGAGTTTCTCCTGTAGAGAGTCCTGCAATTTAGTCAGAGCTCTCCTCAGAGTCTCCAGACTCTCATCAGTCTTCACACTGATCTCAGACCAGTTCCTGGTGTTTCTAGAGCTGCACAGGGATGAGTAAATCTACAGCAGGAGAGAGGAGAAATCCTTCAGCATGGGGAGTGTTATGGTGTCATATATTGCATTATCATTGATCAGAGAGATGTTGACTGACCTGTAGGAGGTGGAGGTGATCTTCAGTGTGTGAGAGCTGCTCCAGCTCAGTGTTTCTCATCTTTAGCTCAGTGATCTCCTGTTCCAGCTCTTCAATGAGCTCTTCCTCCTGTTTCTCTGCTGCTTTCTGCTGCTCCTCCATCATCTCCAGCAGTTCAGTCTGACATCTCTCAATGGAGCGGATGAGATCAGTAAAGAGCTCCACACGGGCTGCTTTCTCCTTCTCTGTGTTTCTCTGATCAACCAGGACAATCAACACATTATTAGTGGTGTTTGTGAAGAGAAGAATCAGTGTTATTATTTCTCATACTTCAGTGTTTTAATCGATTTTCAAAACCCCTCATTCTGCATCGTTTGCACTGAATGATTCCTCAAATCATGTGTCTTGTTGAGGAGAGATGTGTTGTTACTTTACTAAGTGATCAGGGAATCACAGACGTGTCAATATTCAGACCAGCAGGGTGACCGTGAGTGTGAAATTGCTTTAAACAACAATTCATATACAATAATAGATATTTAAACTCACATTCAGCCTTAAAGGTTAATAGTAAACTAACTTGGCTTGCTGTCCTTGGAGGAGGCTCGAACCCGGGGTTTGCTTGAGCTCAGAGTTAAAACCCCCCATGGTGAAATAAGAGGCATAAGAGGATAGAGATAGAGGAGGAGGAGGAGGGGAGGAGGAAGAGGAAGAGGAGGGGAGGATGAGGAAGAAGAGGGGAGGAGAAGAGGAGGAAGAGTAGGAGTAAGAGGAGGAGGAGGAGGGAAGGGGAGGAGAAAAAGAGGAAGAGGAGGAGGAAGAAGAGGAGGAGGAGGGGAGGAGGAGGAGGAGGAGGGGAGGAGGGGGGGAGGAGGAGAAGGGGAGGAGGAAGAAGAGCAGGAGGAGGGGAAGGAGGAGGGGAGGGGAGGAGGAGAAGGAGGAGGAGAATGAGGAGAAGGGGAAGAGGAGGAGAAGGAGGAGGAGGGGAAGGAGGAGGAGGAGAATGAGAATGAGGAGGAGGGGAAGGAGGAGGTGGAGGAGAAGGGGAGGAGGAGGAGAAGGGGAGGAGGAGGAGGAGAAGGGGAGGAGGAGGATGAGGAGGAGGAGGGGAAGGAGGAGGAGGAGGAGGAGGAGGAGGGGAAGGAGAAGGGGAGGAGGAGGAGAATGAGGAGGAGGGGAAGGAGGAGGAGGAGAAGGGGAGGAGGAGGAGGGGAGGAGGAGGGGAAGGAGAAGGGGAGGAGGAGGAGAATGAGGAGGAGGGGAAGGAGGAGGAGCTGCCAGAAGAATTTGTCAATAAGATGACGTGGTGTCTGCTGCTTATATAATATGCTCATAATGATGATTGACAGGACTGAATGTTTAGGCTCCTCCCGAACCAGCGTTTTGTAGTCAAATTTAACAAATTTAAACTCACTTTTCTGACTCCTGCTGAGTGTTTGACATCTTGAATCTTCTTGATTCTGTCCTGGATCTTCTGCTGTGTGTCTTTCTGTGTCTTCATCAGTTGAGTCTATAGACAGAGAATAACACACAATATGTTTTCATAATTGATTCATTTATATCAAAGAACATGTTATTCCTCATCATAAGAGCCCTTTAAAATCAGTGTGTCAGTAACTTCTACCTTCTTCTTTTCACTCTCCTCTTCTAAAGAAACAGTGTTGTGGTTCTTGTGATCTCCGTCAGTGCAGGACGCACACACGATAGTCTGATCATCTCTACAGAACAGCTCCAGAGGTCTCTCATGTTTCTGACATATAAAGTTCTCCAGATTACTCACAGGATTGATCAGTTTGTGTTTCTTTAAACCTGCCACTCTCAGATGACGCTCCAGGTGAGTTTCACAGTAAGAGCTCTGACACACCAGACACGACTTCAGGGCTTTCAGCTTTCTTTCCTCACAGACGTCACACAGAACTTCAGTTTTTTTCAGCACTTCAGGTTTTTTCTCAGGACTTTTCTTTTTATAGTGATCTACAATCTCTCTGAGTGTGGTATTAATCTTGAGATAGGGTCTTTGCTTGAATGTTTCTTTACAATATGGACAGTTGCAGGTCTGGCAGTTGTTCCAACACTTATTCAGACAGGTCTTGCAGAAGTTGTGTCCACATGGAGTGCTGACTGGATCAGTGAACACGTCCAGACATATAGAGCACTGAAGCTCCTCAGTCAGTGGACCGCTGGAGGAAGACATCGCTGGAGAGAGAAATTATGAAGATAAATCACCTACTAGTCTAAAGTTTGGACACATTTGACTTTCTGATCTTGGGTTTTGCTTGAAGGACTAAAATAATATTATTTTTTATTATTATTAGCCTATTATAAATGGGTGAGTGAAGGAAAAGACTCAACAACCCTCCATTTAATACTGTTTATAAAGAGTCTGATGATGCACCTCATGAAGTTGGTTGAATGTAAAGAATGTCTAGAGATAAAGAGTGGCGACTTTGAAGAAACTCAAATATATGAGAGATCATGTAGCCTACAGTCAGCTGGTCATTACTGCAAAATGAACCCAGACAAGCTGATCAGACCCTAATGTGAAGCTCATTACACGAACACTTACTGTACCAAACGTGAAGGAGTAATACTGATTTTAAATCATTTTATTATCTGCTACTGTATCTGAACTGTACATACTAAATAGTATATGAGAAGACTGTAAACTTGTCATTCATGCACTAATTTATTCTTCTTCTGTTTTTTTGTTAATATTATTTGTATTTACTCACATGGTGGTGTATGCTCAATACTCCGTATCCTGTTTTTTCTTGCTTTTGTTGATGTTGGTGAAGATTCTGCCAAGCTGCGTCCGAAATCGCGTACTATGTGAGTAGGTACTACATTTAAATTAGACGTACTTCTCGACCGTTAAAAAAGTACGTTCTATATAGTATGAATACGGGTAGTATGAATGGTGTCCGGACGTACTGAATGCGCCATGTTGGTACATCAGCGCGAAAATTTAAAGAGCCCCTTCCACTGACTGCACCAACTTCGAGCAATGTGTTTAGTTCTGCTTTCCGCTATCGTCAGCGTTTTTAAGTTGTTCGAGCTTACAATTCAGAGGAGTCGTCAGTCAGCTGCTCGCAGATCACGCCTTCGTGGAGAGCTTTTGTGTGATTTCTCAAATAACGTAAGTATCATAATTTATTTAGCTAATACATTTTACCTCAGAAAAAAAAAACAACAACACGCACACATATCTGTGAACACAGATGTTGATTTTTGGTAATTTATTTGCTTGTGATATTACTATCATTAATGATAGTATGTATACACACACACACACACACACACACACTGAGGGTCACCATGGTGGCCCTATATAGTAGGGAAGTATTCGATTTCGGACGCAGCGCCATTGTTCTTTCCTCTTCGTTTTCAAGAATAGAAATGTTATTGAATGATCAAAGAACTAATACACGGGTTTCTTGTATACAAACAATACCGGATGCGCGCGCATCCAGGGGGCAAAAAACCGCTGTCTGTTATGCCGAGTTCTGTAAAAGAACATTGTAATTAACGTAGATTTCGCATTGTTTGTAGTTTCTTGTTGACTCAATAATAAACTGCAATTTCAGAGTTGGATCTGTTTGTTTGTGTTTCATATTAATATAACATTATGTAAAACGTCCAACTGTTTACGAATCAAAATCCGGACATACTGTGATGCATGTATGAATTATCATGTTAGACTAAGTTAGTAATGTATAGCCTCTATAGAGCCCGAATTTGCTTTTATATAAGTTAACCTTGTTTACGTTACTTTACGACCTGCAACATATCATGACTGCACACATATAACGTTACTTGACTGTAAATCAAAGATTTGACGATGGATTATGTGGGAAGTAGTACCTCCGACCGTGGCGATTATATTAAAAAAACTTACTCTCAGCAATGGTGAGATTGCCGGATCCCTACGCAATACCTGACGATTTTTGGATTGTGGATGACAAGAAGTGGCCAGCAATTGTATGGCCTGATATATATATATATATATATATATATATATATATATATATATATATATATATATATATATATATATAAGATCACTTCCATTTGAAACCTTTTCAGCACAATCTCTCTTATATTTCTATCTCTTACCTGTGAGGATCAGATGTGTCCACAACACTCTTTGAACGGATCAATAAATATTCTGTTGTTTAAAGAGGCAGAGCCGATCGGCCCTATAGGCACCCTACAAAAGTTATATATATATATAATTGTCTAATTCAGACACCAAGTGTGTATACAAGAGAAATGATTAGAGCGTACAAATCCCTTGATGCATACAACTACGTGCTATGTGGTCATGTGCAGCTCGTCAAATACTTTGATCCTGCACCGGATTTTTGCGTGTTGAGGTCAGATGTGCTCCCTAGTCAAAGGCAAGGCATTAAAGCCAAGCCTTATGATGCCTGGGTGTATGTCCATAAGGGCCTTGGTTACATCCTTACGGCTAACTGCAAATGCATGGCAGGGTACGTCTATCAAATCTGCCATCAGAAACCCTTTACTCCGGTACGAAGACCGCGGGTCTTTTGCCCCCTGGCTGCGTGCGCAAGCAGTGATGACGTCGCCGAGAAATCCATGTATAAGAAACATCTAATGTGTATTTGTCACTGAGGATTAAATGAAATCTTACCTTGAGTCTGATTTAGTTTTACTTATTCATAATAATATTATTTCAAGTCAAATTTATAATTTATATCAAATTGGTTAAAATGAAGAAAGAAACTAATAAACTTACAGAACAATCTGAACTTTGACCTGCTGTTTAGATTAAAAGTACAAAGTACAAGTGATATATTTTTCAACAAAACTATATATAGGCCTATATATATATATATATATATATATATATATATATATATATATATATATATATATATATATATATATATATATATATATATACATCTCTCCGCCAAATACATTATATAGTCAAGTGTAGTTTTGATCTAGTTTATTATAAATGTTTAGCAGGTTTGTGTTCAGTGAATCTGCAGCTCATTTACTTCCTGTTTCTTTAGTCGTTATGTTTTGTGACAAAATGACAGAAACACCAAACTTTGCTTTACAACACATCAAAATGACACACTTTAATACACATCTGATACCATTTCAGTGCAGTAAACAACTAAAGTAGTTGAGTATTTGACATGCTTAAACCTGATTCTGTTCAACCTATTCCAGTTGTTTGACATAAACCTATAAACCAGATCACTTCCATTTGAAACCTTTTCAGCACAATCTCTCTTATATTTCTATCTCTTACCTGTGAGGATCAGATGTGTCCACAACACTCTTTGAACGGATCAATAAATATTCTGTTGTTTAAAGAGGCAGAGCCGATCGGCCCTATAGGCACCCTACAAAAGTTGCGTAGGGCCCCGCCTCCCCTTGTGTCAAAGCACGTCAAGTTTACAATATCGATGAGAAAATTAAGCGGAACTATCCTTCTGGTCACGAAAAGAGAGAGAGAAAAAACACCATGGCCGTTTCTCAATATGCGTTCTTGTCTGTAGCCTACTTATATTCTTGTGGACTTGTGAAACGTCATAAGTCTCTGCCCAAGTACTGTTCCAAAGTTCACATCCATAGACAGTAAAAGAAATCTAGCCAAGTCCAGTTCAAATCCCCGGATGTGTTCTTGACCCGCCCCTTTTACCGAGGATTCATCTTTTTACAGTCTATGGGATGCATCCTAGGATCATAGACTGTAAGCCTATGCATCGAGAGGTGACTTGTGCAGACTTGAGTCAGCCAGGTATCCCAGAATGCATCTCGCACCAACCAGCAAGCGTCAATAGCAAAGGAGAAAACCCGCGTAAAATCAAAATACTAATATTATTGTGTCGCGAAATGTAATTTTAAGAGTGTTTCAGGCGAAAATGTAGTTGTTTAAAGCTCAAATATGTGGTTTATTTATAAAGATAGCGCCTATTTGAAAAATGTATCTGACGTTTTCGGAGGTGTGAGATCCAGGCGATCACCGGGAGTTCAGCGCTCATTAACCCTGACTGGAACAGCTTTTCCTCGGCTAGTCCTTCTGATGTTTGCCGCTGGCTCTGATGTCTCTAGTCTAGTGGATAAACATGAGATATAATTTGTCTTGTGTATAAGTCGATCTTTGGTCTCATTAATCTATAGTTTGTTCCATGGCAAATCGTTTTGGCTCATAACTTTCATAACTTTATATATTTAGGCTATTTAACTTTAACTTTGTAGCCTATTAGAGAGCTTATGTTTGACTGAATTGTTTGCTTTATTTCTCATTGTAGCGATCTTATAGCCTACCTATTAGACTACTTATACTTTTATACTGGATATTATTGATCATTAAAACTGACATTTAACAAAAAGAGACAGGGTTGTGTAATTTATATTTTTTATATATATTTTACTATACATTCTCTTCACTGTATGTAGCCTACATGTATAATAAAATAAAATGATAACCCTGTGTTTGTTAAATGTCAGTTTTAATGATCAATAATGTTTCATATTTTTAAAATGAAAACAAAAAGAAGCAGGGTTGTGTTTTATATTTCGTGTTGTTATAAATATATGCAGTGAAGATAATCAATGTACGCGTTGCCTGAACCACATTTGTGTGGCCATTAATATGTTTAAGATTTTTTTTAATGAAAAGAGGCAGAGTGGTGTTTTATTACATATTTCGTTTTTATTGTTGATGAAAAGAGGCAGAGTTGTATTTTATACCATATTTCGTTTTATTGTTGCCTAAAATATACATAAAGAGATAACCGGAGTAGCCAGAGCGTGCTGAGTGACGCGATCAAGAACGCCGCTGGCGCTGTTTTATTTGCAGAATAACCGGACTTGCGTCCTCGGGAGTTCGTTCTCCTGAGTCGAACTTGGCAAGTCCGAACTACCAAGGACGCAAGTCCGAAGTTTGCGTAGCCTACTTGGAATTGAGAAATGGCCCATGAGAGTGAATTGTGGGAACAGCAATCAGGTAGACTCACCAAGTTTGATGTCAGCAAAGAACAGTAAAGTTAAGTTGATGCGCATCTATCTCTAGTCTGTCTGTCTTGCTGGGCAGTGCATATTTTGGTCTTTCTGTGTCTTAACACCGGCCACTTCCAAGGATTTGAGGGCTGTGTTCTGTGACTTTGTGCCTGACAAAATAAAAGTGAGACTGAATACAACTATTACGTTTGATAAAAGACAAAGGGCACAGGTGTTTGTTTATAAACTGCAGCTCGGAAAAGATAACCGCGTCGCGTTAACATGCGTTCATATGCGCGTGCACGAAATGATACGCGCACTTCCAGCAAAACATCTGTAGGGACCTCGGCAGGGTTGCACCAGCCGTTAGTAAGTTCTTTCTTAAATTGGAACGTAAAGTCCACACTAGAGGCTTAGTAACTACTTGCTAGTTTGTAACTAACTCTGTACCAGGCGTTGCTAGACCCCTTTTACTGGGCCACGTGCCCCAGTATAAATCTGCTGTGCCCCAGTAAATCTGAAGTTTGAGTTTAACAATTTATTTTATTTGTCAGTGTATTTGATAGAAATTATATTATAGGGTAATAGAAATTATATATTTGCAACGCAGTAATAAACCAATCAACGCTTGTAAAAGCAACACAGTTTAACCGAAAACAGAAGCTGACCCGCGCGCGACAGAAATCTGCGCGCGTCTGTGTTTTCTAGCAACTGCAGCACGCACACATCTGAGCACACCGAAATCCGGTGTTGGCACGCTATTGGGGTAGGCTATGAAAACATGACTAAACAAAAGTTTGTAAATAATACAAATAATATTATTTGTATTCATTATTGGCTTCTGTAGATGGACATCAGCATTATTTTTTTGTACAAAGCAGGGACAGGGAAGCAGAAAGGAGAGATGATGAGTTTGAGGAAGGTAAGTTAAGACTTGATAAACAATTTACATCATCAGACATCAGATGCAAAAGCATCAAGCCTCAGAAAAACCCATATGAAAAACCTCTGCCAAGAAATGGAATTGCACTTTACTATAAGCAAAGACTTTTTATACTGAAAAACAGTGCACTAGTCTCGCATTTGCCTACTATGAATGGGAGAAAGTGCAGCGTGCAATACACGGGTTTCTGTGCAACGTCATCACATAGATGAGCATAGATGTTTGTATACAAGAAACCTGTGTATATGGCGGAATAAGTCCTGTATTTGTTCCATAGAAAGTAAAAGAAATGGACACAGCGATCCCCTTGATTTCAACGGAGAAAACTGAAGCCCATTAGAAGCACTCACTTCCTGATGGCTTAGCTACTGCGCAGGCTCAAACTGAGCTTGATGACAGTCTGACAGTTGTAAATCTTCTAGTAGCTGTGCCAAGACAAATCTGAATCACCTAATTCCTCAAACACATTTTGTCCCATTGCTTTTATGGACTCTCTATTGTAGCACCAACCAGTTGATCACGTTGGCCATTCGATTAAATTACTGGATTCTAATTTGCAGACACAGCTCCTCTCTTCATGGACTGTGACACAAAGCAGATGTCATGGGACTTTTAATTAAGTTAATGATTCTCTAACAATGAAACAAAGAAGTGCTCTGTCGTATTGACATGTGACAGGCCAACCCCCCCCCCCCCCCTTGTCGTGGCACATCCCAAACAAACGAACATTGTACTCCGTGTTAAACTCATTAACTCAAAAAAGACGCACACACGCTGACTGAACTCTGATACAGACACACACACACACACACACACACACACACACACACACACACACACACACACACATAAGGACTTTTCTCCAATCTCCTCATTGAGAGACTTGTACTATGATATATTCGATATGTTTTTATGTTTGCCCATGTTCCATTGGGGTTAGATGTGATCGTATTGTAATTCTAAATGAACAGAGGTGCCTTTAGATGCATTTTTAATGTAACTGTGTTTTCCTATAATGTTTATATGTCGTTCTTGATCCCTGTAGAATCATCTTGATCTTGCCAAACCATATATATATATGGGTACAAACCGTAAAATGTATGTTACTATGTTTTATCATCTCTGGAGTAAAATTGAACGCATTTTTACATCACTGTCATGAAACATGCAAAGTCGGTCTCGAGGGAACAAAGGAACACTTATCCGCACACTTTTCTCCCAGCTGATTGGTGCATTCACGCCAGAGGAGGCGTGAACAGAAGTGTCTTTAAAGAAGACGCACCAAGCACCTCATCATCGCTAGGCTTTTCTCTCTTACCTCCTTCGATCCGATGTAACCTATATACTCGTGATCCCCCGCCCCGGGGGATCTTTCCTCTTCTTTCCTTTTGCTTAAGTTTGCTTTCCTTTGTTCATTTCCCCAGAAATGAACTTAGTCTGAATTATTTATCTGGTAATTTACGTCAAAGACCTTTAAGCCTTCTTTGAAACTGCGCGCTCCAGATCGCAGCAAACCACGTGACGCTCCAACGAAACACACAAAGACCAGCCGCTCACACACGCAACAGGGCTCAGACACATGAGAACTATGCAAGTATATCTGAGTTACCAAGATTTTAGAGCATTTAGACTGTGTTTTTCCGTGTTGTCTCTTGAAGGTTCAAATGTCTAGGTGAATTTTGCCATCCTGTGATCCTACGGATCTCTCTCTCTCTCTCTCTCTCTCTCTCTCTCTCTCTCTCTCACTCTCTCTCTCTCTTCCCAACTCTCTCTCTCTCTCCCTCTCATTTTTATCTTCCTCTCTCATCCTATTTATTTCGTGTTTGTAATGTTTTTTGTTTTGTTTGTTTCGGGTGTATACACATATATATTCTGTGTGAATTGTAGTTTGATGTATTATTAGTCCAATTATTAAAACCATTATATTCTTGATTGTTTCTGTCTAAAATGCTAAATTTTACAAAGTCAATGAGATGTTGATCCTAGCTACAAAAGCTTTTATTATTGACTACGTTGAGTAGTCTAATTTTATAAACACAGGAAAATTAATGTTCACGGCCAGAAAATTGATATTTCTTGGAGTTTATAAGAAGGGATAACTTTGTTGAGAAGTTGATAAGTTAATCGTACGGCCGTTTGCTGGACAAATAGTTCGATAGCTAAATTAATTCCATTAAAGGTTATCTCATATAATCGATCTGGAAGTGGACCATTGATATATGAATGAGGAATTAAAATTCGTTGTGATTGATCATTCATATGTGAAAATATCTATTTTCAACTTCGATAATTTAACTGTAATATGCAATATATTAATCATATTCATGATTAATTATTAAAATTCCCTATATATATAATTTGAGCTAATTTAATGTAAAACTGAATGTTGTTACAGTTTGGTGGAGAATGCAGGCATTTCAAACTTTGTTTTATGAGCAATCCAGTTTCAATCTGTGTATATGATTATTAATAATTTTTGCGCGCTATGAAATTATGAAATTGTCAGATAAGTCGCAACGCGAACTCACTCCTAACTGACCGAGGCAAAAAGCCGAAGTCAGTAACGTTACATTTTTAACAAGTTGCTAAAATATGCCTAGACAATTGTTAGCACTGTTAAATGCTAAGTACACTGCAGTATTTAATATTACAAATGTCCTGTTAAAGGGGTCATGAACTAGCTTTTTAAAAAATGTTATATTGTTGTCTGAGGTCAACTTATGACGTTCGCTTGGTTTTTACGTTCAAAAACATCAAAATGAATAAGTAATAGGCTATTTTCTACCCTAGTTTTGAGCCTTGCTCAAAAACGCTCGGTTTTTATGGGCGTCTCGCATTGAAGACTTGGAAGTAAACGGCCACTGCTGTGAGTGGATAACAGTTTTGCATATTATAAGGAGTTTCAACTCACTCGTCAGTAACGATTAGACTGATACACATGTACACATAATTATTAGATATCAAACGATCTGTAACAATGCAATACTAGCCTATCAGATTATTATTATTTTTTAAATAAAAATTTTACTCACATAAGTGTGTTGCACCATTCCTGTCGGATCCAATATAGAAGGCACAGCACCGTTTTCTAATCTTAATCGGTCTGCAAATCCAGTCTCGACCTGTGTCTTGTTTTACAAAACAATCCTCAGTGAAATGAAGCGAACAAACGGACAATGTTTTACCCACATCAGCTGGAACGTCATTAAAAATAAAGTTTAACCAAGCATTCCTATTGGAATCCAGAGGAAGCTTATGCAGCGACTGTCTTCTTCCACAACCAGGCACTGCACAATATTTTGTAAATGTCATGTTTATTGCTCGGTAGCTCGATCCGGTTTGTCATCACGAGGTAGGCCCATGTTATTTAGCTATGCGTGTAATGCGCGAATCGGTGGGCAGGGCTAAAGTAGCCGTGTTGAAGTAGGCGTTGATCTTCTTCAGCGGGGGTGGTGTTTTATCCTCTTTGACGTCATAGTTCCCCACTTTGAAAAACGAGTCGTTTGCTGAGCCTGGTGTCAATAAAAGCATTTATTGGACTAACAAGGACGTTTTCAGTTCTGAAATTTACAGGATATTCTTATAATATGATGACCTTTTAGATGTCAAAAGCTCAAGGAAAATTTGATTTCTCAGTTCATCACCCCTTTAAGAGCTGAAGAAATACCTCTGCAGTTGATACATTTCTAATATTTGTTTTAAATCGCTGTGAATGAAGAATTCTCACGTGCGTATTACCGGTTTGAATAAATATGTTTTTAAGCGAGACTCCTTTTAAACATAGGCCTTGCATGTGTAACCCCTTTAAATTTAGGTAGTTAACAGACTCTTAACTTGAAAAAAAAAATGTAGTAACTACTATTTTGCCACTAGAGGGCGTTTTCTCCGTGACTAGTAAAATAATTGGGAAAAAAAGTATTATTACAAAACGCAAGAGAGAGCGGAGAAAGAATAAGACGATTCAGAGTGTAACTATTCAAACAAAAGAAAGAAATAGAGTGTGAAGAACATTTTTTTTAGTTCTTTTCTACTGAAATCCGGGGGAAGAACCATCTTTTCATACTTTTATTTCGAAGAACTCCGGTGAGTGTTTTCTTACTCTGTTGTTGCTTTTGTAATCAGTCATGTGTGTTCAATTAATGATTTGCGATAAGAAATATGATTGATAACTAACTGATGATGAGTAAATATTGAAATATCCATGTTGTGACAAATAGATAAAGGATAGTTTTGTCATTAAACCAATCGGAGTTGAATCCAATGTGATGTTAAAATCAACTGCGTCACATACTAATCAATGCATTGGTTTGTGTAAACAGAGGCATTTGACGATAGTTTGATGTTAATTAACTCTGGGGATATTGTTGTAAAATAATCAGAGTAAGTGATTTGATGAATATGTATATATGACATTTAGTAGTTTCATTTAGTTTTGAGTCATATAACAATAATAATATGTCAGACATTGCTCTGTCTAATGTTGATTTAAGTGGGTATATTCTCCCAGGATTTTCTTTGTAAACCAAGTTAATGAGTTAATATACAATTGAACAAAGAAAAGCAAAAGATCTGAAATTTCATGTGATTTATATCTGTTGTCAATTCAGATAATGTCAATGAGTGACAAGTTCTCTGCATTATGCAGGTTGGTTTTTTTCTTCCTCCTTGTTTCCAGTTGATGTGTACTTCTTGAGTTGACTGCGGACGAGCGAACGGCGAGCCAACAGTGCCTAGTTGATGTGTACTTCTTGAGTTGACTGCGGACGAGCGAACGGCGAGCCAACAGTGCTGAAGGACAATGCATCTTTCACTGGAGCAAGCTCAGTATCCTTAATCTGTCATCAAACAGATAAGAGAATACAACACACCATAGACTTTGGATACTTTGAGTGAAACTGAGTTTAAAACTACCCAGGTAGTAAATTCTTTCTGTTTTCTTTTCCCTGTCACGTGACCACTTCTGCTTCTATTTTTTTTTCCCTATTTCAATATTCCTTTCCTGGAAGGATCAGACTTTAAAAGGAAAAAAAACAAATAACAACACAAGGAAAAGACTTTCTGAACTGTGTTTGGGGGAACCATTTATGTTATTTGTTATACTCAACAGGCCTGATTGTATTTTATTTATTTTTTTGTTAACTGTATGTTTACAAACTGGTACCAATACAGTACATTTTGTTTAATTTCTCAAGTTGTGTTGAAATTGCTGTCTCAATCCTCCTTTCCGAACTTAGACGTTAACTATACTGTGCCCATTCAACCTGATCAGTTTATTTAGAACTTTACAATAGAGTGATACAACGTGTTACATATAAAAGTGGCGAGGCCAGCCAGGAGGATTCTTATTGACAGCTTTAAGTTTAACTATTATTATTATCAGACATCCAAAGCTCAAATTCAAGTGTTCTGAAATTCTTTGAAACCAACAAAGTTTTGTATTTTGTTTCATATTAGTTATATTTATTTTTGAAAAAAAAAAAAAAAAAGAAAAAAAAAGAGAAAAAAAAAAACCATGGATCTTGAAACTGCATTTGGAGTAGATGTGCAGAAGTCCCTTTGTGTGTTAAACCTTTCTGGGACTAATCCTAATGATGACCTAACGGCATCCTTTGCTACTTACGGAAAAGTAACTAAGGTTGTACGGGTGGGTAAACCGGATAGAGCTGGTAATACCAAAGCAATTGTCGAGTTTGATTCTGATCAGCCTATAAGTATTTTGAAGCCAGATTTCCCTTGTTATGTACCAAATGTAGCTGATGCTACAGTAACATGGCTAGTTGATAATGTAAATGTTTTGACAAAGAAAACTGACCAGACTGTGAGTCCAGTAGATATTGCTTCGCCTGATGAATCAGGTTCAGATACAGACTCAAATAGCTCTGACACTGACGGTAGTCAAACCCCTCTCCTTAAAGGGAAGACAAAGAGATTAGGTCAGAATCGTGGCTCAGTGCAAGGAACCCCCACTGCAACAGTTGTTCGACCTAAAGTGCCAAAATCCACACCTGTACAGAAGCCTGTTACTTGCATCTCCTCTGATATGCTGAACCCATCTGAAATACAAAGAATTGTAGTTGAACATGTGATTAAGAATGACACTTCTTCAGCTTCATCCATTCAAGGGTCAAAATGGCTGAAATCTTTCTCAGGTCGCATTCCAAGACCACCTGGTGAGGCAGACTTTGAGACATGGTGTTTACACGTTCAGTTGATGTTTCAAGATCGTCTGCCAACTGATGTACAGCGCAGGAAAATTCTGGAAAGTCTCCTTCCACCAGCATCAGATGTGGTCAAACAGCTGGGTCTTTCTGCTTCCCCACAAGAATATGTTGGTCTCCTTGATTCTGCATATGGTCTTGTGGAGGATGGGGATGAGATATTCGCTAAGTTCCTCAACACTTATCAGAACTCAGGTGAGAAAGCCTCTGATTTCCTCCAAAGATTGCAAATTCTCCTCAGTTCTGCTGTGAAAAGAAATGGGTTGAAGAAAACAGATTCCAACCGACAGTTACTCAAGCAGTTTACTCGAGGCTGTTGGGATCAGTCCCTGCTTCTGCTGTTACAGCTAGAGTCAAAACCAGACAAACCTGAATTTGCTCAGCTTTTGCTCCAGATTAGAACTGAGGAAGACCGACGAGCTGCAAAGCTTGAAAGATTACAGCGTCACTTGGGTAGTTCCAGGGCAAAACCCTTCTTGAATGTTCATACAGTAAATGAGGCTTCACTACCCTATGATTCGAACGCAGCCATTCTCACTGCTTACCAGGCTGAAACTGAGGATCTGAGGAGACAGGTTGCAGAGTTAAAAATGCAGCTGAATTCTAAAAAGTCAAAGAAGGAGCAGAAAGCAGAATCCGAGAAGATTAAGAAGGGAAAAGAGCACACAGTGAAAGCAGAAGTTCAGGCATATCAAACAATGTCAAAGCCCCAGCCAAAAGCTTGGTTTTGTTTCAGATGCGGTGGTGATGGCCATATAGCCAGACAGTGTGCGAATCCTCCTAACAAAGATGTTGTGGATCAGAAATACAAGGAGTTGAAGGCTAAGCAAAACGAGTGGAAACTGAAGTATGGTCCACATTTAAACTAGAAAGGGTCTCGATAGAGGGACATATTGAGGCTCAAGATGATCTATTGATCCATCGTCCCAATTTGAATCAAAGTGATACTCATACACCAATTCAGTCTTTCCCAGAAGGTCCCCTAAATGGATTGGTGGGGCCCCGTTGCACTGCTTTACTTGTCATTGATGGGACCCCTTGTGAATGCCTTCTCGATTCTGGTTCACAAGTGACCACTGTGTCAGAATCTTTTTATAACTCATACTTGCAGTCACATTCAATCTTGTCCCTTGATGATATACTCGAAATCGAAGGTGCTGGAGGGCAAGTAGTACCCTATTTGGGATACCTTCATCTTAGTATTGAGTTTCCAGAAGAAATTGCTGGAAGGACAGCAGAAGTCCGTACATTAGCTCTGGTGGTTCCGGACTGCAAAACCAACAGTGAAATTCCAGCCTTAGTTGGGACAAATACTCTGGATGCATTGTACAAAGTTTGTACTAAAGGTCTTGAGAGTCATCGCAGAAGCCCCCAGAGCCATGTATATACAGCTCTTGTAAAAGAATTGAGTAACCGACATAAAATTGAGCTGAGGAATGGGAGGGTTGCGAATGTGAAGCTCCAAGGCAAAGTGGCCCATACAGTTTCTGCCGGTCAGAAGATGGTATTGACTGGATATGCAAGGAATGTTTCTCTGCCTTTGGGTACACCTATTATTGTCGAGCCCTTTTCCCATTCCAATTTACCAAGTGGGCTTCTGTTCTGTAATTATGTTCTCACTTGCCCAGCCAGGACTTCTTTCAGGGTGCCTGTTCTTGTGCAAAACTGCACAGATCATGACATTACAGTACCGTCAAAGAAGATCATAGCTGAGCTTTCAGTACCTCTTTCTCTTTCCAATCCTACACAAACTGTATCAAAAGATTCCCCGCTTGCAGTGCCGTGTGCAGAAGTGTGCTCAGACACTAAAGGCTCCATCAATCTTGACTTTGGCGAATCTCCTTTGCCAGAAGAGTGGAAAGCTAGGATCACGCAACAATTTAATTCCATTCCAGAAGTCTTTGCTCTCAGTGATCTGGACTATGGCCATACTACTGAAGTCAAACATCGAATTCGTCTTTCTGATTCTACTCCGTTTAAACAACGAGCAAGGCCAATTCATCCATCAGACCTTGAAGCGGTGAGACTCCATCTTAAAGAGCTGCGCGACGCTAACATAATCCGCGAGTCAGAGAGCCCTTTTGCTTCACCCATTGTGGTAGTGAAAAAGAAAAATGGTGCCATAAGACTCTGTGTTGATTATAGAAAACTGAATAGCCAGACTATTAAGGACGCGTACGCCCTACCGAACATTGAGGAGGCTTTTGCATCTTTGACTGGATCCAAGTGGTTTTCAGTCATGGATCTAAAATCTGGCTATTATCAAGTCGAGGTCGAGGAAAAAGACAAGCACAAGACAGCATTTGTGACCCCAATAGGGTTCTGGGAATTCAATCGCATGCCACAAGGGGTCACTAATGCGCCAAGCACGTTTCAACGTGTGATGGAGAAGTGTGTAGGCAGTATGAATTTAAAAGAAGTCTTAGTGTTCCTTGATGACCTCATTGTGTTTTCCAGTACACTTGAGGAACATGAAGATCGCCTCATGCGTGTTCTCACCAGACTCAAAGATTATGGTCTAAAGTTGTCCCCTCAGAAATGCCATTTCTTTCAAACCTCTGTCAAGTACCTTGGGCATGTAGTGTCAGAGAAAGGTGTAGAAACCGATCCAGGAAAGATTGCAGCACTCACCTCCTGGCCTAGACCCAACAACATCAAGGAGCTGAAGTCCTTTCTTGGATTTACAGGATACTATAGGAGGTTTGTTAAAGATTATTCAAAAATTGCCAGACCTCTCAACAGTCTAACTGCTGGATATCTTTCACCTAAAAGGCTGTCTGGTGTGAAAAGAGCTCAGTTTTCCCCTGCTGACTGGAAACGACCTTTCAATGAAAAGTGGTCTTCAGAGTGTGAAGAGGCCTTTCAGACCTTAATACAGAAGCTGACATCTGCACCTGTCTTAGGATTTGCGAACCCGAGGAAGCCTTATATATTGCACACTGACGCCAGTCTGCATGGACTCGGAGCGGCTCTATATCAGGAACAGGATGGCCAACATAGAGTAATCGCTTATGCAAGCCGCGGACTGTCTAACTGTGAAAGGCGGTATCCTGTTCATAAACTTGAATTTCTTGCCCTCAAGTGGGCGGTGACAGACAAATTCTTTGACTTCCTTTATGGGGCCAAATTTGTCGTCATGACTGACAACAACCCCTTAACCTATGTGTTGACCTCAGCTAAGCTCGATGCTGCAGGACACAGATGGTTAGCTGCCCTCTCAAGTTTTGATTTCAGCATAGAGTACAGAGCCGGGAAAAGGAACCAAGATGCAGACGGTTTATCCCGAAGACCACACACACAGAACGAGTACGATTATAGTTCCAAGGAGGAGGACGATCGGATACAACAGTTCATTTCTCGGTTTGTGAGAGAAGGATCGGAACCAGCATTCTCTAAGGAGGCTGTGAAAGCAGTGTGTCAGAGGCATAACGTGCTCGACAGTGCAAACTCTGAAGATGGAGCAGATAGCGAACCAGCAATTGTTGAGTGTCTGGCCATGAGTGAAGAAGCTATTCCACCTGATTTCTTATCCACAGATTCCTTCCTTGGATCTAGCACGCTTCCAAGTATGTCCCAGCAGGATTGGGCTCGAGAGCAACGGAATGACCCTGCTGTGAACCGAGTGATTGACATTGTTAAGTCAAGCAAGCACCTTTCCTGCCGTGCTAGGTTGCATGAGGATAGAGAAGTCCAGGTGATGTTGAGAGTTGTAGACCAGTTTGTTCTTACTAATGATGTCTTGTACCGGAAGCGCATCATTGGAGGGGAGCCTCTATTCCAGCTCGTCCTTCCTAAAGCTTTCAGACAAGTGGCTCTTACAGAACTGCATGATTCCGTTGGTCACCTGGGCATTGAAAGGACAGTAGACCTTGTGCGTCAAAGGTTTTATTGGCCCAGAATGGCACTGGATGTAGAGGAGAGGATTAAGTCTTGTGAGAGGTGTGTGAGACGCAAAGCAAGGGTAGAGCGGAGTGCTCCTCTTGTCAATATAAACACAAGTCGTCCCCTTGAATTGGTCTGTATGGACTATTTATCTTTGGAGCCAGATGGAAAGGGCACAAGGAACATACTTGTAATCACTGATCATTTCACAAAATATGCCGTTGCTGTGCCAACCTCTGATCAAAAAGCGAAGACAGTCGCCAAAGCCTTATGGAACCACTTCTTTGTTCATTATGGTTTCCCAGAGAGACTTCATAGTGATCAGGGCCGTGACTTTGAGTCCTCTGTCATAAAAGACCTCTGTCAGTTGCTAGGTATAAAGAAAACCAGGACAACGCCGTACCATCCACGTGGCAATCCGGTGGAACGGTTTAACAGGACTCTTTTGGGGATGCTCGGGACACTCTCTGAAGAAAACAAGCTGAGATGGAAGGAATTTGTTCAGCCTTTAGTGCACTCTTATAATTGCACCAAGAATGACACAACAGGATTCTCCCCATACCAGCTGATGTTTGGTCGACAACCAAGCCTTCCCCTTGACCTTGCATTCGACCTGACTCCCAGGAACCCTGGTAAAGTGCCTCATTCAGAGTATGTAAAGAAATTGAAAGAGAGCCTTCAAGAGAGTTACCGACTAGCCATTGAACAGAGTGACAGAACCGCACAAAGGAACAAACAACGATATGACCTCAAAGTCAGAGAATCCATCCTAGAGTCTGGTGACAAAGTGCTCATAAGGAATGTGGGACTTCGTGGAAAGCATAAAATTGCTGACAAATGGAGCAAAATTGTGTATAGGATTGTGAAGCAGATCGATGACTCACCAGTTTATGTTGTTGCACCTGTGGACTCAGAAGGTCCAGAGAGAACCCTACACAGGGATTTACTTTTACCCTGTGGATTTCTGTCTACTTGTACAGATGGATCTACAAGTGCAGAGTCTCAACCGAGGATGGAGAGTTTCAGTGTACCCCAGGATGCTCCCACAGATAAGATTGATGATATTTCAGATCACATTCCTGAGGATCATGTAGTAGAGTACTACTCACCCCAGTCACTGTCTTGGATCGAAACAATTGACCTCCTGCTTCCAAGCCAACAAGTGGTTGAACCTGAGGGAGAAGTATGTAGTTCAGAAGAACAGACTGCTGAACTAGGAAACATGTGTCCTGTGCAGTCTCAGGAAAGAACTAGGACATCTGAACATGAGGATTATGCAGAGTCAACCTTAAGCCCAGAGGCTCAACCATTCTATCCGCAGACAACATCAGTGTTGATTGAATTGACTGACACCCCGTCAGTTGGTGCAGAAACAGATTTGACTGCTCCAGAAGAATTAATCAAAGGCCAAGAAGAGGAAGATGAAGTTAAAGCTGATGTCTCTAAAGAGTCTGACACTTCTGAAACTGAAGGAATACCTCAATCAAGTGATGAACTGGTGCAGGAACATTTCACACAAAGAAGATCTACTAGACAAATAGTTCCACCACGTAAACTGACTTACCCGACTTTAGGGAATCCTTTAGTCCTCATTATGCAATCTTTATTTGGTGGACTTGACAAAGCATTCTCCCAAGCCCTTGACTATGACATGAGCCCTAGAGTTAGTTCACTTTTACCTCATGAAATTGTATAAATTAACTACATGCAGGGACGCATGCAGATTTAGGGGGGGAGGATGTAACCCCTTTAAATTTAGGTAGTTAACAGACTCTTAACTTGAAAAAAAAAATGTAGTAACTACTATTTTGCCACTAGAGGGCGTTTTCTCCGTGACTAGTAAAATAATTGGGAAAAAAAGTATTATTACAAAACGCAAGAGAGAGCGGAGAAAGAATAAGACGATTCAGAGTGTAACTATTCAAACAAAAGAAAGAAATAGAGTGTGAAGAACATTTTTTTTAGTTCTTTTCTACTGAAATCCGGGGGAAGAACCATCTTTTCATACTTTTATTTCGAAGAACTCCGGTGAGTGTTTTCTTACTCTGTTGTTGCTTTTGTAATCAGTCATGTGTGTTCAATTAATGATTTGCGATAAGAAATATGATTGATAACTAACTGATGATGAGTAAATATTGAAATATCCATGTTGTGACAAATAGATAAAGGATAGTTTTGTCATTAAACCAATCGGAGTTGAATCCAATGTGATGTTAAAATCAACTGCGTCACATACTAATCAATGCATTGGTTTGTGTAAACAGAGGCATTTGACGATAGTTTGATGTTAATTAACTCTGGGGATATTGTTGTAAAATAATCAGAGTAAGTGATTTGATGAATATGTATACATGACATTTAGTAGTTTCATTTAGTTTTGAGTCATATAACAATAATAATATGTCAGACATTGCTCTGTCTAATGTTGATTTAAGTGGGTATATTCTCCCAGGATTTTCTTTGTAACCCAAGTTAATGAGTTAATATACAATTGAACAAAGAAAAGCAAAAGATCTGAAATTTCATGTGATTTATATCTGTTGTCAATTCAGATAATGTCAATGAGTGACAAGTTCTCTGCATTATGCAGGTTGGTTTTTTTCTTCCTCCTTGTTTCCAGTTGATGTGTACTTCTTGAGTTGACTGCGGACGAGCGAACGGCGAGCCAACAGTGCCTAGTTGATGTGTACTTCTTGAGTTGACTGCGGACGAGCGAACGGCGAGCCAACAGTGCTGAAGGACAATGCATCTTTCACTGGAGCAAGCTCAGTATCCTTAATCTGTCATCAAACAGATAAGAGAATACAACACACCATAGACTTTGGATACTTTGAGTGAAACTGAGTTTAAAACTACCCAGGTAGTAAATTCTTTCTGTTTTCTTTTCCCTGTCACGTGACCACTTCTGCTTCTATTTTTTTTTCCCTATTTCAATATTCCTTTCCTGGAAGGATCAGACTTTAAAAGGAAAAAAAACAAATAACAACACAAGGAAAAGACTTTCTGAACTGTGTTTGGGGGAACCATTTATGTTATTTGTTATACTCAACAGGCCTGATTGTATTTTATTTATTTTTTTGTTAACTGTATGTTTACAAACTGGTACCAATACAGTACATTTTGTTTAATTTCTCAAGTTGTGTTGAAATTGCTGTCTCAATCCTCCTTTCCGAACTTAGACGTTAACTATACTGTGCCCATTCAACCTGATCAGTTTATTTAGAACTTTACAATAGAGTGATACAACGTGTTACACATGCAAATGTGGTTATTGAATTCGGGGTTAACCCAGTGATATTCAACAAAAACGATAAACTCCTGGTCAAAAATTGGCGTAGCTACCCAATTGAAGATCTAATACATTTAAATCATAAGTGCTATTGTGAAAAATGTTTATTGGAGTTCGAACCAACAGACGAAAATTCCTGTTGTCCACGTTTGTGTATGTGCGGCGAAGAAATCCCGCCATATACTCTTGTGCAGTATAGCACCGAAAAGATCCGCAGAGATCTGAATTGTATACTTGGGATGTATTCCAGAAAATCAGCGCGTGACGCGAGCTGAAAGCTCCAAGCTCTTGAATTACATTAAAAAGTGGTTGTAATTCCGCTGACTAAACACTAGAGGGCGTTTAGAAGTCTCAAATTACGCCCCGCCTTCTGACTTCAGCCTGCATGAGCGCAATTACGCCATCTCGCGGCCGTTTCAGATAATGCTCTCTTACTGCTAAAGTCCACCACCTAGTGGCCGCCTTCTAAGTCGGCTCACTCAACTCTCCTTTTCTCTCTTTTCAAATTCTGTTTTGAATTGCCTATTTCTACTTTTCTCTTTTGATTGTTTTATAGTTATTGATGATACTTTACTGTTATCGTTAATTATTATCAAATATTATCCTGATTTTTCAATTCCCTTACACGCTTAATTAAATTTGGTTTTAAACCAGTTTGAATTTAAATTTACATCGTGTTTGCCTGTCAGTCACTGATACCCACTTAGAGGGACACGCACCCTTGTGGCATCCCCTGCTAAGCCAGTGTATCACTTTTTTCTCCTTTCATTCTGTTTTGAAGTGGTATGTTTCCAATGTTTCGTTGGCTTTATTTTATTTATCACTGATACCTTACAGTAATCATGATTATCATCAGATATAATTCTGATCTTTAACTCTTCTTAGACTTATTCAAATTTGGTTTGAAACAAACAAATTTCTAATTTAAATTTGAATTAAGTTTCTCATTTCAATTTTTTTTCTTTTTCATTCTTCGTACTGATACGTTATCACGACTGTGTCCTTACTATCTTAGATGCTTAACATCTCTTTATTACGCTTATTTAAATTGCGTTTAAACTTATTTGAATTGCAATTTAAATTAAGTGCCTCTTTTAACCAGGGTGACCACTGAGAGGAAGTACGCATCCTTGTGGCCCAAAGCCGCTACTACAGCTTACCTCCTCCTGTGTCATCCTGCTTTACTTATTAATACTTCTTCTTTTGGGGTTAGGTTATTCTGATAAATTAACATCATCGTCATAATTCCCTTTAGTTTTTACCATTATTTAGTAAAGCCTTTGCTTTTTATTTTCTACATACATAAATACTCAATTTGGTTTAAACAAAGAAAGCCTTAATTCACTTTAAGTTTCACTTGTTCTTCACCCTGTTTTGTATTTGTGTGTAGAACACTCTCTCATGCTGTGGTGGTGTGACAGGCATCCCTGGTTGGTTTCCAGCGAGCGGGGTCGTCTGACCGGCGTTACCGACGCTTGCCGTGCGTGAGTCTCTGACCTTTTCTGTCTCTTTCCATTGGTGCGGCACGCAACACGACTCAGCAATTTGGCACTCCAAAGGGAAGTCCACCACGCTAGTCGACACACAAGTCAAGTTGTTTTGAGAGGGCGCACCTTGGTGTAGATAAACACAAGGGTCCGGGGACACTGCGGTTGGGTGTTTGGGGACGACGGAAAGATTGACCACAATGCCGGCTCCAATCAGGGATGACCTCAATTCACCCCAGGCAAGCTAAAAATATGGTAAAACCCATCCATTTAGTATAGGCCACCGAATATTAGATATTCCCCCGGTCATTTAAGTGTTTGGCCCATCTCCTCTTCTCTAAGCCACACATAGCAGGCTCAGGCCTTCTTATCCCCTGTAACACTTCCTGTGTTATTATTCACTCCATTTCATTACAGACCTATTCATTTTTATTGTTTCATTTTACTTCAATCTTTTCCATCTTGCTATTTTTCTGTTCTGTTGTGATCCATTCCTTTCAGTTCACCTAGAGACAGAACCTACGAGAATCACCAAGGAAAGCTAAATAACAGATTGACAACCAAGCCATTAGCGGCAACAGATGACCCACTAGGCTGCCGCCCTGTCAAAATCTTTATTTAGGCCCCGCGCTGACCTGCGCAAATTGTCCCCACTTAACTGTCTAACTGTCTGCACCAGTTAGCCGAAATTCTGATAGACGGCATAGGCCGTAGTAGTATTATAGCTCGTGAACGAACTTGCATTGGTCTCTTTGTGTGTGCTGTGTTCCTCTCGCCCACAGTGAGCCAGAATGTTCCGGTCTTCCAGCCCCGCAGTCCACTGGGACAACCTCGAGACATGGCTGACAGCCATGACGACTACCTTCCTGCCTGAGGACGCCGGTGACACAGAGCCCCCGAGCCAAGAGCAGCTGGACGCCGGCTTGGACAAGCTGTTGGAACACGATCCAACCCAGACACGGCTCAGCGAAAGGAGCAGCATCGGCCTGGAGCAGGAAGTAGCAACGCTAAAGCTTCAAGCTGAGGAGGCCCGGAGGAATCGGGCCCAAACCCAGAGTCGTCTAGATCAGCTACTCGTCGAGACCGAGGACCAGACTGAGGAAGAGGATGAAACAGACCCAGAGCTACAAAAGGAAGTGGAAAGACTTCAAACTGCCCTGTCTGATCTTCGTCTAAACACAGACCGAAGAGAGCAGTCAGAGAAAGAAACCAGAGAGGAACTCAACGAGAAACTCAGGAAAGGTGAAGCTCTCCTTACAAGAGCAGAGACTGAACTAAAAGGAAGAGACTCTAAAGCCAAGGCCTGCGAAAAACACTTGCAAGCGGCCCAAGCTAAAATCCACGAGCTTGTTCAGCAGAGACACGATCTTGAATACGAACTTGACATTGTTCACAGAGAGCTGAAACACTCGTATAGACTGCAGAGTGACCGGGAAGGGGAAACACACACCACAAAGTTTCCCTTGACCAGCCGGTCCACACCTTTCAGCCAAGAACCCAGAGCTGAAAAGGGGGGCGAAAGCGCGCTGTTCAAAACATCACCAGCCAGCCCACAAGAACCCCCGTCAACAGCGAGGGGGGGGGGGGGGGGGGCTTTCCAAAGAACCCTTGCCACTAAGCACGGCATGGCTCCCAAAGAACTTGACTAGCTGGCCAGAAACATCCCGTTCCAAGCCAGCAGAGGGCAGCACAACCGTGATGGTGCTCGTCCAAGGCACCAGAGCGAGCGCTCTGAAAGATTCTGGGAAGCCTGCCGGCGACCCAGAAACAGCCTATCCCCATCACCAAGAGACTCAAACCCAGACAGCCCGGAGCGGTACCCCTCTCAACATAACACTGGTAAGCACAAGTCTGAGCACACATCAGATAAAAACAGTGCAGCCACGTCAGAGACGGCAGAGATCCTGAAGGTGCTGAAAGAGCTTCTGCACATGAGATCTCACAAGAGGGACGAGCCAGACGTCCTATGTCTAAGCGTAAGACCTGAATCAGGCACCCAGAACACTGCGCGTCAGCATCAGACCACAGAGCTGCCTGTCACATCACAAAGTGATAGCAACACCCAGCCACCACAGCTGACAGCTGCACAGCCTGAGCATGACAGCACAGTTTCCCACAACTGGGACCAAAGTCCCAAAAGACCAAGAAATGCTGTTTTGGCTACCTGCCTCCGCAGCGACCCACACGAAACCGGCCGAAACCGCCCATCAATCACCACACCAGCCCCGACGCCAAGACTTCTGGGAAACCTGATCAAAAAGGGAGTGGCCCGAAAACTTGACCCAACAACCACTGTGGACAATGGTTTGAGCCTTGACGCCCTGCTAGACACCTGCTCAGACATCATGTTAATGTCAGCCCAACTCTTTGAAAGACTCAGTGCTAAAACTAAGAGCCAAGATCGAACTCTTAAATCTCAAACATGTGAGCTGAATGTGCAATCCCACAGCTAGAACGACATCCGGCTCAAACAGGTAGCTCCCATTCACCTAACAATTGGTCCTATGAGTCTGGTACACCCCGTGCACATCTCACAAATGAACACTTATCCACTTCTGATTGGCCAAGATCTGCTAGATTGATTTGAGCCTTTAATAGACTTCAAACAACTGCAAGTTTGGGCTCAAGTGCGAGAACCCCTCCCCCTCACACAGGTCACCAGAGCCAGACTGGCAGGCCACAGAGGTCACGGGAACTCCCACAGCCAGCCATGACGACACAGCCTCAGCACCAATTGAATTCGCTACCCTGCACCTTACAGCTTACCTCTTATATTCCGAAAGATTGGAAATTTGCGGCTGTAATCCCTCTTTTTAAAGGAGGAGACACCTTAGACCCCAATTGCTATAGACCCATCTCTATTCTGCCTTGTCTTTCCAAGATCTTTGAACGCCTTGTAAATAAACAGATTACTATTTACTTTGAATCCCACCATTGTCTCTCCGATGTGCAATCTGGCTTCCGAGTTGGCCGAGGGTGTACCTCGGCCACACTCAAAGTCATGAATGACATCATATCTGCTATCGACGGTAAACAATATTGTGCAGCAGTTTTCATAGACCTGGCTAAGGCTTTCGACTCCGTCAACCACAATATTCTTATTGGTAGGTTAAAGAGTCTGGGTCTTTCAAATCAATGCCTCGCCTGGTTTAATAACTATTTTACAGATAGATTTCAGTCTGTTAAATCTGAGGGTCTGCTATCTAATCCTGTGGCTGTTTCTATAGGGGTACCACAGGGATCTATTCTTGGGCCGACGCTCTTTTCTGTTTACATTAACGATGTTGCCCTAGCTGTAGGAGACTCTATGATACATCTATATGCAGATGACACTATTCTTTACACCTATGGCCCAACTATAGACACTGTGCTAGACAACCTCCAAGCGAGCTTTGATAACATACAGCATTCATTTCGCGGTCTCCATTTACTTTTAAACTCTGGCAAAACTAAATGTATGATTTTTAATCGTACTCTTTCCAGACCTCCCTGTACAAAAATCATCTCTACCCTTGATGGGTCTGTATTGGACTTTGTTGATTCTTATAAATACTTAGGGATATGGTTAGATTCTTCACTTTCCTTCCATACCCACATCAACAAACTCCAATCTAAAATTAAATCAAGGATCGGCTTCCTCTTTCGTAATAGGGCCTCCTTTACTATTCCAGCTAAACATGCCCTTGTGAATATGACTATTCTTCCCATCTTAGACTTTGGTGATGTGGTCTATAGATCAGCCTCAAACACTCTACTAAGAAAGCTAGACGGACTATATCATAGTGCCATCCGCTTTGCAATTAACGCTACGTTTCGTACTCATCATTGTAATCTCTACACACTCATTGGTTGGCCCTCCCTTCACATCAGACGTCAAACACACTGGTTTCTCCTCATTTATAAAATTCTCTTGGGTAAAGCTCCTGCCTATTTAAGAAATTTAATTTCTGTAGCTTAACCATCACGCAATTTACGTTCAAGTAGATTTATCTCATTGAATACCACCAAAGTCCGTACTTCCTTTGGCAGACTCTCTTTTCAGTTTTCGGCAGCAAACGATTGGAATGAATTGCAAAAATCATTAAGACTAGAATCTATTGTTCCGTTATCCTCTTTTAAAAGATTGATCTCCAACCTACTGTCACATCGTTGTTCTTGTTAGCGTCAGCATTCTTTCTTGGTGCAAAATAATGCATTATTTTTAAATTTATTTATTTATTTTATTCTTGTGTTGTATTGTACTGCTGCCATACTAGGCCACTTGCCTAGGTATTGTATCTGGAATTATTGTTCTTGTCTACTATGTGTAACTTCATGTTGTCTGCACCTCAAATGCTTTATCTTGGCCAGGTCGCCGTTTTTAATGAGAATGAGTTCTCTATGTGCCTACCTGGTTAAATAAAGGTAAAATAAAAAAATAAAAATTACCAAAGACTATGACAAGCCTATGAACACTATGAGACACCACCTCTCATACCCCTCCAACCACCCACACACGCCGTCTGAACCAACCGATAACTGGTGGCCACAGACAACAGCAGTTCACCAAGCACATGCTGCATGCACGGGACAACATTCCACATTGTGCACCTTGTGACATCACTGCGCCAAAGCTTGTGGTGCCACAGTGCAAAAGGGGGGTCAGGCCAGTGTATGCCCATGACGCACCATGCGCTGCACACCGCAGCACCAGAACACCGAAGCAAGTGGCATACCGGCGCCCTCGAAGCGAAAAGACTGTCCTCGCCCAGGGGTTCCCAAACTTTTCCATGACAAGGCCCCCCAAATACCACTAGGTTCTGGCCAAGGCCCCCCTTTTGCATGATGTGTTATTGAACCCATTGACAATACTACGGCAAATGTATAAATAAATAAATAAAACATCTAGGTGAACATCTATTGACCTTTATTGGTGTTGTAATAATAACATTTGTAGGCTATGTCAGATCTTCATATATGGTAAAGTAATTTCAACATCTTCAAATCTGGTACAGTAATTTCAACATTGTAGCTGTGTGTGTCAGTGAAAGGAAATAGAGAGAGAGATTACTTAACGTGTGTGTGTGTGTGTGTGTGTGTGTGTGTGTGTGTGAGACAGATTATCCATACTTTATGTATGCTGCATCATACCTACAAGTCTTACTCAGCCAGGAGTTCGTTTTCTGATTTTTGTTAATTTTTTTTTATCTGAGGTTTCGATAGCTGGCTCGTCAGGTTTTTTCCTTTTTAAATCTATCCATTTTGATAGAGCTAGCCAGCTAACTAAATAAATAGCTGAATAGCTGATCACTGGTGGTTGTAAGCATACCTGTCAACACTCCCGTTTTCCCCGGGAGTCTCCCGTATTTCACATCCATCTCCCGCCCCCTTCCCGTTTTGTTATTTCTCCCGTGAAACTCCCGTAATTTGTATGGCCCAAATCTCGTTATATGCAGGGATGCAAACGGCGCACTTTATTTTAATGCAAACATGTTGTTAAGTGCGCTGTATCTTTTTTATGGGCATGATGAGCGATGCTCAATTTACAAATGAATCACTCTTTTGAGTTGATTCTGTTCAAAGACTTCATCAAACAAGTTGGCTGATCTGTCTAAAATCTAAATCGGTTTGCGAATCAGTTTGAATGATCTGTTCAGTTTCCTGCACGCACTGAATCACTGAAGTGCTTTCAATTCACACTCGACTCAGAGTCCTAACAGGAAGATTTAAGAAAATCAAGAGCGTTGGATGAAGTGGCCGTGGACCTAACAGTACAGTCAAGTGAAAGCAAATCTGCAAATCTATCATATTGTTTGCCAGCGATGAAGATCTTTATTAGTTGAACATCTTCGTATGCTGTCTGTCTGTGAATGAATGATTCCACAGGACGATACATTCGATTTCATTTCATTCAGGTAATACATTTTACAACCAAACAGATTATTATGCCACGATTTCATAACACTACTCATAATAATATAAATGTTTTTATATATTTTTAAATATTTTTAAAATATTTATAAAATTTATTTAAAAAAAAATTGCTTTCATTTTTTCTTCCAACTTGCTGCGGCCCCCCTGATGCCCCCTGGCGGCCCCCACTTTGAAAACCACTGTCCTAGCCAACCAAGGACGACACTCGCTGAGATCTTTCCTCCTTTTCTCTCTCCCTCTCCCCTTTGTCTTTTCCAGGATGCTGCTGTGGTTGGTCATCCTGTGCCTCCAGCCAACCAGAGGACAGCCGCAATCGGACATCCCACCAGGTCCGGCAGCAGGCATCATCCTGAGAGAACAACCGGGACTCCTGATCACCAACTGCAGGACCCACACCCAGAAAGTGTATGTTCGACTCGACCCCCTGCAACGTCTACAGAGCACACTACCCCAGCGCAGTGGCCCAATACAGCTGGGCCAGGGCCCGATGGACAGAGGACTCCCTTGCTCACGCTGAGGCCAATGTCGAGCACATGCTCAACCAACTTGAGAAAATGACTATCACACAAGCGGAGTTAGGTGGACACAACCGCCGCTCCAAACGGTTCCTGGGAGCGTTGCTCGGAGCCGCCGCTGCCGTCGGAACTCTGTTTAACATTGACATGTCCAGTGTCAACGCAGTGAACCTAGCCACCGTGAGACAGCATGTGACTGAAATTCAAGCTGAGATCCCACTGCTAAAAGAGCAACTCACAACCCAGAGTACCTCCCTGCAGACCAGGTGCAAGACATTGAAGGGAACTGTGGTAATTCTCAACACCCACAGGGTTCTACGGAACCAGACAGTGAACTCCATGAAACAGCTGTTTACTGTTGCCCAGAATGACTTTGCCCAAACTCAGCTGGTCACAGCCCTGATGACAGACATGCTGAGGGAGGTGAGCTCCTCCATTGACAGCCTAGCCATGGGTAGAATTCCACCGTACCTGATACCCTTAAGCCTTGTAGAAACCATGCTGGCTTCCGCCATCACCATGCCAACTGACCCTCTACAAATGCACCTGGCCCCGAACCTGCACATGTGCACCTTGACTAAAGACATTCATTATCTCTGTCCTAGCAAACCCTTCCTCAGAGACAACACTGATGGAATCTGCGGGTTGCGATCCATGGCCAGCTACACACGCTGCCCTGCTGAGGCCAAACCTTGCACTCAAGTCACCGAGACACAAGCAGAGATTGTAGGCGACAGGTGGCTCGTTAACACTCCTGTGCGCACAGCTACACTCACCTACGACCAACATGACACTGCCACCCGTGTCACCTTGCTCAACCAGAGCATGTGGATTCAAGTACCGAAAGGTGCCATCCTCCACCTAGATGACCTGGCATTGTACCATCTTCCAAGCAACGAGTACGAATCAGAACTGGAAATCCCATCCTTCTTCAAGAACCACAATTTCACCCTAAATCCAGAACTGGAAAAATGGATTCATCCCTTGACACAGCCCTCCAAGCATTGTCCAGAATGCCCATCCTGAACGCTTCACCTGTCGTCCGAGCATGGACCGCCGCTGACACTGCCGTATGCATTCCGACGAATCAACGAGACGCGAGCCTCTACAGTCAAGCTCACAAAAGCCGTGTCTGGAGGGTTCCGGAGCGGCCCTCGGAAGGAAGACTCCCCGCCAGAGAACGCTACGAACCTCATCGAGCTGAGCCCTCAGTTGTAACAACCACCTGCAGTATCCTGTCTGCGTGATTCACCTGCCATCTGTGATCGTGATGGGTCGACAAGGCCCACACACACGGGTCCTGCCGAACCATCAAAGGGGGGAATGTAGCACCAACCAGTTGATCACGTTGGCCATTCGATTAAATTACTGGATTCTAATTTGCAGACACAGCTCCTCTCTTCATGGACTGTGACACAAAGCAGATGTCATGGGACTTTTAATTAAGTTAATGATTCTCTAACAATGAAATAAAGAAGTGCTCTGTCGTATTGACATGTGACAGGCAGACAGACACATGAGAACTATGCAAGTATATCTGAATTACCAAGATTTTAGAGCATTAAGACTGTGTTTTTCCGTGTTGTCTCTTGAAGGTTCAAATGTCCAGGTGAATTTTGCCATCCTGTGATCCTACGGATCTCTCTCTCTCTCTCGCTCTCTCACACACTCTCTCTCTCTCTCTCTCTCCCTCTCATTTTTATCTTCCTCTCTCATCCTATTTATTTCGTGTTTGTAATGTTTTTCGTTTTGTTTGTTTCGGGTGTATACACATATATATTCTGTGTGAATTGTAGTTTGATGTATTATTAGTCCAATTATTAAAACCATTATATTCTTGATTGTTTCTGTCTAAAATGCTAAATTTTACAAACTCAATGAGATGTTGATCCTAGCTACAAAAGCTTTTATTATTGACTACGTTGAGTAGTCTAATTTTATAAACACAGGAAAATTAATGTTCACGGCCAGAAAATTGATATTTCTTGGAGTTTATAAGAAGGGATAACTTTGTTGAGAAGTTGATAAGTTAATCGTACGGCCGTTTGCTGGACAAATAGTTCGATAGCTGAATTAATTCCATTAAAGGTTATCTCATATAATCGATCTGGAAGTGGACCATTGATATATGAATGAGGAATTATAATTCGTTGTGATTGATCATTCATATGTGCAATCGATCTATTTTTAACTTCGATAATTTAACTGTAATATGCAATATATTAATAATGTTCATGATTAATTATTAAAATTCCCTATATATATAATTTGAGCTAATTTAATGTAAAACTGAATGTTGTTACACTATCTATGGGCTTCTCCCTTGACTTTATGCCCCCCCCCCCCGATTGCCTCATAGACAATAAAAGATTGCCTGCGAGCTTCTCCTCCTGTCTATACGGTAATTTCTCTACAGTGCAACAGAGAGTCACGTGGTTATGACGCAATCGTTAGCCTATTTTTACAAAAATGGCTACTACGGCGCTATAACGTAAGATACAAAGTAATGGAGCCTTTTATACATCGTCGTGTTTCTTTAGAAATAAATAATGGACAAATTAAGTTTTTGGACGCCTCAGATGTAAAGTTATTCGCTGTCGAAGTGACGCCAAAATGAAAGGGAATCAATGAAATGCTAACAGCAGGTGATCGTCTGCTACAATGGCGGCCCCCGGGAGGCTTCATTTTCCGGCTGATGGATTACCCCCTTGATTTGTTCCGATGAGACTGTAAAAGAAGATGGACGACGCCCTTTACTCTCTTCCATTGATGAAAAGTGCAGTCGCCAAAGTCGAGTCTGCGCAGTAGTGAGCGTGAAGTGGAGCCGCAAAATCATTTGGTCATGTCGTTCTACCTGCTCGTTTTGGCAATCTTACGCGAGCGGGTAGAACGACAGGACCAGTCCGCCTCAACTCGAGCCAGTCCGGGCTCCTCGTCCGCGACAGGCAGGTCTTCTGCATCGGCTGATGGAGGAACAGGGCGCGGCTGCTGCGGCTTCTGCAGCCGATGCAGAAGACCTGCCTGTCGCGGACGAGGAGCCCGGACTGGCTCGAGTTGAGGCGGACTGGTCCTGTCGTTCTACCCGCTCGTGTCGGCAATCCGACACTTCGCTGTATTGCGGCTCGTAAAGATAGCCACGAACATCTGATTTGAGCAGAAGACTTTCAAAATCATCTTTTCCTGCATATCATGTTTATTTCCTTCATTTCATTTCCATCATTGTCGTGACTTCCCATCTGGCTCCACAGCGCTTGTTAGCTTAGCTTCCAAACAAGACGGTGGATATTGCTATTAGTTTCGGCAAGTGAAGTCCCACCCACTGATCTGTAATAGGTCTGTTGCGTGAGTGGGCCCCTCCCCCTGAATAAATGAGGAGCTAGTGTTTGTAGTCTCTACACTTTTCAATGAAATGTGACTTCCTGCTTATTATGATGCAAAATGACGATTTTTACATCATAATAAGCAGGAAGTAAAACACTTAAACCCTTATTTCTCCCATCTCAGGGAAAAATAAAGGAAAAATCCACGATCATTATAATATATGACTGGGTTTCTAACAATACAAAGCTTAATGTAAATGGGTGAAGTGCCCCTTTAAGAATCTGTTATCTGCTTGACAAATCATTTATGCTACTGCTGCCCACTAACATGCTTTTAAAGCTATTTTTATCCAATTTATTGGCCTTCAAACACCTTAAAATGCACATGTAGGTCCGAGAAATCCAAATTTTTTCGGGGGAGCATGCCCCCTAACCCCCCTAAGTTACCTAACTACCCAGTGTTTTCGAATCAAACGCCCCTGCCTGCAGCACTGTATAGCTCAGAAAATAAACACATTGTTAAAAATCCCAATTAGTCACTCTATTGGGAGACACGCCCACCTCTGGGAACTCTCTTCACTTGAGGATAATTACCAATCAACCTCACTAGTGTGTCTCTCTTTGTGTCTTAAACTTTGTGACTGTTTGCTCCTCTGCTTGCTGCATGTGTTTGCTGCGTCTATGACTTTGTAAGTTTATTTAAATCCTTTGTATTGATATTAATTTGATAACTGTTGATTTGTTTAGTTTGGTTAAAGATTTTATTTATGGTTATGTGAATGTATACTCATTATTATTATTATTATTATGATTTGTATCAGTAAAGTTAACTTTGTTTGATTGTAGACACCAGCAATATGCAGCAATTGTAAAGCCATATTAAGGAAATGGGATAATGAAGAAAGAAAGCATGTGGCAATAAATCAGTTGAGAATTAACTCCTGGACTCATTCCTGTGTTCTAATCGACACACCATTCTGGTAGCACTCATCCTTAACCAGCCTCATATCGAATTATATACAAGGTCCTTCGAGCCGGAGAGGCTGCTGGAATGGAGTCAAAAGATAACCCTGGGAAGCTGAAGGGTTCAACTAGGCATGTGAGGCCTCCTGTGTGGCATCAGGATTATGAAATGGTACATCCCCACTCTTCTGCTACAAATGTTTGAGGTCAATTACAAGGAGGAGTAAATCCAGAAACCCTGCTACCACCTGGAAACACTGATGTGAAGTTTCTGACCGAGGAGGTCAAACAGATGAAAGGCATGTTGATGAATTTGGGAGAAATGAAGAATATGCAGGACCAAGGTGAATGTTCTTCCTTTAATTCTGATTCACAAAGCTTGCGTGCTGCATCTCCTGAGAGACGGGCAGTAGAGAGAGATCCATCAGTGGACTTTAGGACGTCCCTTGTGCAGGAGCTAGGAGAATGTCTGCGTCAACATTCGGGAAAGAGACAAAGCCTGCCTCCCCCTCACCATCAAGGTTGAGTAGACAAAGCACTCTTCCATCTCCACCGGCCTCTATGATTCCCACACCCTCTGCCTGATCTAGTAGAGAACCACTGGACATGCATGCAGGTCTAAATGTTCATGCACTTCCTGAGCCACCAGTTCCTTGTCAGAGGAACTCAACTTTAAGACACCCAATGAATGTGAATCCGATTCCATATTACCTGAATCAGCCATGAGGTGTTAATCAAGACTTATCTCAAATCTACGATTTTGGTCATCCAGGACTTCATCCTAGTGACCCTCAGTTAGCGAGGAGTGATGCCCTCCAATATAGTCAAATGCCAGGGAATGCTTTCTACTTTCCAGGCCCTTTATGCCTTCCATGGATGCCGCCACCAATGTCAACTTACCCAGCTTATGTTCAAAATGGTGGAGTATTCAGGCCTCCGTATTTCCCTTATCCTTACCCTGATCTGCCATACGCCCTACCTGTCCATCCAGAGTATGGAGCTCCAATAGCTGCTGCATGTCAATCTCCTCAGGCTCCCCCCGGGCCTGTACCAGCCTCACCGATTAGAGTGACAGCTCCTGCTTCTAACCCCATAGTCATGCCTGCTTGTAGTTCTCACCATTTGCCTCTGGGCCCAGCACTAGTTGATCCTGATAGGCACCTAGAAGAGTATGCCGTTAGTCATCCTAGAAATGTTCAGTGCTATTCTGTTGCTGATATGATTCCCACAGTCTCGGCGTCCCAGTTTCATGAAGCACCTACTGATCGGGTGCATTCTTCCCGTAGGGTTTATTCTACAACAGCTGCTCACTCCTGTCTTCCAGCCCAGTCATCAGTTCCTGTGTCTTACATGTCGGTGCCCCATGCTCGGCTCGGAAGGTCAGCATACGAGAGGCCTTCATTGCCGTTTTTTAGGAGAGAAGACCCTCATGAGTTTGCAATGTTAAATATGGCTTTGGAGAACTTATTGCCACTTGAGGAAAATGAGCAGTATAAATATCATATTCTTCTTGATCACTTGAAATTGGATTCAGCCCGTCATCTTGCCCTTGCTTATGCTCATCATCCACAGCCTTACACTACTGCTTTAAAAGCTCTTCAGAAGAGGTAGGGCCAACCACACCATCTGGTGTTAAGAGAAATTACTTCTGTCCAGAGCCTTCCAACTATTCGCTCTGGAGATTCTCGAGGATTCAGTCAGCTTGCCGTACATATTAGAGCTTTGGTAGGCATGCTTCAGTCCTGGGACCATGACGAAGGTGCAAAGGAGCTGGCCTGTGCGTCCCATGTCCATCAGCTGCTTAGTAAGCTCCCCGCTGACCAGGTTGCCAGTTTTGCCAGACAAACCCGACTATTAAGACCAGATGTGCCGTATAATCTGATAGACTTTGCCAACTGGCTAGAGGAGGAAGCAGAATGTCAAAGTTTAGCTGTTCAAGTGAGTTAGTCATTACGGAGGGTCACAGGACCACTGACCAGAGATCATTCCACCGCCACTTTCTTTCAGGGTGTAAGTCAGGAAGAGAGTGCTAGAGATCACATCCAGAATCAAAGCACTAATCCTCGTGTGAAATCCTCCAGTGAATCTGTATTCCCATCCTGTGCTTTCTGTAACAGTCAAGCTCACCATCTTAATCGGTGTCCTGAATTTCAGGAATTTGATGCAGCAGCCAAGGAAAAGTGGATTATGGACAACGGCCGCTGCTGGAGGTGTGGACGTTCTCATCGTTCATCTAACTGCAATTTAAAGAAAGGCTGCCCTCAATGCAAAGTTCGGCATTTAGGAATCCTGCATGAAGTGAGCAACAAATTCTCTATCTGAGTAGGTCCAGTGGATTTAATTCTGTACTCCTGAAGGTGGTAAGAGTTGTCTTGACTCATAACGGGAAATCTCTGGAGACCTATGCTATTCTGGACGACGGTTCAGAAAGAACCATGCTCCTGTCATCTGCTGCGGAGAGTTTAGGCCTCCATGGGGCGGCTGAGACCTTAATCTTGCGCACAATCAGGCAAGATACAGAGAAAATTGTGGGTGCTACAGTGTCATTTTCAATCTCATCAGCTTCCCAACAGCAGAGGAAATATGAAATCAAAGATGCTTTCACTGCTAAGCAACTAGATCTACCTGAGCAGACTTACCCTATCACCACTCTGCAGAGACATTATCAGCACCTCCAAGGCCTGCCGTTGCAGGAGTTCCATAAGATCAGACCATTGCTGTTGGTGGGTGCAGACCATTCTCATCTCTTGTGCTCTACGGACTTTGTGAGATTTGGCCCCCCTGGAAGTCCAGTTGCCCTGCATACTTGCTTAGGATGGACGTTGCACGGTCCGACCTCTCTGGTGCAGGAATCCAGCTCTGATACCCAGTGTTTTTTTCTCACTTCGCTTGACAAAGACCAGTTACAGAGGGATGTGGAACGATTGCGGCAGATCGACATATTTCCATATTCTAAGAATCCTAAAGCTGTTACCAGGTCCAAGCAGGGTCAGCAAGCCTTTGAGTGCCATGAACAACAAACAGAGTGCCATGAGATTAATGGAATACAGAGATATGCCACTCCTTTGCTCAGAGTCAAAAATGCCCCCTTATTGCAGGCGCCTCCTGAAGTAGCGCTGCCAACTTCATGTTACATTGAGCGACAGTTGTCCAAGAATCCAGAGCGTGCAGTCATCTATGAGCAGGTGATCCAAAAACTCATTGATGCTGGATATGTTAAGAAATTGAATTCATGGGAAGTGGGAGAAAGTCATGAGTCCTGGTATATACCCCATCATTTAGTGGAGCACAATGGCAAACATTGCCTTGTGTTCAATTGTTCTTACCAGTACCAGAGTGAAACACTTAATGCTTACCTGTTGCCAGGTCCAACGTTATGCCCTTCCTTGCTTGGAGTCCTCATCCGTTTCCGAGATCATCAGGTTGCCTCAGGAGCATCAGAATCAGTGGGCGGCCGACTCCGTCAGAGTGAAGATCTTGAGCCTGATATTTTCCATCCAACTGTTTTGTACCCTAAGAATCATATTACCTCACTGATCATCTTGGAAATTGATTCCTTCTTGCACCACCCTGGGCCACAACGAGTGTTTGCCCATCTTCGGCGCAAATACTGGGTCTTACGTGGCCGTCAAGCTGTTACGAGGGTTCAGCAAACATGTGTAGATTGTATGAAATGGAAAAGCTCTTCCTCTGTTCCTCGCATGGCTGACTTGCCTGCCTTTAAACTCTGTCTCCATAAGCCCCCCTTCTGGTCAACTGGTATGGACTGTTTTGGCCCTTTCACCATCGAGATAGGCCAAAGGCATGAGAAGAGATGGGGCATTCTTTTTTGTCAGACTACCCGATGTGTCCATCTTGAGCTCCTGTCTAGTCTCGACACTGTAATTATAGAAGTTGAAGAGATAATGAATTTAAAACCCCTTGGCTACGTGTCATCGAACATCTTGGACACGGATGCCATAACGCCAAATATTCTTCTGATGGGGCGGCGAGACGCGTCCCTTCCACAAGGAATGAATGCTGACTCTGTGTCTCCACTTCCCATGGGTCAAGAGCTCAGTCAAATCCTTGCTGACAGGTTTTGGGTTAGCTTCATCAAGTATTACCTCCCAAGCCTTCAGTCCCGTCAGAAGTGGAAAACGGGTGTTTTTTTTCTCTTGCCTTCTGCTGTGGTCATGGTGATGGATTCCCAGCTCCCTCGTAGTTCCTGGCCTATAGGGACAGTCATAAATGGCAAACAATTTATCCGTCCAGTTAGCCGATTAATCGTTCTTCCTGCCTTTCCCCCTGATCCTACTGTATGAGTGGGATTTCTTTTGACAAATGTTATCATATTTGGGGGCGGCTGTTAAAAATCCCAATTAGTCACACTATTGGGAGACACGCCCACCTCTCGGAACTCTCTTCACCTGCGGATAATTACCAATCAACCTCACTAGTGTGTCTCTCTTTGTGCTGACTGTTTGCTCCTCTGCTTGCTGCATGTGTTTGCTGAGTCTATGACTTTGTACGTTTATTTAAATCCTTTGTATTGATATTAATTTGATAACTGTTGATTTTAGTTTGGTTAAAGATTTTCTTTATGGTTATGTGAATGTATACTCATTATTATTATTATTATGATGATGATTTGTATCAGTAAAGGTAACTTTGTTTGATTGTAGACACCAGCAATATGCAGCAATTGTAAAGCCATATTAAGGAAATGGGATAATGAAGAAAGAAAGCATGTGGCAATAAATCAATTGAGAATTAACTCCTGGACTCATTCCTGTGTTCTAATCGACACACCATTCTGGTAGCACTCATCCTTAACCAGCCACATATCGAATTATATACACACATTGTTGTGTTCTGTACTACTGTCTTTGATTTTGTGTGATAACAATGAATCATTCTTTTGGATATGAAATTTATATTTAATTGACCTATCGGTAAGCCCCACCCTCCTTAGTTACTGTTGCTATCTCAGACAAACAATGGGGGACCTGTGCCCCGTAGAGCTTAATGTCTAGCAACGCCCCTGTGTATTCCGCTGCACTATTTGTTAGTAAGGTAGAGCGTAGCTAGTAGGTGGTAAGCTCTCCGTAAAGTAATGCGTAGTCACATAATATGACGTTTAGCCTCGATGAAACAATAGCAGCCTTCAAATACGTGAGCAGAAGTTGTGTTGAATTGTCGTGAATTTCAGTTTATCCTTCATTTTAACTTCTTTTGCCTCACGTTACTAACGGTAAAAATAAGTTTCCATTAAATACGGTACTTGACCATGAATAACATAAGTGTTTTTATATGTAAATAACATTCAGAAACTGTATTTGAAATGAAATTAATGTAGCGTATGAACACTGTAGCGTATGAACAAGAATCATGATTCTTTCATTCTGAACGCAATAAACACATTTGTACTATGATTCCTAAAGCTCACAACTTGTGACTCATCCAAATCTAAATCTCTGGTTGAAGCGCCAGAAAGTCTGGGTTATCAGAGTATTAAATTAACTATAAGTGCTTGTAATTATGCATTTAGATATATTTGTGTATTCCTACTATGTGTCTACGTGTTTCTTGGTATCATTGTAATCCTCTCGGTCTCACTGAGTTGGTCACTGAGTTGGTCACGTACAGGAGATTACAGTAAAATGTTTGATTCTCTGTGCACGGCTTTCTGAAGTAGAAATCACAGTTTCTGTCACTGTCATAAACTATGCAAATTATGGTCGAACAAGACAAAGGAACAAATTTTCCCGCTCACTGAACTCCAAGTCGATTGGTCAGTTCATCCCTGAGGGAGGGAATTTGGGCACCCTTTAAAGTCATTGACCAGCGGTTTTCTCGCTCTCTTCAACTACCGCTCTTCAACTACCTCTCTTCAACTCCTCTTCAAGGCTCTTCAAGCCTTCTCTTCTCTTCGTTTTCTTTTGTTTGTTTCTTAAGTTTTTGTTTTTCATTTTCGGATTCTCCTTTGTTCATTTCCACCGACGAGTGAAATTAACTTAGCCTGAATTATCTGGCAAACTTACCTAGCAACGGACTACCTTTCACGGGAACGCGCACAGCTCCGAAGGACCGAGACTCCGAGAAAACGCGCACGGCTCACAAGGACACACACACAGATGCTGTCTCGACAACACAAGAGAGCTATATTTGCAAGTATTTCGTTTACTGAGTTTTCAAAGCATTAAGATTTGTTTACCCCCTTTTTATAGGGCGATTGTGATTCCTTGGTTCTCTCTCAAAGGTTTTGTCTAGGTAATTTGCTATTCTGTGATCCTTTGTGATCTTTCTCATCCCTTTATACTCCTCTCTCTGACTCTCATACTCTTCCATTGTTTGTTGTTGTATTTTATGTATGTACATTTTATTCCATGTAACCTTAGTCACCGATGTACGTAGTGTTTCAGTTTCCTTTATTAAATCCATATATATACTCATTTATTGACTCTGTTTGTGCTCATATTATAAAGTCCCTTTAATGTTCGATCAAAGCTACACACTTTAAAAATAGCTGATACTTTAAATAGTATCTTCTTTTATAGAATGAAAAGGCTGTTTTTCATGGCCAGGAGAAACAGTCTTTCCTGAAAGTCTATAAAGAGACTAACTCTTTTTGAGATTTGATAAAAGATCGTCCTGTCAGTTTGCTGGACAAACGGATTAAGTCGATAACAAATTAATTCCATTAAGAGTTCCCCTGAGAATCGATTTATTTTAGACAATTGAAATATTAATGTTTAATCATAACACGTTGTGATTGAGAATTGATATAAAATTTGATCTAATTTCGCCTCCCTGTATGGATAATTGATTAGAATTCGTTGTATTGAATTGCCCATCCAGATACGTTGGCGAAATATTCCCGTTAAGGGTATTATTATAAACTGTAGTCGATTCGTGATCATATCCATGATCTTATATTCCCTTTTATTTGAGCTAAAGAATCGCTACATTAATAAGGATCAATAAATAAATATTGATACAAAAAACATAGAATATTACGTTTATTGATTATGACTGATATTTGACATGCACAACATGGACCGATACACACAGCGGCGCTGATTAGGACGGGTTGGTGTTAAAGAGCCGCTAACAAAGTTATCTTTTCACATAATGTTCTCTCCGAGTGTAAATGTCAGCATTATCATACATGTCTAAAGAATTGAAGTCTGTCAGGTAAAAGAGCTTATTGATGCAGTTCAGTCTGTCTGATATTTTTTTTTATTCCAACCGTTACTCCTGATCGGTGGCTGCATAAAGGCTGCCATAAATATGCTTACGCACAGCTGGTGCAACCGGCCCCAATATATGGGTGTGATGACACTCCTCATTATAGGCGCACATACTTTCAATGATTATCTAGTCTCCAAGTCAGTTTATTAACAACTCTGCAATAAAGCAAGATGGAAAGGAATGTATTGACATTGACTATTGATTTATAGGTTATATTGCATTTAAAATGTTGATTGGCTGGGCATACCGGTCAATATGGATGCACATCTCTCAGTAAATAATAACCATCAAGTATTGCTTTTATCATTTAAAACAGTGACATGCTATGACATGCAATTTTAGCTTTTATTCATTCACAGGATACATTTTTGATATCATTAATTAAATTTGTACTATTTCAAATGTGAATTATTGATATTAAGAATGTACTTTTTCGAGTAACAATGTCTATTTCTGATATCAGGAATTACATTTTCATTAGTACTATAGTGAAAGGAGTGGGAGCACTGGGGTGTCAGATGTGACTGTGTGGCAATGGCAAATGGTTTACATGGCTCATGGGTCAGGTAGGAGGGCGCCTTAACAGAATTTTGCTTATGGGCCCCAGGGAGGTCAGGATCGGCTCTGTAAAGAGGTTGATAGTTTCAGGCATCCATTTTGTTGTTGATAAAGTTAGTTTCACTTTCTCTGAATCTCTCTCTGAACTAGTGATGTCAGAGCTCCCCCTGTATTCACACGTTTACCTTTGTCCCTGTATTAGGAGTGTTGGGTTCATGTGTGTCTGTTTGTTTTGGGACTGATGTTTCTATCAGGTCATGAAAAAGAGATATCAGTAGACTTACAAAAGCTTGATCGTTTGGCAATATTGGTTAAGAGTTTCCAGGAAAAATGTTGCTCAACTTAGACAGTCATCAGTGGAGAAAGTACGGCACGTCAGTAAAAGCTTTTATTTCATTGCTAAATTCTTTAAGTTGTATGCCAGTGAATGCCAGTGTTTTTGCTGGTCTCGTCTCTTACAGATCTTGGTTCAGGGTGGCGTTACGTACAGAGACAAGTCCTGGCATAAAGAATGTTTCTTGTGTTCGGGTTCTGGTTAAAGTCCAGCTGGCCGGACAGCCTTTCACAACGCAGGGTGAAGATCCGTTCTGTGTGAAGTGCTTCAGTAACCTGTACGCCCAAAAGTGTGCGGCTGCGACAAACCCATCACAGGTCAGTGTGTGTTAATGTGTCCTTATAACAAGAGCGCTCTTCATTAACAGTTCCTTCAGCTGATAACAGAAACACTGTCAGAAACAAGAGACCGTTGTCACATAAACAGGGTCGTGTGTTTGAGGCTGTTGAGTGTGTTTGAATAAAGTTCTGCTTGAGCATCGGGACTCAAGAGTCTCTCATCTACCGGGTCATGCACTATGATAATATTATATCTAACTCAAATATCTAACTGTTTATATTGTAACTGTTTTAACCCTAAAGCATACTGTATCATACGCACATTTCTAAAACATTATCAAAACTTTGCTGAAAACTTATACACAATCTACTACATGCCATCTATTATATGATGATAGGTTATACATTTGTAGCAAGTAAAACCCGTTATAGTGTAAATTTAACTAAAACTTCCCCCTTCAGGTCGTGGTTAACATGTTTTTGCTGTGAAATCTTGATATATATTTTTTTAAGTAAATGTAAGAATAACGTTTATATTGCAAGTAATATTTCAAGATGAATACTTATTGGACTGAAACAACTTAGGTTTTCTTAATTTTCCATACATCTTTTGTTTTTAGGAAAAATAATGTTCAAATTTAAGTATTAAATATGATACATTTATTTATACATCTCTCAGTCATCTTTTGTTTTGCATTATACGTTTTGCCTCCCACAATAAAAATACAGAGATATTATTATAAAACTAAGCATTTAAATTTCATATAACTAAGACATTATTGGGATATATAGATTGACAAATGATTTTACATGCATTTTATGCTATACTGATATAAAGATCTCAATGATTTACATTTACAAACAATTAGAATTTCATCCATTTATGTGGCATATAAATATCAGCAATAACAAATGGCATGTTTTTTTCCTCAGTTTGGACCTTTCAATAATATTGAGGTGCTTTTTTTCCTCCAATGAGCTTCATATTCTCACTATAACATACTATTAGCCATAAAATCGTATAGAATATGATATTCAACAAAAAACACTTATGCACATATCCCAAAAAAATTTTCTTTTTCAAAAGATTCCATTTTGTCTAAAGGTAAAATACCTTTATATATATATATATATATATATATATAAATATATACTCGGATTAGACCGTACCATAGTACTGAGACCGCTCTCATTAAAGTCACAAATTATTTGCTCTTATCCAATCGTGGTTGTATCTCTCCATTTGTGTTACTTGATCTTAGTGCTGCATTTGACACCATTGACCACAACATTCTATTAAATAGACTAGAAAACTATGTTGGCATTAGTGGAATTGCACTAGCATGGTTTAAATCATACTTATTTGACCGTTATCACTTTGTAGCAGTAAATGAAGAGATGTCTTATCGGTCAAAAGTTCAGTATGGCGTACCACAAGGCTCAGTACTAGGACCGCTGCTGTTCACTCTGTACATGCTATCGTTAGGAGATATCATTAGGAAACATGGAATTAGTTTTCACTGTTATGCTGACGATACTCAGCTCTATATTTCCTCAAAACCTAACGAAAATTACCAATTCACAAAATTAACAATGCATAGCTGATATAAAAAATTGGATGACTAGTAATTTCCTACTGCTAAATTCTGAAAAAACAGAGATTCTAATTATTGGACAAAAAAAAAATTCCACATGCAATAACCTAGAATACTGTGTATACCAACACTTGATGGCTGCTCTGTTAAGTCTTCGTCGTCAGTTAGGATCCCAGAGTGTGCTCTTTGATACCAATCTTTCATTTGAAAGTCACGTGTTTAGTATCTGTAAAAGCGCATTTTTCCATCTTAAAAATATATCTAAATTACGTCATATGCTCTCATTGACAAATGCGGAACAATTAGTTCATGCGTTCATGACCTCAAGGCTAGATTATTGTAATGCTCTACTGGGTGGTTGCCCTGCACGCTTAATAAACAAACTACAGCTAGTTCAAAACGCAGCCGCTAGAGTTCTTACCAGAACCAGGAAGTATGACCATATTAGCCCGGTTCTGTCAACACTGCATTGGCTCCCTATTAAACATCGTATACATTTTAAAATATTGCTGATTACTTACAAAGCACTAAATGGTTTAGCTCCGCAGTACTTGAGCGAGCTCTTAACCCATTATAGTCCTTCACGTCTATTGCGATCTCAAAATTCTGGCCAATTGATAATACCTAGAATATCAAAATCAACTGCTGGCGGTAGATCCTTTTCCTATTTAGCACCAAATCTTTGGAACAACCTTCCTAACATGGTCCGGGAAGCAGTAACACTCTGTCAGTATAAATCTAGACTAAAAACACATCTCTTTGGCTTAGCACACACATAACACATTATAGATTGCTATAATTCAATGTTAGGCTGCATAGTTTAGATCAGCCAGAACCGGGAACACTTCCCATAAATCCTGATGTACTTTGTACATCATAAGAAGGATGGCGTCTACGCTAATATTAGTCTCTTTGTTTATCCCGAGGTTTACCGCAAACCGCCGGATCCAGGCCATATCCAGATCTGAGGAAGGACCATCACATGGACACGACGACAACGCATCCCTCAAGTGCCAGCCTCATCAACCCTGTGACGGCCTCATGGACACCTAAACAAATGACCCCTGAACTGGATAAATATTGTCAAAGTTCTGATCCAATCTGACTTCTGACCTATTATGCCACCTAAATCATAATCAAACACTGTTCGTTTGTTGGCCAAAGGAGGACTGCCCCCCTGACTGAGCCTGGGTTCTCCCAAGGTTTTTTTCTCGATTCTGTCACCTGATGGAGTTTTGGTTCCTTGCCACTGTTGCCTTTTTTCGCCTTTATTCGCCATTTGCTTTTGGCTTGCTTAGTTGGGGACATTTAACATTTAATTTTGAATTTAACAGTACTATTACAACTTTACTTTCCTGTTATCTCTGTAAAGCTGCTTTGAAGCAATTTGTATTGTAAAAAGCGCTTATAAATAAAGGTGACTTGACTTGAGAACATTTAGAAAAAAATGGCCCTGGAAATCGATTTAAGGGGTCAAATATGGGCTCTTAATGGGAAGTTAATGTCTGCCAGTGATATTCCATTAAAAATTAGCAAAGTTAAACATATGACATTTACTACAAAACCAATATAATTAATGTATCACACTTGTGAATTTACCTTCAACATTTTTCATATAATTGTTATTAGAATAATTCCAAATTTTGATAATCATAAATACATGCTATAATAAATTATATGAAAATGTTAATATTACGATATAAATGTGGATTTCTGTCTAGATATGTAATAACATTTTGCAAAAGAAACCCCCAAAAAGGTAAATTATAGATACAGTAAGATAGAAACTCACCTGTTCACCGCTTATTTTCCTCAGCTGTAGGCAAGGTAAGCAAGCGTTTCAAATTGGTGCTTCTCCCGGGAGACTAGCGCTAAATTAATCCCCTATCTTAGCGCCATTTACTGTTTTAGAAGAGGAAGTTGCTCAACTGCATTTGTGTGAAAATCTGCCTGGACGCATTTGTGAGAAAATCTGCCTGGACTCATTTGTGAGAAAATCGAGCCGAGAGATCTCATAAAAAGCCAAGTGTCTCACAATCAAAACAGACAGATATGCATTTGTATGCACTAGATTTGGTATTTGTTCAAAGGTTACATGCAATTTGTAGACTGGTTTGTATTTATTTGTGAAATATTATCTAGGCTCATTTATTTATATTTGCAAAACACAATACATATTTGTTACTCCACTGCATTTTCGCACAAATTGACCTTTGTACTTGAACATTGCTTTATGTTTGTTTGCGAGTCGATTTTTCCTTTGCAAAGCAGATCGAGTTTGTTTGCGAGTCGATTTTTCCTTTGCAAAGCAGATCGAGTTTGTTTGCAAAATGCTGTATTTGTTTAATTATGGCACATAATTCGCTCCATAAATGATGGGCTCCGCGTTATTTCAGCACCGTGGACAGCTGAGCTCACCGGGCGGCGGGCGTAGATTTCACCTGAGCCCTTTTTAGAAATCCACCCTTCTGTGTTTGAGTGCTTCGAATGCCCTGATAAGTTCATCTTTGTCCAGCGTTTTTGTCATCTCGCCAGGACCAAAGAAAGCTGTCACTTTTGGTAGACTGAATAAAGCGTTTATTTTGTTGTCCAATATCTTTTACGTTTTTTCAGCACCACTGGCATATGTAGGCTACGTTTCATTTTCCTTTTAAAATTATTTTCCTGCTCAAAATAACATTTTAACTTAACGACAAAAAAGGCAAATGTATAAAGAAATAAACTACCGGTATTATACTTCAGATCAATTAAGCCGTTTGCGGGGGAGGTAAAAGTCGCCATGGTAACCGCGAGTTCGACCAATCAGAGACCTCAGTGTTATGCTTAGGATTGCGGGTAGTGTAGCATTTCCATAGACAGTAAAAGAGTATTTCTCCAGAAGATCGCAAATAAAACACGTTTTTCTTAAAACAATGTTGATATCATACTGACTTGTGGTTTTTATAGGAACAGAAACGTACTCGGTTACCTAACGTAACCTCGGTTCTCTCTAGAAGAGGGAATGAGTATTGCGTAAGTATAGCTTACGCTATGGGGAAAGATTCATCTTTTCGAGATATTGAAGCCAAAAAATTATCCTTAATTTTTGTATCCATTGTCAACGCAGTGCAGCAGCTAGCAGACCTTGAGCAGGCTGTCTAGCATGCTAATAGGCTGCCCTGCGGGAACTGCAGCAGCCTATAACTGAACCCGACGTGATGTCACGTCCAATGAAGGCGCTCGCGCCTTCACAGCGTCAGAGCCCGCCAATATGGGCGTGGCTTAGCGTATATAAGCAGGGTTCGTAGGCTGATTCTCTGGTTTTCATCGACTGAAGCGAAAAACGCTCGTGGTGCAGGCACGGCAGGTTACGCAATACTCGTTCCCTCTTCTAGAGAGAACCAAGGTTACGTTAGGTAACCGAGTACGTTCTCTTACGAGAGGTTCTCTCGTATTGCGTAAGTATAGCTTACGCTACGGGAACCCTTTGTCAATGCCGTGCGTGCCAGCATCCACTTATGAGTCCCAGAATTTTGGGGATCCCAGATTAGCGGGAATAAGCGCATGTATATATAAGCGCATGTATATAAGCACTCACAGGGAATACAGAGCGGCGACGCCGGTCAATGTATAAGCATATAGCACATAACCTGATACAGTGCAGCTCAACCAGAAGAGCTAGTCATATGAGAGTAGTTTGCGCATGATAGTATCTGGGCAGAACCGACCTCTCACTAAACTTACAGTAGTTTCGCCTGTAGGGTGGGAACCTCCAGATTATAGAATCTGACATAGGTGGAAGGGGAAGCCCAGCCCGCCGCCACACATATGTCATGAATGCAAAATCCACTGGACCATGCCCACGAAGAGGCCACGCCTCTGGTGGAATGAGCCCTGACGCCCAGGGGGCATTGCAGACCCTTTGCCGTATAGGCAGCTGCAATCGCGTCTATTATCCATCTGGATAGACTCTGTTTCGAGGCGGCGAGAGCCTTGGTGCGTCCACCAAACGAAACAAAAAGCTGCTCAGAACGCCTGAAAGGGGCGGAGCGCGTAATGTAAGCTCTCAGCGCCCTGACCGGGCAGAGGAGATTAACATCACTCTCAATATCGGATGCTGGCAGAGCCGATAGCGAAATGACCTGTGCTCTGAACGGAGTGCCAATCACTTTAGGAACATAGCCATGTCTAGGTTTGAGGATGACTTATGAGTCATTCGGGCCAAACTCAAGACACGCGACGCTAACAGACAGCGCGTGTAAGTCCCCCACACGTTTGACTGACGACAGAGCGATCAGAAAACGGTTTTAAGTGATGAGTACTTTAGATTGTCTAAAGGTTCAAAGGGGTATGCTTTCAGGGGCTCGAGGGCCAAAGAAAGATCCCACATGGGAACTGAAGGGGGGCGCGGAGGATTCATCCTTCTGGCTCCTCTGAGGAAGCGGATGATGAGCTCGTTCCTGCCTATTGACTGGCCGTGCGTCGATTCTGAGAATGCTGCGATGGCTGCCACACAGACTTTGAGCATGGAAGGGGACCTTTTCTTTTCCAACAGCTCTTGAAGGAAACTGAGCAACCGCGAAACCCCACACTCCCGTGGGTCCAGGTTTTTGTCAGCGCACCATTTAGAGAACACAGACCATTTGGACGCGTAGAGCCTTCTGGTAGAAGGAGCTCTAGACTGCGTGATTGTGTTCATTACTGTGTCTGGCAGGGCAACGGGTAACCGTTGGTCAACCATACGTGCAGAAACCAGCGCTCTGGATGGGGATGCCAGATCGAGCCGCGAGCTTGCAAGAGGAGATCTGCTCTCACCGGAATAGGCCACGGGGCTGTCTGTGACAGCCGCGTCAGCTCCGGGAACCAAATCTTGTTCTCCCAACGCGGGGCTATGAGGAGCACTGATTGGCGCATTTCCCTGATTCTCTTGATTATCTGTGGTAACAGAGAGACCGGAGGGAATGCATTTAGTGGGCGGCTGGGCCAGGTTTGGGCCAGCGCGTCCTGGTTCTTTGAAAAGAACTTTGGGCAGTGAGCGTCGTCTTGTGACGCAAATAGGTCGACTTCCGCTTTGCCAAAAAGGCGCCATAGCAACTGGACTGTTTGGGGGTGCAGGGACCATTCCCCAGGGGGAACATTGTCCCTGGACAGTCTGTCTGGGCCGTCGTTCAGATGGCCTGGCACATGCGCCGCTCTCAGCGAGCGCAGGTGGTGCTGAGACCAAACGAGGAGGCGTTCTGGCAGATTGCAGAGGTTTCTGGATCTGACACCGCCCTGACGGTTCACATAGGACACTACAGACATGTTGTCCGAGCGGACTAGAACATGGTGGTCCTGTACAAACGGGAGGAAACTATTCAGCGCATTCTTGACCGCTATCATTTCCAGACAGTTTATATGAAGGAGTTTTTCCCTGTCTGACCATAGGCCAGAGGCTGGTCTGCCTTCGAAGAGCGCGCCCTAACCCGAGTTGGACGCGTCTGTCGAGAAGACCTTCCGGTATGAGACAGTCCCCATACTCACTCCCCGCTGGTACCAGTCGGCCGCTAACCAGGGCTGCATCACTCTGATCGGGGCGCAGCCTGACTTCCAGGCTCGGTGAGACACACGAGCAGCCAGCCAGCGTTGTAGCGGGCGCATACGTAGCAAACCCAGCTGAAGTACCGCAGAGGCTAAAGCCATGTAGCCCAGCATCCTCTGGAATGTCTTCAGAGGCGCGGTGCTGTTCTTCTGGAAAGACGCGGCCAGTCGCTGAACACAGCGTGCACTGTGTTGACAAGCGGGCCGTCATAGCCACGGAGTACAGTTCTATTCCTAAAAAGGAAATTGACTGACTGGGCACTAATGAGCTCTTGGTCCAGTTGACCGTGAGACCCAGGCTTTCCAGGTGACTGAGGAGCACAGCTCTGTGAGACAGTATTTCTGTCTCTGATTGTGCTAGAACCAGCCAATCGTCCAGATATTTCAGAATTTCGCATGCCCTGATTTCTCAAGGGGGCGAGTGCCGCGTCCATGCACTTCGTGAATGTACGGGGAGCTAAGGACAGACTGAACGGCAGGACGGTGTATTGATAAACCAGACCGTCAAAGGCGAATCTCAAGAATGGCCTGTGACGGGTTTATCTGAATCTGAAAATAGGCATCCTTTAGATCGAGAGATATAAACTAGTCTCCTGGGCGAACGTGCGCGAGGAGTCGTCTGGTTGTAATCATTTTGAACGGTCTTATCATAAGAGCTTTGTTCAAATGTCTCAGATCTAGTATGGGTCTGAGACCCCCGTCCTTCTTGGGCACGAGAAAATAACGGCTGTAAAAGCCTGACTCGCTCAGAGAAGGCGGTACCGGTTCTATGGCCCTTTTGCACAGCAGCTTTGCTATTTCTGAGCGAAATAGATGTGCTACTTCTGCATCCACTGTCGTCGCGGTCCGTGCTCGAAAGCGAGGGGGACGGCGAGCGAACTGTAACGCATAGCCCTGCTTTATTGTGCTTAACACCCATTCTGATACCCCTGGAATCGCTTCCCATGCTTTTATATGTGCAGCTAGGGGCAGAATGGCCTCCGGGTTCTGATCGCCGCGGTGTGCGGGCTCGAGAAACTGGACTGGAGAAATGAACGTGGCGCGCGCGCTCTCTGTGAATAGCATCACGATAGCTGTGAATGGGAAGCGCTTTCTAATCACTTTGTGATGTGCGAGCGGCGCCGTGGGCGGAGTGCATGTTAGTAAGCGTGGGCACTCGTGAGCGGGCACGGGACTTACATTCATAGCCTGACCGATATAAGGCTGCACTATGTGACGCGCGGTTAACGCCGTGTGCGGAGTGCTTATTAGTAAGCGTGAGCGCTTGCAAGCGGGCACGAGACTTACATTCATATTCTGACTCATGTGAGGCTGCGCTTCGTGGTGCGCGCGGCGCTGTGCGAAGTGCTGTTTAGTAAGCGTGAGCGCTTGCGAGCGGGCACGAGACTTGCATTCACTACATGATTTATATGAGTCTGCACTCTGTGATGCGCGTGACTTGGCCGTGTAATAGACCGGGCAGATAGATGTGAGCACGGGCACGTGGGCCCATTTTCTGCAGATAACACTTGAGCGGCATTTGCCAGCTTTATGAGAGTGGGCTCTCTGTGTGACACGGGAAGTGCTGTGTTTGTGTGTAGGGGTGAGCACTGTGGCGTGGGCACTTTTTCTACACTTAAAACACCATCGGCGTGAGACGGATAACCAGGCATTACGCTCTTTCTGAGATTTCTCTGGTTCGCCAGGTCTGGTTCGGCGGTTGTGTGCAGGCGAGCGGGTAGTGTTACCGACTTGTTGACTGCTAAAGGACCTACTGCAGTAGCCTGTGTTAAGGGGACTGACAGGGCGAAAAGTTTTGACGGTAGTCTGGCCGCGGCGAGACTTAACCGTCTTTTCCCTCTCACTGATGCTAGGAGGGATTTGCGTGCTCAGACTTCAGCGTGATCTTTGGCCGCGGCCCAGGTGGGGGGGGGGGGGTGGGGCCTGCTGCGGTTAGCTGAGCGCGATCTGGGGCGGCCGCCCTGTCGCTGCGAAGAGTGGCTTGACTGTCTTGGTTGAGCTGGGCGCTGTGTGGTGGCTCGTGCAGGCGGCTCGCGTGGCCGACCTGCAGCAGAGCTAGCACGACGGGGCAGGAACAACTTCATGGCTTGCGATGCTTTCTGAACCTCAGAAAAGCGGTCGACGATTCCATTCCTTAGGCGGTGACCCCTCGAGCCCGAGGCGGTCAACGGCCTGTGAAAGGAGGCGCATCAGCTCAGCGTCTACTCCGGCGCGGGTCCTGCCGGATTCCTGGATCGAGGAGGTGGCGGAGTGCTGAGAACTCGACCATTCCTCATTATCAGAAGCCAGGATGGAACAACAGTCTCCCGCGGCGGGTGCTTCCGCCTCATCATCGGACACTGAGGCAGAGCGGGCCGTGGCCGGCGGCTGCGCGTCGGTGGTGGTTGGTGTGGGCGAGGGAGGGACTCCGGCGAGCGCGTCGCAGTGGCCGTGGGCTCCGGCCGTCTTAGGGAACGGCGCTTCTTTCTGCACGGTCCCGCAAAGGGCGGAGTGACAGCTTCGGGGTTGCAAGCTTCGAGTCGAGCCCGCAGGGTCGACATCGGAAGCTCTTCACAGTGCTCACATCCTCCGGAAGAGAGGGCAAGACCAGCGTGTTCCGGGCCCAGGCAGAGAGCGCATATAACGTGGCGGTCTCCGACGCTGAGCGGGGCTCTGCACGAGCCACAAGTGGAGCGAGACATCTTTAAAAAGACGCTTGTGCTCTTTTAGTGCTTGGAAGCTTTAGAATAAAAGGATACGTCGCCGGATAGCATAGCTGGCACGGAAGGCTGAAGGTGGCGAAGATGGCCGGCTTCTTCAGGCACTGTCCTCAGCTGGCTTGTCGCTTGTTCAATGGCGGCGGCGGCTTCTCAAGGTTCAGCGATGCGAAGAGCTTCGCTGAAGAGATGAAAAATAGAGAATCAGCCTACGAACCCTGCTTATATACGCTAAGCCACGCCCATATTGGCGGGCTCTGACGCTGTGAAGGCGCAAGCGCCTTCATTGGAAGTGACGTCACGTCGGGTTCAGCTATAGGCTGCTGCAGTTCCCGCAGGGCAGCCTAGGAGCACGCTAGACAGCCTGCTCTCGGTATGCTAGCTGCTGCACTGCGTTGACAATGGATACAAAAATTAAGGATAATGTTTTGGCTTCTACAGGTCCTTCTCAAAAAATTAGCATATTGTGATAAAGTTCATTATTTTCCATAATGTAATGATAAAAATTAAACTTTCATATATTTTAGATTCATTGCACACCAACTCAAATATTTCAGGTCTTTTATTGTTTTAATACTGATGATTTTGGCATACAGCTCATGAAAACCCAAAATTCCCATCTCAAAAAATTAGCATATTTCATCCGACCAATAAAAGAAGTGTTTTTAATACAAAAAAAGTCAACCTTCAAATAATTATGTTCAGTTATGCACTCAATACTTGGTCGGGAATCCTTTTGCAGAAATGACTGCTTCAATGCGGCGTGGCATGGAGGCAATCAGCCTGTGGCACTGCTGAGGTGTTATGGAGGCCCAGGATGCTTCGATAGTGGCCTTAAGCTCATCCAGAGTGTTGGGTCTTGCGTCTCTCAACTTTCTCTTCACAATACCCCACAGATTCTCTATGGGGTTTAGGTCAGGAGAGTTGGCAGGCCAATTGAGCACAGTAATACCATGGTCAGTAAACCATTTACCAGTGGTTTTGGCACTGTGAGCAGGTGCCAGGTAGTGCTGAAAAATGAAATCAGATGGAAGCATGAAGTGCTCCAAAATCTCCTGATAGCTAGCTGCATTGACCCTGCCCTTGATAAAACACAAATGGACCAACACCAGCAGCTGACATGGCACCCCAGACCATCACTGACTGTGGGTACTTGACACTGGACTTCAGGCATTTTGGCATTTCCTTCTCCCCAGTCTTCCTCCAGACTCTGGCACCTTTATTTCCAAATGACATGCAAAATTTGCTTTCATCCGAAAAAAGTACTTTGGACCACTGAGCAACAGTCCAGTGCTGCTTCTCTGTAGCCCAGGTCAGGCGCTTCTGCCGCTGTTTCTGGTTCAAAAGTGGCTTGACCTGGGGAATACGGCACCTGTAGCCCATTTCCTGCACACGCCTGTGCGCGGTGGCTCTGGATGTTTCTACTCCGGACTCAGTCCACTGCTTCCGCAGGTCCCCCAAGGTCTGGAATCGGTCCTTCTCCACAATCTTCCTCGGTCACCTCTTCTCGTTGTGCAGCGTTTTTTTGCCACACTTTTTCCTTCCCACAGACTTCCCACTGAGGTGCCTTGATACAGCACTCTGGGAACAGCCTATTTGTTCAGAAATTTCTTTCTGTGTCTTACCCTCTTGCTTGAGGGTGTCAATGATGGCCTTCTGGACAGCAATCAGGTCAGCAGTCTTACCCATGATTGCGGTTTTGAGTAATGAAACAGGCTGGGAGTTTTTAAAAGCCTCAGGAATCTTTTGCAGGTGTTTAGAGTTAATTAGTTGATTCAGATGATTAGGTTAATAGCTCGTTTATAGACCCTTTTCATGATATGCTAATTTTTTGAGATAGGAATTTTGGGTTTCCATGAGCTGTATGCCAAAATCATCAGTATTAAAACAATAAAAGACCTGAAATATTTCAGTTGGTGTGCAATGAATCTAAAATATATGAAAGTTGAATTTTTATCATTACATTATGGAAAATAATGAACTTTATCACAATATGCAAATTTTTTGAGAAGGACCTGTATATCTTGAAAAGATGAATCTTTCCCCGTAGCGTAAGCTATACTTACGCAATACGAGAGAACCTCTCGTAAGAGAACTTTCGTTTCACAATCTCATAGCTTGTGGTCAGTCTACCTCGGATGGTTTAGACATTATGGCTGAAAATCAATTTCCTATGGAGAAAATGAATGGGATTTTTGCCGGTGTTTTGGGGGCCCCTTGGAGGGCGGGGCCCGGCCTACCTATGTTTCATAATATCTGCCTATGCATGTAATATCTCAGCAGGTCCATGACTACACACAGCTGTTAGTGAGATATATATATATATATATATCCATCAAAGGTCTTCAGTGTCTCCTCCCTGATACACACACACACACACACACACAATAACACATAAATACACCCGCATACACTGGAGAATTGACATGTTCTCCGCTTACCGCCGGAGACAGAGTCTGTCTGCAGGAGCAGGACATCCATGACACTTTCCCTTCCCCGTCTCTGTCTGACACACACACAGAACATGGACACACACTCTTTATGCTTTGGTAAAGTCCACGTCATGAATCTAATCTGTAGCCTGGTTAAAACCAGACCATTCTCAGTTGTAACTGAGTTAGGGTCTGGCAAAGCATCATAGACAAATCATTTCCAGAGGGGCGTCACTAACGGACATTGCGGATAGACCTAAAACCAATCAGAGCGATGAAGGAGATGACGTATGCAGATTGTTCTTTGCTCGGTTTTTAACAAAAAGGAAACGTTCAAATCGCTTAAAACAGACGCGATAGCTGATTCGAACGAGTGATGTTCGACGGCGGCATCCATCTTTGTAATGTAGGCTACAAAATCTACTTCAAAATCCCAGCGCTGTCGTCATCGTGTAAAGCCCGCCCCAACGTTTCTGATTGGTGCCTCGATTTCGACGGATTGGAAATGGGTTTGAATGAGCTCTTTGCCAGACTAACTTTCAGAGCAAATCTAAATTTGCCGGAAGTTGTCTGGGTTTTCCCAGGCTATCTAATCTGTGGAGTGAGTCGAAAATGTTTGCATGGGTATAATGTTTATACCGTAAAACTTCAAATAATAGCCGAGTCCCAAATAGACGCTGGTCTCTTTTACGCGCCTGGTGTGGCGACAGGTTTGGGTAAATAAAGGCCGGTCTCAAATAGAGGCCGGGTCTGTTTTTTAGTTTCGAGTTGTAGCCCATTTAATCTTCTTAAACCCATCAGATCGTCCGCTTTTTGGCGGCCGCCAAAGCAAATTTGTGTCCCGCCAAAGCCTTTTTTGATCAGTGAGTGATGTAATAGAATGACTGCTGCGCTTGACAGGGCGCAAACGAGGAGAGAGAGAGAGAGAGAGCCCCGGCCGCGCGAGCACTCACGTTTTCAAACAACAGGAGCGCTGTCTTGCTCTCTCTCCCTCGCGCATATTAATAAAAATCAATTGACACGATATAAAAGGTCGGAAGACCGCAGTTTCACGTGGAGCATTTGGAGATTTTTAGAGATTAGAGACTCTAGGAACAACATCTCAATCATGAACAACATCTCAACACTAAATTATAAAGGCCTGTCTCATATAGACGCCTGTCTCAAATACAAGCCGGTGCAGTTCGACGATTTGGGAAAATAAAAGCCCGGGCTATTATTTGAAGTTTTACGGTAGTTCAGTTTATCAAGCTGAATAATTGTTCGTTAAAGAGATGTTTGAACTTTCAAAATATGTCATGATGTTTTCAGAATTTGATGCAGTTACAGTAGGCCCTAGATTAGTTAGATAGTTTGAATTCAGTTCAGAGGTGTAAAACTATAAATTCTATGTTACAATCTTACTCAATTAAAAGTTTTACCAGTGTTTGTTTAGTGAAAGTAAGTGAATAAAAAGAAATAGGATGAACTCAGGTTGATTGGGACACTTAGAAGAATCAGAGAATTTCTCATTAAAGTAAATTTTGACATGCACCTTGGTAATGAGACTATGATTTTTTCCTCTTATTCTTCTATAACCATGATCATAATAACATGGTGTTTTTTAGGTATACTTTGAAGATCCCTAATGTTGTGTATGAATATGGTAATGATACATAATATTATACATAATACTGTGGTAAACCAGATGGTAATACCTCAATATATCAAAGATCATTTTGTAATTGAAATGGTAGAAACAGCTTTGATATAATTTATCATGTTATCATAGTTTGTTTATTTTGATGTAAAAAAAAGACACTTTTACTTTGTCAGGTTGAGATGGGAGAAACAATGGCATGAATAATTATGAAAAGTTGAAAATAAATTTGTTAAACAAGCATTATAATTTTACATTATAATTTTCAATTATAGCTTTTAACAATGAAAAATAAATTATGAAAAAATAGCAAAACAAGATTTACAATTATAAAAATAATATTCATTGTGTATTTCAAAATTAGGGCTGTAAATTCATCGATTGTGTTTGACAGGTGTGATGATCAGTGGAGTTGAGTTTTTACCTCCATAGTTTAGATCTGGACTAAAATATGGATAGATTTTCCCAGTGAAAGACTGATCAGTGAAAGAGTAGATATGAGAGCTGGACTCCACATCATAAAAGGAGACCAGACCCTCCTCATAATCCACAAACACACCGACCCGCTGCGGCTTCATTCTCACACACAGAGAGACAGAGGGACCAGCACAAGCTCTATATTCATTCTCATTCATCAGAACCACAGTCCAGTATCCATTACTGGGAGTCAATGGGATATCTCCCTTCCTGTCAATGGATTCTCTGGCTACTCCTAAATCCCATTTAGTCTTTCCCTTCACCTGCACCTCAAAATAAAATCTCCCTGAGGAGAATCCCTCCTTTCCCAGGACATTTACACATGGATCAAATCTCTCTGGATTGTCTGGGAGTTTCTGTCTCATGTCTCCATGTCTCACTTGTTTTCCATCATCAGACAGGATGAGATATGGATTAGCTGTATCAGGATCCAGAGTCACATCCACTGAGAAAACAGAGAATATGAATCACAACTTACTGCAGACTTTTAGTGATGATGTTTGTAATATTGAATCAGTTGTTAATCATACTGTAGGTCAGTGATGAAGCTGTGAGTATGTGAATGTAATCTAGTGTAGTGCAGACAGCACACTGTACCTGCATACTGCTGGATCCTCTTCAAAACTGTAGAGACACATGACAATAACACATCAGCAGATCTTTGACATGTTTATGTGTGCAATTATAAAACTTAAAGATTTAAGAATATATTTAAAGAATTGTGTACAAGATCATGTTTTATCTGATCAATGTCTCTCTGCTGATATTCAGAGAATCCCTGAACTCCTATTGTGTTTGAGCTCTAAATATTCCTCCTTTTTAGAACATCTTTGGGAATGTTTTGTTAAACATTTTATGACATTTTTATTTCAGATATTTTTATGCCTAATGTCATTCATCTCAGTTTTGGAGTGGATTAACGTTGTGGTTGTTCAGCAAAGACAAGTGATTTCCATTACACGAGAGTAGATGTTAAAACTTCATGCGGATTTGTACTCGGCTTTCGCCAAGATAAGCAACACTAAGACGTAGCTTTACAGAACTATGCTTCACCCATTTACGCTTCTTTCCATATGGTGGTGTGACTCCCCTTCTGTCCGGCGTTAACGACTGCAGTGTACTTGGCGCATCAGCACACACGACGGCTGCAACTACAGTGTGGTCTCCCTAGTGGACCAGCGCGACAACCGTCTGGATTGAGCCAAGTAGGGGACATCTCTAGGGTCTTCAAGTGGGCACCTTCCGTCCTCAGTGTTTCGTCGACTAGCCCACGACACCTCAAGAGGGCTCGACAGTGACTCTGGCGTCCCAGAGTCACCCCCCTCCGTCCCCCACTCAACTCAGCCCAGCTTACTGACCTCTACATCCCTCCTGCTGCTGAGACCTAACCACAATCTCTCCGCAACCCAACCATATGTGCCAACCCGTTTGACTAAGGCTGTCGAGCCCCACTGGTGCGTTAATATGCAGTTTCAGTGGCAACGGTTCCGTATGGCATACCACCTACCGCAAAACACAGTATCTGCCCAACCACCCGTCATTCACGCAATATACACAGGAACGTAATGACTGTAAATACTATACAACCTATACAAATAAACCAACAGACTCTTCAAGTTTTCAAGAATTCTACGAAACCGTAGCATGGCGGCCTGTACACAGCCAGCTAGAATCTTTCCGTCTCAACCAGAGTCAGTTGCTGCTCCTTTCTGCTGCTTCAGATAAGTTCTTTACTGTGCGACGCAACTCTTGGCCACTGAATCCGACGTCTCTGAGGAACCGGGTTGTAGAGTGTGCCACAAAACCTCGACAACCCACTTCCACTGGATAAACCTGGACTCTCCATCCTCGCTGTTCTGCTTAAGTGGCCAGATGAGCATACCGCAGTTTTTTCCTCTCATATGCCTCATCTACCGCATCCTTCCATGGCACTGTTAACTCTATCAGTTGAACAATGCGTGCTGATCCAGACCACAAAACAATATCTGGTCGTAGGTTAGTGGTGGCAATCTCAGGTGGAAAAATAAGCCTTTGATCAAGATCAGCCAGCATCTTCCAGTCCCTAGCAGCTTCCAGTTGTCCTGGGTGAGAATTGGTGTTAGCACCTTTTCTTGGTGGTTGCTCGCCTGGGCGGAGGAATATTGTCTTCTGCGTGTAATGTTTTGCTAGAACAGGCGGCCACTTATTGGTCATACTACGCTTGCCTTCCAATGCTAAAGCCAAACATCGCAATACTTGGTCATGGCGCCAAGTAAACCGACCCTGGCTAAGAGCCACCTTACATCCTGTCAAAATGTGCCTTAATGTGGCAGGTGATGAACACAAAGGACAAGAGGGATCCTCTCCTACCCAGAGGTTTAGGTTCTGCGGTGATGGGAGAACATCATATGTTGACCTAATAAGGAAACTGATCCTACTCTCTTCCATTGACCAAAGGTCTTGCCAGCCCATTTTGCGTTGTTCCACACTCTCCCATCTCATCCACTCTCCCTGCTTGGCCTGGGAAATGGCCTTTATACATCTCATCCTCTCCTCCTGCTTTCGCACCTCGTTGACTACCAGCTTCCTCCTTTGAGCTGGGCCTGCCTTGTGCCATTTAGGAGGAGCTAAACTGAGCCCAAAACCCCCTCTTCCATGCTGTACCTGTCCCACGATATCCCCAATTTGAAGGTCAGCCTTTCCCTCTACTACAGATTTCTTTGCTGACCACTTTCTACCAGTTTTTACCACAGGGGCTGCCTCCCTTACACATTTGTCGCATGACTCTGCTAAAGTCATTTCCAGTCTGACCTTGGCACACTTAAACTCCTCGGTTAAAACAGAGACTGGCAGCTGCAATACTCCTTTACTCTAAAGTCCCACTCTGCTGAGGCAGCGTGGAACTCCCAACCATTTCCTGATGTATGAACTTATTAACGCTTCCAGCTTATCCACTGTTGTCAAAGAAACCTCGTACACAGTCAGTGGCCACAGCAACCTTGGCAGTAGACCAAAATGAAAGCACCAGAGTTTTAGTTTGCCTGGTAGAGCACAGCTGTTTATACTCTTCAACCCTTCCACTGCTTGTCGTCTAACTTCTCCCACACGAACTGTGTCCTTTAGATCCCCATCGTACCATCTCCCAAGACTCTTCACTTGCTTCTCAGAAACTGTTGGTATTGCCTCACCATTGATGAAGAATGTTTTATCTACTACCTTTCCTTTAACTATTGAGATGCTCCTTGATTTAGAGGGCTTAAATTGCATTCGTGCCCATTCAATATTATCTGTTAACTTCCCCAATAACCGATTAGTGCAGGCTACTGTTGTAGTCATGGTTTTCATGTCATCCATGTATGCTCTGATTGGTGGTAGTCGCATCCCAGAAGCCAAGCGCTCTCCTCCTACTACCCATCTTGATGCCCTAATGATTACTTCCATTGCCATGGTAAAAGCCAGTGGAGAAATGGTGCATCCTGCCATTATTCCAACCTCTAAGCATTGCCATGCGGTGCTGAATATTGGAGTTGAGAAACTAAATTGCAAATCTCCAAAATAGGCTTTCACTAAATATGTTATTGACATTGGTACTCTGAAAAAATCAAATGCTGCCCAAAGAAGCTCATGTGGCACTGAACCATATGCATTAGCCAAATCCAGGAATGTCACATGGAGCTCCTTCCTCTCCTTTTTTGCTGACTGAATTCGTTGCCAGATAACATTGTTGTGTTCTAAGCATCCTGAGAACCCTGGAATGCCCGCTTTTTGAACTGAAGTGTCAATGAAGCCATTCTTTAATAGGTAGGTGGACAATCTCTGGGCAATAATGCTGAAGAAAATCTTACCTTCAACGTTTAATAGTGAAATAGATGCTACAAGCATCAGTCAGTTTCGTCCTTTTTCTTTAGGTATAAAGACTCCACCTGCTCCGCGCCATGCTCTAGGTACAACCTGTTTTTCCCATGCCACTTTTATCAATTTCCACAGAATTTGCAGAACATTACAGTGGACATGTAGTGGACAACATTAAAAACAAATCTTTAAGAAAATTAAAATAAAATCCCAGCACTGCAAAGCTGTTTGAATCTATTGATTTGATTCTTCTGCTAAACTGATTTTATCTGACACATAATCACAACATTTAGATGAAACCGCTGAAAAAACAACAGAAAATGAACGTTTCTTTCTATTGTTTCTCATCTAAAAGTGTTCACAGATGTACTAAAGCCTCAAGGTTCTGGTTACAGTGATGAAGCTTCTAGTAAAAGATGAATTTACTGCATGTTTTCTGAAATTAGAGATGAATATGACATGCTCTCTTCAAGAAAAAACTGTGATGATAATGAGACAAAAACACATGATCACATACTTCTCTTATTTCACCTTTATCAGACTCGTTCTTCATTACTGATAATAAAGATGATAAATGTATGTCTCTGTAAGGTGTATTTGATATTGCTGTACCAGTTTGTGTGAGTTTCTCCTGTAGAGAGTCCTGCAGTTTAGTCAGAGCTCTCCTCAGAGTCTCCAGACTCTCATCAGTCTTCACACTGATCTCAGACCAGTTCCTGGTGTTTCTAGAGCTGCACAGGGATGAGTAAATCTACAGCAGGAGAGAGGAGAAATCCTTCAGCATGGGGAGTGTTATGGTGTCATATACTGCATTATCATTGATCAGAGAGATGTTGACTGACCTGTAGGAGGTGGAGGTGATCTTCAGTGTGTGAGAGCTGCTCCAGCTCAGTGTTTCTCATCTTTAGCTCAGTGATCTCCTGCTCCAGCTCTTCAATGAGCTCTTCCTCCTGTTTCTCTGCTGCTTTCTGCTGCTCCTCCATCATCTCCAGCAGTTCAGTCTGACATCTCTCAAAGGAGCGGATGAGATCAGTGAAGAGCTCCACACGGGCTGCTTTCTCCTTCTCTGTGTTTCTCTAATCAACCAGGACAATCAACACATTATTAGTGGTGTTTGTTAAGAGAAGAATCAGTGTTATTATTTCTCATTCTTAAGTGTTTTTAGACGGTTTTCAAAACCCCTCATTCTGCACCGTTTGCACTGAATGATTGAGTGTCTTGTTGAGGAGAGATGTGTTATTACTTCACTAAGTGATCAGGGAATCACAGACGTGTCAATATTCAGACCAGCAGAGCGACCGTGAGTGTGACATTGCTTTTATACAACAATTCAATATACAATAATAGATATTTAAATTCACTACTTTGCCTGCCCATTCAGCCTTAATGGTTAATAGTAAACTAACTTGGCTTGCTGTCCTTGGAGGAGGCTCGAACCCGAGGCTTCGCTTGAGCTCAGAGTTAAAATCCCCCATGGTGAAATAAGAGGCATAAGAGGATAGAGATCATTTACTGGAGGAAAAGAAGAGGAGGATGAGGAGAAGGGGAGGAGGAGAAGGGGAGGAGGATGAGGAGAAGGAGAAGAAGGAGGAGAAGAAGAAGAAGGGGAGGAGGAGGAGGAGAGGAGGAGAAGGGGAAAAGGAGGAGGAGGAGAAGGGGAGAAGGAGAAGGGGAGAATGAGGAGGAGAAGGAGGGGGAGAGGAGGAGAAGGAGGAAGAGGAGGAGGAGAAGGAGGGTAGGAGGAGGAGAAGGAGCAGAAGTGGGGGGGAGGAGGAGGAGAAGGGGAGGAGGAGGAGAAGGGAAGGAGGAGGAGAAGGGAAGGAGGAGGAGAAGGGGAGGAGGAGGAGAAGGGGAGGAGGAGGAGAAGGAGGAGGAGAAGGGAAGGAGGAGGAGGAGGGAAGGAGGAGGAGGAGAAGGGAAGGAGGAGGAGGAGGAGGAGGAGGAGAAGGGAAGGAGGAGGAGGAGAAGGGAAGGAGGAGGAGGAGGAGGAGGAGAAGGGAAGGAGGAGGAAGAGAAGGGCTGCCGGAAGAATTTATCAATAAGATGACGTGGTGTCTGATGCTTATATAATATGCTCATAATGATGATTGACAGGACTGAATGTTTAGGCTCCTCCCAAACCTACTTTTGTAGTCAAATTTAACAAATTTAAACTCACTTTTCTGACTTCTGCTGAGTGTTTGACATCTTGAATCTTATTGATTATGTCCTGGATCTTCTGCTGTGTGTCTTTCTGGGTCTTCATCAGTTGAGTCTATAAACAGAGAACAACACACAATATGTTTTCATAATTGATTCATTTATATAAAAGAACATGTGATTCCTCATGATAATAGCCCTTTAAAATCAGTTTGTCAGTAACTTCTACCTTTTTCTCTTCACTCTCCTCTTCTATAGGAACAGTGTTGTGGTTCTTGTGGTCTGTCACGTCACACATCGGACACACACATGTCTGATCATCTCTACAGAACAGCTCCAGAGGTCTCTCATGTTTCTGACATATATAGTCCTCCAGATTACTCACAGGATTGATCAGTTTGTGTTTCTTTAAACCTGCCACTCTCAGATGAGGCTCCAGGTGAGTTTCACAGTAAGAGCTCTGACACACCAGACACGACTTCAGGGCTTTCAGCTTTCTTTCCTCACAGATGTCACACAGAACTTCAGGACTTTTCTTTTTATAGTGATCTCCAATCTCTCGGAGTGTGGTATTAATCTTGAGATCAGGTCTGTGCTTGAATGTTTCTTTACAATATGGACAGTTGCAGGTCTGGCTGTTGTCCCAGCACTTATTCAGACAGGTCTTGCAGAAGTTGTGTCCACATGGAGTGCTGACTGGATCAGTGAACACGTCCAGACATATAGAGCACTGAAGCTCCTCAGTCAGTGGACCGCTGGAGGAAGACATCCCTGGAGAGAGAAATGAAGATAAATCACCTAATAGTCTACAGTTTGGACAAACATTAGACTTTCTGATCTTGGGTTTTGCTTGAAGGACTAAAATAATAATAATAATAATTATTATTATTATTATTATTATTATTAGAGATCGACCGATTCATCGGTTTTGCCGATTAATCGGCACCGATAGTTGATTGGTGTAACTATCGTTATCGGCAAAAATCCACACCGATAGTTTTTCCGGGTTGCGTCCGTTGCTGGAGTGGCTGAGAAGTGTGCGGAGTCATTACGCAGTACCAGAGCGCTGAGAAGAGACTGCTGGCATTATACAGAGAGAGAGAGCAGCCTCTAGAGGACAAATAACAAACTATCACTGGCTGAGTTGTTTACGTTAGCACGTGAGGCTGCGTGCAAGGAGAGAACACGCAGCACAGAGAGTGCTGACACTTCAGACGCGCATTTAAAACACCGACAGCGAAACGGTATGAATACATAACACTAAAGTATATTGCCATATCATTATAAAGTAATTAATTTGTTGACTAGATGCTGCATCAGCAGAGAAAGAACAGAAGTATGTTTGCCGTCGAGGCTGAGAGGACACTAACATTAGTTCCTCAGTCAAGTGGTTTAAACAAAAACACAAGCAGACCTGACTCAAATGTTTTATGTTGCAATTGTTACCATCTATTTGCATTATTTTATATCCAGCTGGTCACTTTTATGCATTCATTAGCCGACGAAGTTGCATATTTAAAACTAGTGACGTGATTGCTTTCTCAACATTGATATGTTCATGTAAGTTAGCCGACAGACACTAAACAAATCAGAAACGCGTTCGATTTAAGTTATTTTTTTTATCGCTACAATTAATCTTGTTATTTTGATTAGATAATCAAGTGTTCTAAAATAGAAGCAAATAAAGTGAGAGACTATACATAAAGACCTATATTACGTATACGTAATATAGCCTATTAAATTTTAATGGCCATCTTTAAGAATGACTCTTTGGAATTATATGAAATGGTAACACTTTACAATAAGATTCCATTTTTAGCATTAACTAAGGTTAATAAAAGTTGTAGAAGTATTATTCATTGTTAGTTTGTTAATTTCAACATATACTAATGCATTTGAAATGGAGTTTTAATTCTTATTTGATCTGTTATTACCTTAGTTAATGTACTATGAACTAACATGAATGATAAAGGTTCAATTGTATTGCATAATGCATATAGTTCATGAAAGCAAGCTAATACATCCTTGTTAACAAATGCGACTGACAAAGTATTACCTATGAAATTTACGTATGTTTCTAGCTTATAGCAAACAAAACTTTTAATATTTTAATGTTTAAATGATATTCTATATAGAGTTCATTCTGTAGAACTTCTTATTTTAATATATTCATATTTATATATTTATTTAATTTAGCACATTTCAGTTCAGCACTGTTTTACTTGTGAGTGTTATGTTTGTTTTTAATCCAGGATCCATTTTGAAAAATATCGGTTGAATCATCGGTTATCGGCATTTACGGTCAAACCTAAATATCGGTATCGGTAAAATCCACTATCGGTCGACCTCTAACTGAAAGACTTTGTCAGTCAACTGCAGCACACAGTGGGATAGCTGACACTTCAGAGAAGGTGCTAGATGACAAAGGACCACTGATTCGTATCTAGTCAGATGGCCTTGTAGCAGAATACAGAAGAGCTTTTCCATTCTTAGATCTTGCTTGGTCTAACAGAACTCTCAGAAGTAACTTAGACAGTTTGGCTGCATGGGAAAGATACTCTGATGTCAAGGCAAGAGTAAAAATTGCAGCAGCATCCTTTAAGGTCAACACAGAGAATCAACAGAAACGCAAATGTCCTAAGAGAGAGGGCAGTTGTTATTACTGTGGTAAACATGGACATTGGGGAAAAGAGTGTAGGAAAAACAAAAAGAACTTTAAACAAGTTAACAATGTTACTCAACTTCTACTCAGTCTGCTTGCTACTCTGAAGCAGCCCCTTCCCTCGTCATTAAACTCGTGGGGTAGCTTGCTCAGGTGTTAACCATTTGGGCTGTGAGTGCTTAATTTCCCCAGTAACTTACAACAAAGATGAAAGACTGATTTTTGTTTAATAGAACAAAAGGAAAGTGACGGCCTCACCTTTCCTTTGGGGGACACTAGTTAAGTAAACTCACAGCCTTACATGTTAATACTACAGCACAGGCCCTTCATCAGTAATGGTGTTAGGTCAGAATATAAACGTAAAATGCCCTCATGCAGTGTCCACACTGATGAATCAAGCAAAAGAAACTGTCACCTCCTCCCGTTGGGAAAATTGGTTAACTACCCCCACAGGCCCGAACATTGTTTTACAGCGTGCACCAGTCACGAACCCATCCTCATGTATGATGTCTGCAATGACTGAGGATTTGTTAGAGGATGAAGGAGAAATGACTCACGATTGTGTTACGCTTACATACACACCTTCTAGAGAAGTAAAAGAAACTCCCATAGAGAATTCAGAATTTGAGTTGTTTGTTGATGGTTCAGCTCAAGTAATTGAAAGTAATTCAGAAACAAGCCATTAGAGCCTATGTGGCATGGACCACATTAAGTGATGTTGATTACAGCAGCTGCAGTATTGTGTCAGGGAAGGAAAAACCTGGACTAATGTGTCACACTGTAAAGTTGTTCCCCCACCTACAGGGATAGGATAGGACACGGAACAAAGTGAGGAGCCCAGAGAAGAACCGAATGCAACAGGCTTCGGGGGTCAAACTCTGCGGTGAAGATTCCCTCATAGGCCTTCTCCACCCACTAGTCCATCCTTACCTCACTGTTTTCCTTAGGTGTCAAAGGAATTAAGAAATAGGGAAAGAGGGAACAACAATAGCAGACTCAGAAAGTTTACAACCCTAGTGTTTGAACAAATACTGCTCTACTGTCAGGCAGACTCGGAAAAGTTTACAAGCCTAGTGTTTGAACAAATACTGCTCTCTTGTCTTTTGTTTTCTTTCTTACTCTGTGTAGATACCACTGATGGCTGTCCAGAGACCCATACGCACCGACCTCCTCATCTGCGTATGAAGCCACAAGAAAACCTCTAGAAAACAACTAGACCCACTGCCAAACCAACTATCACGAAAGAAAAAAAAAAACAACGCAGAGACCCACATACGGAACCTTCAGTCATCCACCATGATCAAGATTGTCGTACCAGTAACATGACGAACACTCTCGCTTCGCACAAGATAATGATCTTACAGAACAGAGTGGCCTTGGATTACATTCTAGCAACGCAAGGAGGAGCCTGCACCATCATCGGCCCTGAGTGCTGCACCGGTTTTAATGGATCCAACAGAGAACTTGAAAAAAATCCAACAAGACATTCTTGATTTTTCAGCAAAATTACACCAGATGACTGAAGATAATTCTTCATGGTTCGGAAACTTGTTAGGTAAACTGTGGATAAAGGAAATAGCAATTATGTTGTTGTTTGTTCTACTGGCATACTATCTATGCGTCCACAGTATCAAGTGTTTCATTCAACAAATGAATCACGCCTCTCACGAGAAAATCACAGTTCCTACCAGAAAAGACTCTTACCCGTAAGAACTTCATGGACCCTAAATTGCATGTTTTGTTTCTGGGTCACCATACAATTGCAGAAACATCAACACAGAGCATGTGCCTGTAACGATCACAGGTTACAAGAATGAATTTAAGTGTCTAAATTTGTATTTTGTGAGAGTTATTAGAACTCTCAAAGGGGGAAATGTAGTGTTACAAATTTATTGTGGTCTAATTTAGGTTCAACAGTATTTTTAACTGAGAAAGTTCACACAAGTGTTTACAATTTGGAGGCATAGATGACATTAACTTTTTTTTACTTCTCAAGAACAGCTGGGCTTTGTTTTCTCAGGTCGGAGGAATCTCCGGGAACAGGCTGACTTCTGTTTATTTATTTACCTACTTTGTTTCGGAGGCTCTGAGTTACACTGTCATGCTGATCTCTACATTTATGCAAATCCCTCCCCCTTGATAGGTATAAACACCAGAGGTGTCAAAAGTATTCACAATCATTACTCAAGTAGAAGTATAGATACTAGGGTTTAAAAAGACTTCTGTAGAAGTTGAAGTATCAACTCAAGCTTTTTACTCAAGTAAAAGTGTAAAAGTAATGGTTTCAAAACTACTTAAAGTATAAAAGTAAAAGTAATGTAAGGGAAAAAATGACATTAAGGACAAAAGCTTAGGCCACGCCACAGGGGCCTATAGTGCACTATCCCACCTCCTCAAAAAAACATTTTTCTAAAGGCCATAATGACTATAATGTTATATTAAAATGTTAATGTTGAAAAATTTGGGATGCACTAGGCTACCTGTTTCAAGCCGCATATATGCCCATAGAAAATGAATTTCAGTTTTATTTCAATTTCAATACAAGGCAAATACATTAAAGAACCATATATGTGTACTACTGAGCATTAACATGTTTCATGAAGCGGAAGATAGAATCACCTATCACAGAAAACTTTCTGCATTTTTACATTTTCACTTAGTCTGTTTATAAGCTGTTTTCCAAAAAAAAAAAAATTCCCCACAAGGACATGGATTTCGGATATTGCCATCTTTGTGGGGATATTTTGACCCTATAATGTAGGGTTGCACACACACACACTCTCTCTCTTCTCTCGCGCTCTCTCTCTCTCTCACACACACTCTCCCTCCCTCTCTCTCACACACACACACACACACACAATCTCTTCTCTCTCTCTCTAACACACACACACACACTCTCTCTCTCTCACACACACTAACGATTATTTTTGCCACTTATCCCGCGATTGTCATACAGTTTATTGTAAAAACGGCTGTCCCTAAATCAATATTTGACGCGATTTGCCTCGTATTCCTGAGCAGAAAACTGTTGATTTCTCCGTCGCTTACCGCATCTCTAGGTTTCCTTCGGAGGAGTTTTGCCGCTTCGCACAGCCAAATGTAACAACAGCCTCTCACAAGTTAGAAAGAAAACACAAAGCCAATCAGTTTAGCGATGTGTGTTCAGGAGGCGGGACTCATATCTATTAACTTTGTGTGTTATATATAGTTCCCACAGGCCAACTAATGTCACGTGACCTCCCCGGAGACGCCATCTTTGATGGCATAATCTGCGGTGTTTACAAAGTTTTACAAGCAAATTTCAAATATTTCTTTCTGTTTATAATGTTACGCAAATCATGATGAGACAAAGCGACAGAGATTATAAAGAGACTCTATTAACACAAGACAGAGAGAGGTACAATGCAAAAATTTCAGTCATAAATGGTGTGGATCCGTATGCGCTAACGAAGGAAGCACTGAGCACTGATTATGCAGCTTTGCCTCAGATACAGTATTTTCATGTGTACCATTATCTGGTATTGGCTAGGAGTTTTTACACATGTGAGCAATTCCGAGCCTGGAAATCACTGGAGGCGTACAGTCAGTTTGCTGAGGGTTGGGTTGGTGACGTTTGCTCAAGTGCAATCAATGAAAAATTAGTCATCATAGCAAATCAATGTAGCATGATGCTAGACTGTCTATTAAAAAGCCATAGCCTCTAGGGGTGGGAATTGGCAAAAATGTGACGATTCGACAGTATTGTGATATTTGGGCCACGGTTCAATATTATTGTGATTCGATTCTGTGATATATTGCGATTCATGTCCCCAAAGGCATTACAAAAAATGAGGAAAATAAGACTGCTCAACTCCCTTCAAAAGTCTCATTTAATTCTGTAAACATTATCTTCTACACATTAACTGAAGTGCAAAAACTTAGGAGGGTAGTGCAAAAACTTGAAAACTTGTTCTTTAACATTCAGGACCTTATTACAGGACAGGACGTAATTATTCTCTGAATAGGAGACCTCTCACAGGAATGGTGAGCTCCCAGCACATAACTTAAAATTATTTAAATACAATAGAGTAACATAAACCTGAGAATAATCATAAAACCGAAATTTACCATGCACACTTTCGATTTGAAAGAAGACGGAGCGTCGTGTACAACCGGTTGTAATAGTGAAGACATTTTCATTTGAATTTGCTGTTGAATGCAGGACAACAAAGCACCGCAACAAGCGCCACCTTGTGGATGTAATACGCTAATGTAAATGATCAGAGTAAACTCTGAGAAAACCAATGGAGAAAACCCGAAAGTAAAAAAGATAATTTTATAATTAAATATTGCAATACTTTGCGCTACTGTATCGATATAATTGCGTGCGCAAAATATTGCGATACTGAACAGAATCGATTTTTTCCCCCACCACTAATAGCCTCCACAACTAAATTCCTATGTTCCCCTTAAAACAGTCCTCGGTGCTTTCTGTTATATGCATGTACTTATTTGTACACTGAAGAATAGGGGTGGAACGGTACATGTATTCGTATTGAACCGAAACGGTACGGGCGTCATGGTTCGGTGCATGAATATAAAAATAAATAAAACTTGCGTGCAAATTAATTAATGTAATGCGGAACTACTTTATACGCGGGTTCTTTAGGGACATAATCTGAGATTGCAATGCTGGAATGTGTGTGTGAGGGTGAGAGAGAGGCGCGGTTTTTTTAATACCTCGTCATTTTGTTCATACAGGACATCATTTAAACTGCAAAGTGTTAACTTATATTTGTTTTGAGGGAGTTTCTTTCCTGTTTATCCTCGCCAACCATAACCTCCGTCATTGTTCTGACAAAAGCTTAGTCTTCTCACATTCATGAAGTCTAATGACGGACGGGTATACTGTAATTCAAAATTTAACTGAACCTCCGGCACGATTTGAACATCCATTGACCCAGCAGGAGATGACCATTTTCACTTTTTATCATGACACTAACTCGTTTCAGCTTCTTCTAATGTTCTGCCCACAGCCTGCCCACAGAAATGGCGCCGGGTCTGCAAATGGGTCATTTTTTTGAACGATGACAAGCCGGAATGACAACAAGCCGAAATGAAATAGGAGTAACGAGGCTATTTTTAAAATGTTAGGAGTAGAATGTACAGATAATTGCGTGAAAATGTTAGGAGTAGAAGTAAAAAGTCGGCTGAAAAATAATTACTCCAGTAAAGTATAAATACTCAAAATTTATACTTAAGTAAGGTAAGTATTTTTACTTCGTTACTTGACACCTCTGATAAACACTGTGTTGTAGCTAATTGAGTTTAGACTTGGATGACGACTACAACGATGCAACAGCAAAATCCTCAATAAAGAGTAACTTCTGCTTTGAAATATATCCCAACGTCTCCTGGTTCCTCGCTTCTGAGTTGCCTACATTTTAGAAGAAAAAGTTCACAAAAAGATAAAGAGTGGCGTTTTTGAAGAAACTCAAATATATGAGATCATGTACAGTCAGCTGGTCATTTCTGCAAAATGAACCCAGACAAGCTAATCAGACTCTGTGAAGCTCATTACACGAACACTTACTGTACCAAATAAGCAAATACATGGAGTAATATTGATTTGAAATATTGATTTTAAATGTTTTTATCTATGATTTATCTTTAAATGATCTGCTACTGTATCTGAACTGTACATATTAAATAGCATATGAGAAGACTGTAAGTCATTCATGCACTAATTCATTCTTTTTTTTAATATTATTTGTATTTACTCACATAGAGGTGTATTCTCGTTACTCTGTCTCCTGTTTTTTCTTGCTTTTGTTGATGTTGGTGAAGATTCTGCCATTGTTCTTCCCTCTTCGTTTTCAAGAATATAAATGTTATTGAATGATCAAAGAACTAATAAGAAACATCTAATGTGTATTTGTCACTGAGGTTTAAATTAAATCTTACCTCGAGTCTGATTTAGTTTTATAATAATCAGTAGTTTCATAATAATATTATTTCAAGTCAAATTTATAATTTATATCAAATTGGTTAAAATGAAGAAAGAAACTAATAAACTTACAGAACAATCTGAACTTTGACCTGCTGTTTAGATTAATGAAAGTAAAAAGTACAAGTGATATATTTTTCAACAAAACTATATGCAACCTTTGGCTAAATATAAAAAAAAAAACGACTACGCCACCTAGGTAACTTCTCCACCCAGGAAAGTAGAAAAATAAACAAAATACCGCAAAAAGAATTAAATCCAAAAGAATTACAAAAAAATGAAGGACCCTGCTGGTTCGGATTGCGTCAAAGACAGAGACGTGACTTCCAAAAGTATACAAAGTTTATTTCACACGGGAAACATTCATTTTAAAACGTCCTAGAAATAAAGGGGCGTAGCAGCCATTATAAAAGTGTGGGGGGGGGGGGGGGGCAAAATCTGTATGGTGATGTAACCAAAAGGGGATGTTTATAATAATAAATTCTAGATAGAATAGCAATTGACATTTTACAGCACCCTAGTGGCAATTTTGGGAACATGCCATGATAGCTTACAGCAACCTATTTTTATGAAACCATATTCAAAATAAAAAAAATACTGCAGGACTTATACTGCAATATTTCAGTTACACTACACTTACAAGTACAATAACTTTTATCTTACTTTTAAACAGAACCAAAAAAAAAAAAGTGTTCAATGAGTATACAGATTACATCTACACCCAGGCGTCTAACGTTAGGTTGACGTTGGAAATTACGTCGGACAGACATTGCATTTTGGTTGAAAATGAAAATTGGGTTGAAGTCAAGTCAATTTGACGTTGACTTAACGTTGGATTTGGGTTACACAAAAACAACTAAATCTCAACGTCAGCTGACGTCGGTATTGGACATCAATTTAACATTGACATTAGATGTTGAATTTACATTGAATTTTGGTCACCTGACGTCGCAACCGAAATTTAACCAAATATCAACGTCTTTTGACGTTGTGTGCCTGCTGGGAATAATGTTATGTCTATTTAAATAACCTTCTGTGACCTGATTTAGCTTCGGATAAAAAAATCAGACAGAAAATATATTATTTTATAGTATTCTGCACAATGATAAAGTCTACATCGATTAGCATTACATTATAAATATAATTTATTTTTATGAAAATACCTGACATGGCTCGAAGAACACAGATAAATCATATCGTTGCAATTATGTTTATTGTCTCCAAAACATCTTTATCTGCATGTTACAGCAATCTCTAGAAGCTTTGTTTAGGTCAGGGACTTCCTAAATGTCACATGATATAGCTCTTCTTCATGTGTTCCATATATGGACTAAATGTGCACAGGGCGCCCTCAGGCTGCCAGTATGGATTGAAAACACAGTACATCAGAGTATCCAGTGCTCATAATAATTACATCGGCACATTTGGGGGGCATTTCCAGGCAGGTTTTTGAGCACGTAAATCACGACTTCAAACCACGACTCACGACTTTGTAGCGTTCCAGGCCAGTCACACCAAACTACCTGAGCGCAATATATAGGCTACTTATTGTTTCAGAGACACATAAAATTGTAATACATAATTGTGTGTGTATTATTATCATTATTATATTATTATTAATTTGACTAAAACGTTATATTGTCCTAAAGTGTATTCTCACCGTGTAGGGGGGGGGTCTGCCATTGTTGTTTTGTATGGTTTCGCGGGCTATGTGACGTCAGAGCTCGGGAGTACATCGATCTAGTACGAGTTCACGGGTGGGAAGTCACGGATTTGACTGCCGTTCCAGTGCACTTTCACAGGTATAAGGTTGGAAAAACACGGGTTACAGGTTGCCTGGAACGCGGCATTAACAGACGCTTTTATCCAAAGTGACAAGTAGGAGAGCATACACACACTCGGCACAATCCGGCGCGACGTGACGAGGTCCATACGGGTTCTGTTGACTTACACGTCTTAACGTTACTGCGTTAAGCCCAATTTATACTTCTGCGTCGAACTTACGCTGTAGCTACGGCGTAGGCTGTGCGTGGCGCGCGTACCCTTCGGCGTACCCTGACGTGCACCTCTCCAAAAATGTAACAACGCGTCAATTCTACGCGGACGCAAGCGCTGTGATTGGTCTGCTAGAACCCCTCCCTCGGGTTTCACATGTTCTTCTTCTTTTTTGTTTTATTGGCAACCGCACTTTACAGTGCATTACTGCCATCATCAGGTAGCTTGGATCAGAAACACCTCCTATTTTCTTAACATTTCTACCCCTCCCCACCCCTAAAGAGAGGAGGAGAGAAAAAAAAAAAAATATATATATATATATTTAACCCACTGACGCTGCGTGTTCAGCTCCTTCAGTTTCCACCCCACTTCCCTTTAACTCCCACTTCTCACCAAACCTTACTTAACCTTCAGATTAACTTTTCCTTATCCCACACTTTACTTCATACACATCTCTCTACAAGCCTATACTTATTAATCCTACACTCTTTTCATTAAACCTGTATTATTCAGAAACTGAAACAACACATTTATTGTACTATATCCTACATTTGAGTCTAATATATTCTTTAATGCCAACTCTTTCCCTTCATTTTCCATACTTCTTCTCTTAGCACTTCTCTTTCTTCTTCATAACCCTTACAATTAATAATCACATGTTCCACAGATTCACTCTGTCCGCATTTATCACATAATCCTGTTGGATGCTTAGATATTAAATGTAATGTTTTATTCAAACCTGTATGTCCCACTCTTAGTCTTGTAATTATATTTTCCTCCCTTCTATTTCTCCCTTTTTTCCTCCCTTCTCCCACTTTCTTTTGTATTGCATATAAATGTCTCCCTTTACTCTCATTATCCCAATAGTGTTGCCACTTTTTAATCACTTTCTCTTTTATTACTGATTTTATTTCTTTTATACTATGTGGTATCTCAATTTCTACCATTTCCTCATCCACTGCTTGTTTAGCCAATTTATCTGCTTCTTCATTTCCTTTAAGTCCCACATGGGCTGGCACCCACATAAATTGTACTTGTATTTTACTTTGTTTCAACTCAAAGAGATTTTGCAGTATTTCCATCATTAAATCTGGTCTTGATTCTGATTTTTGATTATCAATACTGACTATTGCAGAATATGAATCTGAACATATGATCGCATTATTAATTCTCCTTTCTTTAACTAATTGCACTGCTAACAAAATAGCCATCAGTTCACCAGTATATACTGATAACTGGTCATTAATTCTAGCTTTTTTTCTCACAAGTAACTTTTGCACATATACCGCCACTCCTATTCTCTCTCCTTTTTTGGAAGCATCCGTGTATATCTGTATATAATCTCCATACCTAATTCTTAAATACTCATTTGCTCTCATTACTTCCATCTCCTTATTTCCTTCACTCTGTCTTATGTTCATTAATGTTAAATCTACTCCTGGTTGAGGAAGAATCCATAGAGGGGTATGCGGATACATTACTCTTGGCACACTTCTATAATTGTCTATCCCCATCTCTTTAATATCTTCTTCTACCACCCATCCAAAACTCTTGTGTCTATTCTTCCCTTGTTCCCAACATGTTTCTAATATTTTCCTTGTTGGATGCCTCTCATCCTGACTATTTAGATTTGTCCAATAAACAGCCATTAACTGTTGCCTTCTGATATTAAGAGGCATTTCATTTACCTCCACTTGCATTGCTGCTATAGGTGTAGTTGGAAATGCTCCACAGCAAATTCTCAATGCCTGTGCTTGAATTCTGTCTAACTTCCCTAACTGTGACTTTGCCGCCAACCCATATGCCACACTTCCATAATCTAGCACAGATCGTATCATTGCTACATATACTGTTTGAAGCGCCCCTCTATCTGCTCCCCACTCTTGTCCTGCCATACACTTCATTACATTTATAACTCTTTTGCACTTATTTACTATCTTATGAATATGCTCTTTCCACGTAAGTCTAGTATCCAGCCATAATCCCAAGAATCTTACTGATGCCACTCGTGCCATTTCATTGTTGTATATCTTTAACCTACACTCATTTTCTACTTTCTTGTTGGAAAATATAATACTTTGTGACTTCTCCACAGATAACTTAAATCCCCACTTGTATGACCATTTTACCACCTCATCCACCGCCTTCTGCATTTTCCCCATAATAAACTTTTTATTTCTTCCTCTGAACCACAAAGCCCCATCATCTGCAAACAATGATCTACCAACACTCCTATCCACCTTACTAAATATATCATCTATCATTATTATAAACAGGACTGGACTTATTACACTTCCCTGAGGAGTGCCATTTTCTATAATTCCTTGAGATGATATAGAATCTCCCACCCTCACTCTTATTACTCTTTCCTTAAGGAAGTCATTAATCCAATTGAACATTTTTCCCCCTACCCCCATCTCCTCCAACTTAATCATAAGACCCTCCCTCCACAACATATCGTAAGCTTTTTCAATATCGAGAAACACAGCAATTACTGATTCTCTATTTGACAGAGCTTTCTTTATTTCTGCCTCCAAACACATTACCGGATCCATAGTTCCTCTTCCTACCCTAAACCCACTTTGATAAGGTGTTAATTTGCCTTCTTTTTCCAAAAAATATAATAATCTATCCGTTACCATTCTCTCCATCACTTTCCCTAAATGAGAAGTAAGAGCTATTGGTCTATAGTTACCTGGTTTGCTAAGATCCTTCCCTTGTTTCCTTATTGGTAGTATCAGTGCTTCTTTCCAACTTTGTGGTAACACCCCCATTTCCCATACTTTATTATAAAACTCTAACATTACTCAATGATTCATCACTTAACTGTCTAAGCATATTATAACTGATTGAATCTTGACCCGGAGTAGTTTCTCTCATTCTCCTCAGTGCTCGTTTTAGTTCAGTTAATCCAAACGGGACATCCATTACATTATCTCTTTCCTCTCTCATTTCCAATAAATGAGGATGTTCTCTTAAAGTTTCCTCCCTTTCCCTCTTAAATTCTTCAGACAGATTTTCTGTACTATTTACTTTTATAAATGTTTTACAAAACATTTCTGCTTTATCACAATTTTCTATTGCTATTACTTCCCCTTCATTTAAAACAGGATATTCCATCTCCTTCCTTATACCATTCATCCTTCTAATCATATTCCATACTTCTCCTATTGGTGTACTTCTCCCTATTTTATCACAAAAGTCTCTCCAATATTGTCTTTTTGCCCTTCTTACAACTTTTTTTACTTGTGCTTGTTCTCTCTTATATTCCATTAAACCTGGGTAACTATGCATTCTTCTTACATTCTTATATGCTCTCCTTTTCCTTCTAATAGCATAATCACACTCCTTATTCCACCATGGTACCATTTTTATCTTTCTTCTTCCTTTACTCTTGGGAATACTACTTTCTGCCGCCTTCTTAATGACACCTATAATTTTCTCACTTATAGTATCTATGTCATCTGCATTTCTTACTTCATTTATATCTAAACCCTCCTCCACCATTTCCACATACTCAATCCAGTTAGCCTTCTCATAATTCCATCTCCCTTCTCTTCTTACATTTCTTTCTACACTCTTATTCTTATTCATTTCAATCAAAATGGGAAAGTGATCACTACCTATACTACATTTCCTTAATACCTTCCAGCTGATTATGCCCCCTAACCTACTTTTAGCAAGAGTTAAATCCAACACCGATTCTTTACCTGTTCTCATGTCTACACGTGTACCTCCTCTATCATTTAGACAGATCAATTTCATCTCATCCATTAATTCTTCAATCACCTGCCCATTTCTATCAGTTACATTTCCTCCCCATATACTACTATGAGCATTAAAATCCCCACACCAAATCACCCTCTCTCTGTTTTGCCCCTCTATCTTCACCATTTCTTCCAATATCATTTGTCTACCTGGATTATAATAATTAATTATTACAACACTCTTATCATCCTTCCATACCTCTACCACTACATATTCAATTTCGCTTCCTTTCCCCACCATTCTACACTGAATTTCAGATTTAATGAAAGTAACACACCCACCACCATTTCCCTCTTCCCGATCTCTTCTCACAGAAACATATCCTTTAATAACAAAATCCAGTTTAGGTTTCAGCCAAGATTCTTGTACACATATCACATCAGGCTTGACCTCCATCTTATTTACATAACCCTTAAATTCCAATCCATTAGCCACTAGACTTCTAGCATTCCATTGTAGGATTACTAACATCAATACTATTGTCCATCCCATGACTCTTGACTAGGCTGAATTTCTGAGGTTAGACCTTCTCTAACCATTTCCCATGTTAGCCCTTTGATATCCAGGAACCTCTCTGCTGCTCTCACTATAATCTGTATCTTTTCTGTTCTTCTCTCCGTCTGTGCTGTACAGTTTATGACCTCTGCCATGAATAACACAAAACTCTTTTTACTTACTATCATTGTGTCATCCGATTTATTGCTTTCCTTTTCTTCATTTCTGTTTCGATCTCTCCACTCCTCATTCTCCTCACTCTCTTTCTTTTTCCTTGAATCCACTTTTTTAACAGCTTCTGCATATGACAACTTATTTCCATCTCTTTCCTTCTGAATTTCTACTGCTCTCTTTCTAACCTCACACCCTCCATATGCTACATTATGGGCCCCCCCACAATTACAACATTTTGCTTCACTTCTTCCACATTTTCCATTCTCATGCTCTTCCCCACAATGTGCACATCTCTTTTTAGCTCTACATACACCTGCAACATGACCATATCTCTGGCAATTATAGCATCTCAGCGGAGCTCGCACATATTCTCTCACCCGAAAGCTTACATATCCAATCATCACTTTACTTGGTAACATTCCACCACTTTCAAAACGTAACATTACAGAGAGACTTTCTTCCTTATTACCTTCCCTATTCCTCTGCAATCGTTTTGCTTCAATTACATTTCCTCCTTTAACATTCCTCATCAACTCTATCATATTGACCTCCAATGGCACCCCTGTAATTACTCCACATAACCATGGTTTTCCACCTATTTGATTACAACTTGATATCACTTGCTTACACACAACCTTCATTTTCTTTACCTTATCTCTCTGCTCCTCATTTTCACATACCACCACCAATGCTCCATCCTGAAGCACTCTTGCACATTTAATCTCCCCTGATTGTCTCCTCAACTCATTAGTTAATTCAATTGGGTTTATCCCTTTTATTCCTTGTCCCTCTTTAAATCTTACAATCATTTTTATCTCCTCTTTTCTTTCATCTACTACTTCCCTTTCGCTATCCTCATCTGTACTAGCTGAATCCTCTTCATTGTCTTTCTTCCTCTTTTTATTTGCTTTTCCAACACTTTTTATTCTCCCACCTTCCACCTGTACTCCTTTTCACCTTCATTCTCTGATTCATGTATTCTAGTTTTTGTTTCTGATCCAACTTCCTCTTTTTTTTTCCTCGATTTACCCATCTTCACTTAACACCGACGCTCAGAAGAATCTTAATCCTCAAACCGATCCGATCCGTTTTCCGCCAACAAGCGTTCCTCGCTGAACAAACAACTCAATATGGCCGATGCGCCAAAAGCTCACGGACACCTCATCGGGTTTCACATGTTCCCTCTGCATGTGTAATTGCGCGTCAACGCGGACAACGACGCAGAAGTATAAATGAAAACCAACGCGTAGTGTATAGCGTAGAGGCTCCGGCGTAGGTCCGACGCAGAAGTATAAATCAGCCTTTACAGTAACGTAAATCATAACACGGCGCCATAAAGGAAACTTTACGCGTGATTCATGTCATCGCGACATACTGTAGCACATTATACTTACAGTGTGTGAAAAAAGGATGTAGCCTAATCGTCCTCTGCTTTTTTCTGGGGTGCATTTTACCGCAGACGACCAAACAGCAAACAAAGTGACATTCGCAAGAGAGCAACAAGAGATTTGAAGCTCATGGCAGACACGCCCAAGAGATGATTCGCGCTGTGATTGGCTGAATGTTAGTTCAATCAAGTCTAAGTAACAAATCAGAGAACACGGCGGAAATATTGGCGCTGGGTCAAAAAAAAATAAAAAAAATGCGGGGGACAGAATCACCAGTTTCTAAAAGTGCGGGGGACGTGCCCCCGGAAAACTACTTCTAATAAGGCAAGACAAATATTAAAAATACTCAACCTGACACACACACACACACACACACACACATACACACACACACACACACACACACACACACACACACACACACACACATATATATATATATATATATATATATATATATATATATATATATATATATATATATGTGTGTGTGTGTGTGTGTGTGTGTGTGTGTGTATACACACACTCATATATATACACTCTCCACCAAATACATTATATAGTCAAGTCAGAGAATGTCTAATATGGGGACAAAGAGTATAGAAGATCTGCTATACTCTTTGATGGGGAGAAGTTTCACTCACAGTAAACTTCCGGGTTCTGAACTGGTTGCAGTTCCACTCTGGTTCCATATGAGGGCGCTCACAGGACGAGTAAAGAATGAATGGAGGTCTATGGAGATATATCCCTAAAAATCCACTTTTCTCAGGATATATTTTTTTGTCTAGTAATTTGGATGTTGTTTTCCAAAGGAGATGCAAAGAAATTACAGATTACTGGGTGTTAGATTTTTAGAGTCACTTATTTGCTTTAAAAAAACTTTTAAAATGTCAATGACGTCATACACATCGTACGACCAGAGAACTGCTTTACGGCAATCCTTCAGTCACTTTGGTGCTTTCGCGATCTGCACTTTCTTTTCTCTCGAGGCATCAACAACACAGCTGACACAAATACACGTGCTAGAAGATTTAAAGGGTTAGTTCACCCAAAAATGAAAATTCTGTCAGTATTCACTCTCCCTCATGTTGTTCCAACCCGTAAGACATTCGTTCATCTTCGGAACACGAATTAAGATATTTTTGATGAAATCTGAGAGCTGGATCACTCCTCCATACTCCTCCATAGGCTTCTTGAGGGATTGAACTTGCAGGCCCCGAAAAGTTATTACAGACATCGTTAAAATAGTCCAAGTGACTACAGTGGCTCAATCTTAAGTTTATCAAACGACGAGAATACTTTTTGTGCGCAAAAAAGTATTCTTCTGCTATTTCACTAGTGTAATAGCGTAGTGTTTCTGTTGTTGTACGTCACACGCATCACACACATGTCCAGCGTCGGCCAATAGTGAGCCTACGTGTGACGTAGCTCTACGCTATTACACTAAGTTAACTGACTAGAGGCCAACAGAGAAGGAAATGTATAGTTGAAATAAAGTCGTTATTTTTGTTTGTTTTTGCGCACAAAAAGTATTCTCGTCGCTTGATAAACTTAAGATTGAGTCACTGTAGTCACTTGGACTATTTTAACGATGTCTTTAATAACTTTTCGAGGCCGGCAAGATTCAATCCTTTTGAAGCCTATGGAGGAGTGATCCAGCTCTCAGATTTCATCAAAAATATCTTAATTCGTGTTCCGAAGATGAACGAAGGTCTTACGGGGTTGGAACAACATGAGGGTGAGTAAATACTGACAGAATTTAGATTTTTGGGTGAACTATCCCTTTAAGTCCGCCTTAACATTCTGGTCCCGCTTCGGATGCCATGATGCCATCAGGCGGTATGTCTGGTCGTAATCAGTCCTTCACTGACCAATCAGCGTCCATTAGCAGAATGCTAGCGTGTTATGGGCAAGAACAACTCAACTTGTAAGAAATCAAAAGGACATAAGTACTCGTTCATTCAACTTTCGACCTATAACCCATGTTGAACTTACAAAACCTACATTCAAATCTGAGATTTCTCAACAGCAATCGGGTGAAAGAGACAAATATAGCCGTCTAGCCCCATAGACTCCCATTCATTTTGCACTCGGACGATCGCCCCCCAGTGGAACTCTGGTGGAACTACAACCACAATTTGGTACAATAGGGCTTAATAGGGAGTGGCCAGGCTTTCCGTAGACGGGCTTTGGTCAAGTGTAGTTTTGATCTAGTTTATTATAAATGTTTAGGTTTGTGTTCAGTGAATCTGCAGCTCATTTACTTCCTGTTTCTTTAGTCGTTATGTTTTGTGATGTAGTGGAAATGTTAATGTTTACTGATTAAGTATAGACATTGCATTGAAATGCCATGGGTCTCTTTATAGGAGAACAGAGATGTTTACACAGCTGTGAAGGCATGAGTGAAGACAATCAGAAGATGGTTGGGCCTCTGTTTTCAGAGGTGAGAAAACCCCTGGGGTTAGAAGATCTAAAGGGTAGCCATAAAGTTCATTTTATTCCTCTTGTCTAAATAACAATTGACAGAGATAGCTTTGAAGAAGAACACTATAAGACTGCCAGCCAAATCTTCCTCTTCGTCTTCACTCACCCCTGCAGCTGGACTGTGTGGGCGACTGGGTCCTATTCTTGCAAGAATAAATACTTTTTAAAATACAATTCGGATCAGAATGTCTCTTACGCAGTGATGCTGTTTGTTTAATTATTGTTTTTGCCACAACAGTGACAAAATGACAGAAACACCAAAAGTTTGCTGTACAACACATCAAAATGACACACTTTTAATACACATCTGATACCATTTCGGTGCAGTAAACAACTAAAGTAGTTGAGTATTTGACATGCTTAAACCTGGTTCTGTTCAACTTATTCCAGTTGTTTGACATAAACCTACTAAACCAGATCACTTCCATTAGAAACCTGTTCAGCACAATCTCTCTTATATTTCTATCTCTTACCTGTGAGTATCAGATGTGTCCACAACAGTCTTTGAACGGGAGGTTGGTCCAAGATGGCGACCTGTGCAGACGTGGTATTTTGTGCTCCGAGACTCAGACCGAGTACCAATGATTTAATTCAAATTATCGAGGCTGTATCATCGACAAACGAAAGAGTGACACGTTGCTTTCATTGAGAAGGTTTATTGATAAATGAAGGAGTGAAACGTAGCTATTGCATCCACACACATGTGGGGTTAAACAAAGTTTTGCTAATAGTTAGGATACATGTGCTAAGATGTCAAAGAGAGATGCCAAGAAGGGGAGAAAGGACGGATTGATAATGGACATAGAAGATGAAAATTCATTTTCCGTGTTATGCACACCTCTTCCTGATACTCCCACTAAGAGCCCAAATCCCAAGAAGATCTGCACTAAAGAAGAGGAAACAGTTTCAAATGCTGACATCCTAAAAGCCATTAATGGATTAAACAAGCGTTTTCTGAAATTTGAAGAAATGGTAACGAAAAATACAGCGGAGATTGCTAGAGTGCAAGAAAATGTGAAAGGGTTGGAAATTCAGTGGAAAGGTACTGAGGACACAATTAAGAAGATAGATGATCAGATGACAATCCTCAGGGAGAAGCAAGAAGAGTCGGATGGGTACAGTAGGAGATGAATCTGCGTCTCCTGAATCTTCCTGAAAGCAGCAACGAGGATGTGAGGAAGGAGGTGATGGAAATTATTGCGGAAATTCTTCCAGAGGAAAAGAGCAAGCTTGGATTCATGGTGGACACTGTGCACAGGGTCGGATGCCCGAGAGAGGACAAACGCACTCGCCCAATCATCATCCAGTTTATCATGCGAACCTTTAGATTCAAACTATGGTGAGCCTCCTTCAACGCGGATGTCATGAAGAGAAAGAACCTCCGGATGACGGAAGGACTTACCCAACTGGAGAGACAATGCAGAAATAAACTGTGGCCTCATGTGAAGCAAGCGCGTGCTGACGGAAAGAATACTAAATGGCAGGGTCCTGTTGTCATCATTAACGGTGTGAGACACACTGCATAACTGATTAAACCTCCATTAATGTGAGGCATAAGCTCAAGTTAACCATGCTACCTTATCTTTATGCGATCATTTGCTATCCTTGTCTATAATCAAAAGAGCAATATGTTCGTTCCGATAGTTAAAATAAGAAACTTAGAGTTAATACTCGTGTTTAGAGTTTCCTAATTGGCGGTAAGCTAATCTCTGATATTATCTCACAGTTTTTTCTTTCACTTTAACTAGTTCTTATTACTCTAACAGACATCTAGTTTTTTTTTTTTTTTTTTTTTTTTTACATTATGACAGACTTCCATTTTAGTTCCTTAAAAATAATATCTTTGAATGTCAGGGGTATTCGTGATAGCACCAAAAGGAAATCAATCTTTTTATTCAGTAGACGAAAAAAAGCTGATTTGATATTTTTACAAGAGACTCATTCGGTGGATAATGATGTGAAGTTTTGGAAAGCTCAGTGGGGAGATATATGTTATTTCATGCCTCTCAACAATCAGCAGGTGTCACCATTCTACTTAATACATTTAAAGGACTTATAATTGAATCAATGATCTCAAATGAGGGAAGATGGATAATACTGGTATTTAAATTACATAACTGCTTCTTTATAGTTTGCAATTTATACAACTATAACGATATAGCTCAAGGGAAAGCAATGTTTTTACAACTCTGTATGAAACTTGAAGCCCTTAAAAACACATATAAAGATGCACACTTGATTATTGGAGGTGATTATAATGATGCAGATGATTCTGTAGATCGAGTACCTGTAAGATTGATCCCACACTCAAGATTCAAAAGTACTGCATATATGTGTGAAAAACTGGGAATTACTGATGTTTGGCGTTTCTTAAATCCTGATATTAACGAATTTACATGAGCAATGTCAGTAGATCCCTACAGTCCAGAATTGATCTATGGCTTATATCTCCCTCTTGTCTGCAATTTGTGACTGAATCATCACATAGCTATGCCCTTTTTTCTGATCATAAACTAATTTCAATCCATTTAGCTGGAACAAAACAACAAAATGGTAATATACGTGGTTATTGGAAACTAAATAATAATTTATTAAGAGATGATGAGTTTTGTGATTTAGTTAAAAAAACTGCAAAAAATATATTTGATAATAATGAAGAGAATCACATACGAAAATGGGAATTTTTCAAGTTTAAAATTAGAGAATTAGCATTTAAACAAAGTAATTAAAAAATATATATATCCAAATAAATAAATATTATGGATCAATTATTTATTTATATTATGGCCTTTGTAAGATCTCGAGCCAAATGTCTGGAACAAGGTGAAAGAAATTTGAGTTATTTCTTTGCTTTAGAGAAATGAAATTGCAAGAAAAATAATTTAACTACTCTTAAAATTGATAATAACATCACTTCGAATTCTTTAGACATTTCAAGATATGTGGGTGCATTAGCAGTTTATATAAATCGAATATTCAATGCGATGATTGTGATAGATTTATTGAATTAGTTAAAGCATTTACTCCAACTATATCTGAACAATTTAAAATGGACTGCGATCGCCCCATTACTAAAGGGGAAATCTCTGAGACTGTTAAATCAATGGAAAAAGGTAAATCTCTGGGTAATGATGGGATTTTTCAGTCGAATTTTATCTACATTTTTGGGAAACAATTGAAAATCCTCTATTTGACTTATTTCAAGAATGCACCTTAAAAAAAGAAATGTCCACGAGCATGAAGCAAGGTCTAATATGCCTTTTCCCTAAACCTGATAAAGATCATTTAATGATAGAAAATTGGAGACCTATAACACTCTTAAAGGAGCCGTATGTAAGAAATTTATTTCAATTAATCATAAAATGACCCTGATATGTCACTAGACATTAAGAAATCATGTTCATTTCAAATACTTATATCACTGACAACAGAAGTCCGGCCAGGATATTGTCATTTAAAAAGTGAAGTTGCAGCCCTCAACTGATGTTGATGTTGTCATGTTGTGTTTTGGTCTGATGCGCCACCCTCCACCTATCTACCAATCACCAAGTCAGTAGTGTTGCGGCATCCAGGTTGCCAGCTCTGCTAGTTACCACAGCTGCAGCTACAAACGTGTCGGAATCGGATAAAAAAATGTCTAACGTTGTGAAACCAAAAAAAAAACTTGTTATGAATCCGAAATACTTCGTGACAAAGTCCGAAATAAAACAAGGATCTGTATAGGAGATGCCTTTGAAAGATGGAGACGGCTGAAAACGGAGAAGAATTTGAAGACAGACGTCAACGTGGCTAATTTTCTCCTGGACAGGTAAGATTCATCTATGTTTGGCTAACTTGTACTTGATGTAAATGGACATTTCAAATATTCATGACAGTCGAACAAAGTTATGCATGTTCGTGCAAAGTAACATTAAATCATAACTGAGGTCTGAATCAGGCTGAAACAAGTGAGAGCAGTAGCTACCTCAAAATAAACATTCTCTACCTTTTGGGCTATGCACTAAGTTAGTGTTGGTTTTGGAAGCACTAGGCGCAATTCCACTGTAAAATAACTTTTTCTAGAGTCCATAACACCAATGAAAAGCACATTGTAGCCTATGATGTGAATAATTTGTCCCACTTGGAGCGTTTTGTAGCCTACTTGTTTATCATGCAAGTTCTACAGCCAAAAATAATAGAATGACACGTAATCTTTCACATCACATATTTTAGCGTTATGGACGTTTACTGCAGGGTAAGTTAAAAAATACAGCTGGTCGCTTTCACTTATAGCGTCAGCTAAATGAATAGCTGTATCTTTGATATCGGTTACACACAGTGACAGAGGCTTGTGCTTACGTAAATGACAGATACCTACCGTTACAAGTTAGATTAACAGCTACTGTTCTAACAATGTAGGCTACTGTCACATACGAGCGTGCATCTTTACGATTTTATTTGGCTAATCGCCATGAGTAAATTTTTGCGATAGGCAAATATAATTACTTTGCAAAACATGGCTGAATGTTAGTTCAATCAAGTCTAAGTAACAAATCAGAGAACACGGCGGAAATATTGGCGCTGGGTCAAAAAAAAATAAAAAAATGCGGGGGAAAGAATCACCAGTTTCTAAAAGTGCGGGGGACGTGCCCCCCCGGAAAACTACTTCTAATAAGGCAAGACAAATATTAAAAATACTCAACCTGACACACACACACACACACACACACACACACACACACACACACACACACACACACACACACACACACACACACACACATACACACACACACATATATATATATATATATATATATATATATATATATATATATATATGTGTGTGTGTGTGTGTGTGTGTGTGTGTGTGTGTATATACACACACTCATATATATATACACTCTCCACCAAATACATTATATAGTCAAGTCAGAGAATGTCTAATATGGGGACAAAGAGTATAGAAGATCTGCTATACTCTTTGATGGGGAGAAGTTTCACTCACAGTAAACTTCCGGGTTCTGAACTGGTTGCAGTTCCACTCTGGTTCCATATGAGGGCGCTCACAGGACGAGTAAAGAATGAATGGAGGTCTATGGAGATATATCCCTAAAAATCCACTTTTCTCAGGATATATTTTTTTGTCTAGTAATTTGGATGTTGTTTTCCAAAGGAGATGCAAAGAAATTACAGATTACTGGGTGTTAGATTTTTAGAGTCACTTATTTGCTTTAAAAAAACTTTTAAAATGTCAATGACGTCATACACATCGTACGACCAGAGAACTGCTTTACGGCAATCCTTCAGTCACTTTGGTGCTTTCGCGATCTGCACTTTCTTTTCTCTCGAGGCATCAACAACACAGCTGACACAAATACACGTGCTAGAAGATTTAAAGGGTTAGTTCACCCAAAAATGAAAATTCTGTCAGTATTCACTCTCCCTCATGTTGTTCCAACCCGTAAGACATTCGTTCATCTTCGGAACACGAATTAAGATATTTTTGATGAAATCTGAGAGCTGGATCACTCCTCCATACTCCTCCATAGGCTTCTTGAGGGATTGAACTTGCAGGCCCCGAAAAGTTATTACAGACATCGTTAAAATAGTCCAAGTGACTACAGTGGCTCAATCTTAAGTTTATCAAACGACGAGAATACTTTTTGTGCGCAAAAAAGTATTCTTCTGCTATTTCACTAGTGTAATAGCGTAGTGTTTCTGTTGTTGTACGTCACACGCATCACACACATGTCCAGCGTCGGCCAATAGTGAGCCTACGTGTGACGTAGCTCTACGCTATTACACTAAGTTAACTGACTAGAGGCCAACAGAGAAGGAAATGTATAGTTGAAATAAAGTCGTTATTTTTGTTTGTTTTTGCGCACAAAAAGTATTCTCGTCGCTTGATAAACTTAAGATTGAGTCACTGTAGTCACTTGGACTATTTTAACGATGTCTTTAATAACTTTTCGAGGCCGGCAAGATTCAATCCTTTTGAAGCCTATGGAGGAGTGATCCAGCTCTCAGATTTCATCAAAAATATCTTAATTCGTGTTCCGAAGATGAACGAAGGTCTTACGGGGTTGGAACAACATGAGGGTGAGTAAATACTGACAGAATTTAGATTTTTGGGTGAACTATCCCTTTAAGTCCGCCTTAACATTCTGGTCCCGCTTCGGATGCCATGATGCCATCAGGCGGTATGTCTGGTCGTAATCAGTCCTTCACTGACCAATCAGCGTCCATTAGCAGAATGCTAGCGTGTTATGGGCAAGAACAACTCAACTTGTAAGAAATCAAAAGGACATAAGTACTCGTTCATTCAACTTTCGACCTATAACCCATGTTGAACTTACAAAACCTACATTCAAATCTGAGATTTCTCAACAGCAATCGGGTGAAAGAGACAAATATAGCCGTCTAGCCCCATAGACTCCCATTCATTTTGCACTCGGACGATCGCCCCCCAGTGGAACTCTGGTGGAACTACAACCACAATTTGGTACAATAGGGCTTAATAGGGAGTGGCCAGGCTTTCCGTAGACGGGCTTTGGTCAAGTGTAGTTTTGATCTAGTTTATTATAAATGTTTAGGTTTGTGTTCAGTGAATCTGCAGCTCATTTACTTCCTGTTTCTTTAGTCGTTATGTTTTGTGATGTAGTGGAAATGTTAATGTTTACTGATTAAGTATAGACATTGCATTGAAATGCCATGGGTCTCTTTATAGGAGAACAGAGATGTTTACACAGCTGTGAAGGCATGAGTGAAGACAATCAGAAGATGGTTGGGCCTCTGTTTTCAGAGGTGAGAAAACCCCTGGGGTTAGAAGATCTAAAGGGTAGCCATAAAGTTCATTTTATTCCTCTTGTCTAAATAACAATTGACAGAGATAGCTTTGAAGAAGAACACTATAAGACTGCCAGCCAAATCTTCCTCTTCGTCTTCACTCACCCCTGCAGCTGGACTGTGTGGGCGACTGGGTCCTATTCTTGCAAGAATAAATACTTTTTAAAATACAATTCGGATCAGAATGTCTCTTACGCAGTGATGCTGTTTGTTTAATTATTGTTTTTGCCACAACAGTGACAAAATGACAGAAACACCAAAACTTTGCTGTACAACACATCAAAATGACACACTTTTAATACACATCTGATACCATTTCGGTGCAGTAAACAACTAAAGTAGTTGAGTATTTGACATGCTTAAACCTGGTTCTGTTCAACTTATTCCAGTTGTTTGACATAAACCTACTAAACCAGATCACTTCCATTAGAAACCTGTTCAGCACAATCTCTCTTATATTTCTATCTCTTACCTGTGAGTATCAGATGTGTCCACAACAGTCTTTGAACGGGAGGTTGGTCCAAGATGGCGACCTGTGCAGACGTGGTATTTTGTGCTCCGAGACTCAGACCGAGTACCAATGATTTAATTCAAATTATCGAGGCTGTATCATCGACAAACGAAAGAGTGACACGTTGCTTTCATTGAGAAGGTTTATTGATAAATGAAGGAGTGAAACGTAGCTATTGCATCCACACACATGTGGGGTTAAACAAAGTTTTGCTAATAGTTAGGATACATGTGCTAAGATGTCAAAGAGAGATGCCAAGAAGGGGAGAAAGGACGGATTGATAATGGACATAGAAGATGAAAATTCATTCTCCGTGTTATGCACACCTCTTCCTGATACTCCCACTAAGAGCCCAAATCCCAAGAAGATCTGCACCAAAGAAGAGGAAACAGTTTCAAATGCTGACATCCTAAAAGCCATTAATGGATTAAACAAGCGTTTTCTGAAATTTGAAGAAATGGTAACGAAAAATACAGCGGAGATTGCTAGAGTGCAAGAAAATGTGAAAGGGTTGGAAATTCAGTGGAAAGGTACTGAGGACACAATTAAGAAGATAGATGATCAGATGACAATCCTCAGGGAGAAGCAAGAAGAGTCGGATGGGTACAGTAGGAGATGAATCTGCGTCTCCTGAATCTTCCTGAAAGCAGCAACGAGGATGTGAGGAAGGAGGTGATGGAAATTATTGCGGAAATTCTTCCAGAGGAAAAGAGCAAGCTTGGATTCATGGTGGACACTGTGCACAGGGTCGGATGCCCGAGAGAGGACAAACGCACTCGCCCAATCATCATCCAGTTTATCATGCGAACCTTTAGATTCAAACTATGGTGAGCCTCCTTCAACGCGGATGTCATGAAGAGAAAGAACCTCCGGATGACGGAAGGACTTACCCAACTGGAGAGACAATGCAGAAATAAACTGTGGCCTCATGTGAAGCAAGCGCGTGCTGACGGAAAGAAGACTAAATGGCAGGGTCCTGTTGTCATCATTAACGGTTTGAGACAAACTGCATAACTGATTAAACCTCCATTAATGTGAGGTATAAGCTCAAGTTAACCATGCTACCTTATCTTTATGCGATCATTTGCTATCCTTGTCTATAATCAAAAGAGCAATATGTTCGTTCCGATAGTTAAAATAAGAAACTTAGAGTTAATACTCGTGTTTAGAGTTTCCTAATTGGCGGTAAGCTAATCTCTGATATTATCTCACAGTTTTTTCTTTCACTTTAACTAGTTCTTATTACTCTAACAGACATCTAGTTTTTTTTTTTTTTTTTTTTTTTTTTACATTATGACAGACTTCCATTTTAGTTCCTTAAAAATAATATCTTTGAATGTCAGGGGTATTCGTGATAGCACCAAAAGGAAATCAATCTTTTTATTCAGTAGACGAAAAAAAGCTGATTTGATATTTTTACAAGAGACTCATTCGGTGGATAATGATGTGAAGTTTTGGAAAGCTCAGTGGGGAGATATATGTTATTTCATGCCTCTCAACAATCAGCAGGTGTCACCATTCTACTTAATACATTTAAAGGACTTATAATTGAATCAATGATCTCAAATGAGGGAAGATGGATAATACTGGTATTTAAATTACATAACTGCTTCTTTATAGTTTGCAATTTATACAACTATAACGATATAGCTCAAGGGAAAGCAATGTTTTTACAACTCTGTATGAAACTTGAAGCCCTTAAAAACACATATAAAGATGCACACTTGATTATTGGAGGTGATTATAATGATGCAGATGATTCTGTAGATCGAGTACCTGTAAGATTGATCCCACACTCAAGATTCAAAAGTACTGCATATATGTGTGAAAAACTGGGAATTACTGATGTTTGGCGTTTCTTAAATCCTGATATTAACGAATTTACATGAGCAATGTCAGTAGATCCCTACAGTCCAGAATTGATCTATGGCTTATATCTCCCTCTTGTCTGCAATTTGTGACTGAATCATCACATAGCTATGCCCTTTTTTCTGATCATAAACTAATTTCAATCCATTTAGCTGGAACAAAACAACAAAATGGTAATATACGTGGTTATTGGAAACTAAATAATAATTTATTAAGAGATGATGAGTTTTGTGATTTAGTTAAAAAAACTGCAAAAAATATATTTGATAATAATGAAGAGAATCACATACGAAAATGGGAATTTTTCAAGTTTAAAATTAGAGAATTAGCATTTAAACAAAGTAATTAAAAAATATATATATCCAAATAAATAAATATTATGGATCAATTATTTATTTATATTATGGCCTTTGTAAGATCTCGAGCCAAATGTCTGGAACAAGGTGAAAGAAATTTGAGTTATTTCTTTGCTTTAGAGAAATGAAATTGCAAGAAAAATAATTTAACTACTCTTAAAATTGATAATAACATCACTTCGAATTCTTTAGACATTTCAAGATATGTGGGTGCATTAGCAGTTTATATAAATCGAATATTCAATGCGATGATTGTGATAGATTTATTGAATTAGTTAAAGCATTTACTCCAACTATATCTGAACAATTTAAAATGGACTGCGATCGCCCCATTACTAAAGGGGAAATCTCTGAGACTGTTAAATCAATGGAAAAAGGTAAATCTCTGGGTAATGATGGGATTTTTCAGTCGAATTTTATCTACATTTTTGGGAAACAATTGAAAATCCTCTATTTGACTTATTTCAAGAATGCACCTTAAAAAAAGAAATGTCCACGAGCATGAAGCAAGGTCTAATATGCCTTTTCCCTAAACCTGATAAAGATCATTTAATGATAGAAAATTGGAGACCTATAACACTCTTAAAGGAGCCGTATGTAAGAAATTTATTTCAATTAATCATAAAATGACCCTGATATGTCACTAGACATTAAGAAATCATGTTCATTTCAAATACTTATATCACTGACAACAGAAGTCCGGCCAGGATATTGTCATTTAAAAAGTGAAGTTGCAGCCCTCAACTGATGTTGATGTTGTCATGTTGTGTTTTGGTCTGATGCGCCACCCTCCACCTATCTACCAATCACCAAGTCAGTAGTGTTGCGGCATCCAGGTTGCCAGCTCTGCTAGTTACCACAGCTGCAGCTACAAACGTGTCGGAATCGGATAAAAAAATGTCTAACGTTGTGAAACCAAAAAAAAACTTGTTATGAATCCGAAATACTTCGTGACAAAGTCCGAAATAAAACAAGGATCTGTATAGGAGATGCCTTTGAAAGATGAAGACGGCTGAAAACGGAGAAGAATTTGAAGACAGACGTCAACGTGGCTAATTTTCTCCTGGACAGGTAAGATTCATCTATGTTTGGCTAACTTGTACTTGATGTAAATGGACATTTCAAATATTCATGACAGTCGAACAAAGTTATGCATGTTCGTGCAAAGTAACATTAAATCATAACTGAGGTCTGAATCAGGCTGAAACAAGTGAGAGCAGTAGCTACCTCAAAATAAACATTCTCTACCTTTTGGGCTATGCACTAAGTTAGTGTTGGTTTTGGAAGCACTAGGCGCAATTCCACTGTAAAATAACTTTTTCTAGAGTCCATAACACCAATGAAAAGCACATTGTAGCCTATGATGTGAATAATTTGTCCCACTTGGAGCGTTTTGTAGCCTACTTGTTTATCATGCAAGTTCTACAGCCAAAAATAATAGAATGACACGTAATTTTTCACATCACATATTTTAGCGTTATGGACGTTTACTGCAGGGTAAGTTAAAAAATACAGCTGGTCGCTTTCACTTATAGCGTCAGCTAAATGAATAGCTGTATCTTTGATATCGGTTACACACAGTGACAGAGGCTTGTGCTTGTACTTACGTAAATGACAGATACCTACCGTTACAAGTTAGACTAACAGCTACTGTTCTAACAATGTAGGCTACTGTCACATACGAGCGTGCATCTTTACGATTTTATTTGGCTAATCGCCATGAGTAAATTTTTGCGATAGGCTATATATAATTACTTTGCAAAACATCTCTCATTTGAAGCATAAACATAATTAACAGGAAAAAAAAACTGACTGTGTAGGACTCGTCACTTGTCATTGGAAGCTTCTTGTAGCAGCCTACGTTCCTGCTGTAACCTGCAGCCTATCTGGCAACCTCGAGTCAGGGAGGAGGGGGAGGGGATACAAGTGATTGCAGTAGCAGTTTTGGCCACAATCTTTCATACGGCTCCTTTAAATATTGACTACAAAATTATGTTTAAGGCTCCTTCAGACTGGAATAACTTACCTTCAAATATACGATCTTTAACATCATTTCACATCTTTAAAAAGAGTTTGTCTTCTTATTTTGAACTAAATTGTTCATGTTTCAGATGATACTATACTAATTTACATTATGTTTTTGCTGGATTTGATCACAGCCTCTGTGTGGCTAAGTGGTTGCATTTACCTAATAAATCTTTTGATATTTTTTTTTTGTCGTCTTTGTGGCAGTGTGTTGATTGTGGTATTGTTTATGTCTTATTATTGTAATGTGTTTGATTTGTCCCTTGTTCTGTATTGTATTGTATATTAGGACCCCCTCGAAAACGAGATGGTTCATCTCAAGGGGTTTATCCTATTCAATAAACTTATATATATATATAATATTATTATAACTTACATTTTTGATAATAATCATTTTGCTAAAACTGACATATATTGTAATATATTGTATTTGTAACATGTTGCAACTGCCTCCGGGCCCGGGGTCAGTTGCAACATCTGACTCCTTAAATTCAGATGCAAATTGTGAAAAATGTAGATTCTGTAATTATCTTTAAATGGTTTAGACTATTAACATACAGATTTAAATTTATTGTATGAACAATTGGTTTGTCTAATCCAAACCGTCTCTGAGTAACAGAGCCAAATGCAAAAAGTGTTGCAATTGTCCCCGGTCTCCCCTACAAAAACAAAACTCAAGAAAATAAATACTTTCATACTCTAAAAACAGTTTTTCTTCAATAAATCCTGGAGGAATCTCCTTGATTTTTCTCTGCAAGGGGGGGCATCCAATTGAGCATGTGCAGTGAGAGTGAAAGAAGATATTACGCAGAAAGTCCATGCTGCTCTTTTCCATTTAATGAAAGTGAATGGAGACTGGGGCTGTCAAGCTCTAAAAGTGACACAAAAAAAAATCAGAAAATTAGTCAAGCAAAACATGACTTCAGATAACTTAAACATATAACATACAAGTTGTATAAACCATTTCTGTTGCTTTTTCAGACATTTAAGGAGCTCAACAGCCCCAGTCCCCATTCACTTTCATTATGTCTATAAGAACTTCTTTTGTTACACAGAAGTAAGCAAGCAATATAAGTTTGGAACAACATTGAGTAAATCATGTTTAGCAGAACAACGCTGTAAAATCCATAAAAACAGAAAAGACACTGGTAATTTTAGGACATTATCTGTTAAGTTTACAGACTTTTCTATTAACCATAAATCACAACACAATGCATAATTCAAAATATGGGTAAAACACCTGTGAAACGTCAATACGGAAAATTCCTTAATTAACACATTGTGCAATATTTACAGACCTTTCTTAGAGTCAAGTCAAGTCACCTTTATTTATATAGCGCTTTTTACAATACAGATTGTATCAAAGCAGCTTCACAGTGATAACATGAAAATAATACAACAAAGTTTGTTTCTAAAAGAAAATTGGGTCAACGTCCACCTTAAGTAAGGCAGATCAATAATATTATTGAATATTAAATGTCACCAACTAAGCAAGCCAAAAGCCAAGGCAACAGTGGCAAGGAACCAAAACTCCATCAGGTGACAGAATGGAGAAAAAACCTTGGGAGAAACCAGACTCAGTCGGAGGGCCAGTTCTCCTCTGGCCAACGAAGGAACAGTGCATGATTCGGGCAGCATTACGAGTCAGATTGGATCGGAACATTTAGAGTATTTATCCATTTCCATCTTTTTGGAAGTCCAAGTAGTCACGCCGGTATTGAGACGAGTTGTTGACGATCAGTGCTGTCCACCATAGAGGGTCCATATCGCCGGCGTTGAGTCGTCTCTTCACAGGCTTTGTGATTGGGGCATCTGAAGTCTCCGTGAGAGGCTGGATACAAACTGGAGCTGACGAACGCCATTTTCCTCGGGACTCGCGTCCCGAGATAACAGCAGAAAAGCAAAAAGGGAAAATAATTAGCATAGCTGCTGTTCATAATGATTTCCATAACACGAGCGTAGATGATAAAAACATGAAGACAGTGACTCTTGCGTCCCAGAGTCACCCCCCTTCCGTCCCCCACTCAACTCAGCCCAGCTTACTGACCTCTACATCCCTCCTGGGTCCGTGTACTTGTCGGCCAACGGATTTTCGTTTTGAAAGGAAAAAAACGAAAAACGGACAGTTTCCCAATTACCATTAGTAGGCTAAATAGGAAAACGGAAAACAACCCATTATTCGTTTTTTGTTTTGATATTAAAAAACGGAAAACGAAAAACAATCTCGTTGTCCGACTTTTCTTGGTGTTTACAGATGGAAATCGGAAATCAAAATACGACGATATAAATCGTAATCCTTAATTCTGCATTGGTATTTTTCGTGACCCGGAAGCGATCGTAAGTAGTAAGCGGTTGTCATAGATATAGGCCGTTTCTCAATACCAAGAATATACGCAACCTTCGGACTTGCCAAGTTCGACTCAGGAGAACGAACTCCCGAGGACGAGAGTCCGGTTATTCTGCAAATGGAACAGCGGCGTTCTTGATCGCGTCACTCAGCACGCTCTGGTTAATCCAGTTATCTCTTTATGTATATTTTAGGCAACAATAAAACGAAATATGGTATAAAATACAACTCTGCCTCTTTTCATCAACAATAAAACGAAATATGTAATAAAACACATTTAAAAAAATCTTCAACATATTAATGGCCACACAAATGTGTTTCAGGCAATGCACATTGATTATCTTCACTGCATATATTTATAACAACACGAAATATAAAACACAACCCTGGTTCTTTTTGTTTTCATTTTAAAAATATGAAACATTATTGATCATTAAAACTGACATTTAACAAATAGAGACAGGGTTGTGTCATTTTATTTTATTATACATGTAGGCCTACATACAGTGAAGAGAATGTATAGTAATATATATATATATATATATATATATATATATATATATAATATTCTATATATTTTAGAATATAAAATTACACAACCCTGTCTTTTTTGTTAAATGTCAGTTTTAATGATCAATAATATCCAGTATAAAAGTATAAGTAGCCTAATAGGTATAAGAAGCTATACAATGCATAACAATAAAGCAAACAATTAAGTCAAAAATAAGTCAGCTTACTAATAGGCTACAAAGTTAAAGTTAAATGGCCTAAATATATAAAGTTATGAAACTTCACTTTGCCCTCAGCCAAAACGATTTGCTATGGAACAAACAATAGATTAATGAGACCAAACATCGACTTATACACAAGACAAATTATATCTCATGTTTAACCACTAGACTAAAGACATCAGAGGCAGCAGCAAACATCAGAAGCACTAGCCGAGGAAAAGCTGTTCCAGTCGGGGTTAATCGGCGCGGAACGCCCGGTGATCGCCTGGATCTCACAACTCCGAAAACATCAGATACATTTTTCAAATAGGGCGGGTCTTGGCGTGGCGGGAGCAACTTCCGGGTCACGAAAAAATACCAGCGCAGAATTAGGCTGCGTCCGAAATCGCGTACTATGCGAGTAGGTACTACATTTAAATTAGAACGTACTTCTCAACCGTAAAAAAGTACGTTCTATAGACGGTTTCATCGAACGCACGCACGTTGCCCGGGTTACGCGCTGGCCCGAAGTTAACTTCCGGTCTGTGTTTGTTTACCGGTAATATCATAATATCATTCTCTGGTAATATGGCGCCGACTACAAACGCAGTGAAAATGAAGGTGATGAGTAGACTGAAGTTGGGCTCAGGTTGTTGTGTTGTGGGATGCAACCTGACCTCTGGAACAAATACCTTATCGAAAATAAAAATGTTTCCTAAAAACGAAGGGAGACGGCGAGCATGGATCACCGCTGTGCGAAGAGAGGCTTGGCAGCCAGGCAGTGTTGGGAAAGTTCACTTTCTACATGAACTAGTTCAAAGTTCAGTTCACAAATTTTAAAATGAACTAGTTCAGTTCATAGTTCATACTTCCCAATTTTGAACTAAGTTCACAGTTCCAAAAAATTAACTAGTTAACGTTAGTTCTTTTTTTTCCATATGTTGCTGCGAGCTTTTTATTTTTTATTATTGCCGCAGCCAGCAATTATTTTATCGGCGGGCAAAGTTTGCACAGAAATGTAAGATTTTTCCCATCCTCACCGACCTGGTCTTAAAACTGATCATACGATACGACGCCTCCTTGATGCTTTGTCGACTACATGCTGCTTTTTGTTTTGATGACGCATGCGGCGGTGCCATACTGGTGGCTGGTGTTGCCAGATTGGGTGTTTTTTCCGCTACATATCAAGGCCTGTTTACGTGTGTTTTAGCCGGGTTTTTCGCCTGGTAGGCTCTATAGAAATCTGGCACCCTATTGAACGAAGTTAAACTGAGAGAGCGTGCGTTCACAGACACCAGAATGAACGCGTTCACAGTAACGTTCATCAGGCAGTAATTCAGTACGTTCAGTTCACGTTCGCCCAAAATATGAACGAGTTTATGAACTATCGTTCAATGAACGCGTTCTGGCACAATACTGCAGCCAGGCAAGAATTCAAGGATCTGTAGCACTCACTTCGTTACAGGTAACAAACTCATGATAGCAACAGATAATTATGGAAGCTTGTTTCCGCCACTGAAGAATAAAAAAATAATAATAATTGCGACTTTTTATCTCACAATTGCGAGATAAGAAGTCAGAATTGTGGGAAATAAAGTCGCAATTCTGAGAAATAAAGTCGCAATTGCGAGAAAAAAAGACCGAATTTAGACTTTATCTCACAATTCTGACTTTTTTTTCTCACAATTGCGAGTTTACATCACGCAATTCTGACTTTATAACACAGGTATTTCCATCCGTGTGTGTTAATTTTTTTTTTTACTTTTCCGGAATAAAAATAGTTATAGGCATCCAAGCTGCAATATGCCTTGAACGCCTCCCTTGTATACACACATTCCTTCTCGACTAAGTATTCAAAGTACCTGACTGACCTCCGGTAAATCAGAGAGGTCTGTAGAAAAAAATGTTTGCCTCAAAATTTTGTTGAACGGGTCTGATAGTGTAACGTTGTCACATTTAAGTTTGGCCAAGTAACGGCTCTTTTCTTCTATTGGTAGTCCCAAATAATACTGGCTGGACATACTTGCTAGCTAATGTAATTTCCTTGTTTCTACCATTGGTTTCTACAGATGAACTCTGTTGTTATTGATTCTACCGGAAGTTAAGTTTGGGCCACAAAAGCGCGCATGCGCAGTAACGTTTGTTTATGTTGTTGCCGTTGAAACCGTCTATATAGTATGAATCCGGGTAGTATGAATGGAGTCCGGACGTACTACATGCGCCATGTTGAAATAGTCACGTGACAAAACCTGTCATAACAGAGCGTCACGTGACAGACGCTGTCATAACAGCGCGAAAATTTAAAGAGCCCATTCCACTGACTGCACCAACTTCGCGCTATGTTTTTAGTTTTGCTGTCCGTTTTCATCAGCGTTTTTACGTCGTTTGAGCTTACAGTCCAGAGGCGGCGTAGGTCAGCTACTCGCAGATCACGCCTTCGTCGAGAGCTTCTCCGGAATTTCTCAAATAACGTAAGTATCATCATTTATTTAGCTAATACATTTTACCTCAGAAAAAACATACTCACAAAAACCTGTGAACAATGACAGATGTTGATTTTTGGCAAGGAAAAAGTAATTTATTGTCTTGTGATATTACCATCGATGAATAAACATGAATGAATCAATGGAGATATTTTTTTATTTTATTTATTTTAATGGCAATAGGTTATTTACAGTGAAAAAAACTGAACATAAATACACAAGCTTGATCAAAATTACAGATGGCACTTGGAGTCTTTTACATCTGAAGTCTTCATTATGTATATTTTTTTTTCCACTGTAAATAACCTATTGCCGATAATGATAATGATATCATTCATGATATACATATATATATGTGTGTGTATGTATATATATATATATATATATATATATATATATATATATATATGTGTGTGTATGTATATATATATATATATGTGTGTGTGTGTGTGTGTGTGCGTGCATGTATGTATGTGTTGTGTATATATATATATATATATATATATATATATATATATATACACACATATATAAATATATACATACATACACACACATATATACATATATATAAATATATATGCATGTATGTATGTGTTTACATGTGTATATATGTGTGTAAATGAGTATGTATATATTCAAATACATCATGCATAAGAAATGGATCATATACATATAAATACATTATATTTATAAATGAGTCAACACAGGAAACAAGTGATTTGTGGATTCAAATTGTATTCTACAATAAAACTATATACACTTTTACAGATTGTGAGCCCTTCAACCTACTGCCACCTGAATCCTGCTGTACCAATTCTTCGGCTATATTTTGAAGATGGAGCTGACCTCCGCCCCAACCTCCGACTTTCACGGCAGTCCATCCAGTCCCTGATTGCTGCTGTGAAACCTGCTTGCGACCATGGCTGGGAAAAGGACGTCGAGGTGCTGGTGTTCCTCTACTGGCTGGCCCATGCAGCATCATACCGGGTAGTGTCACTCGCCTTTGACATCCCAAAGTCTACTATCCTTTGACTATCCCCAAAGTGAGTAAGGCAGTCATCGGCATTTTGAGACAGGTTATCACTTTCCCCAGCGCAGATGACCTGGAGGCAGTGGGAGCAGGTTTTGCCGAGCTGGCAGGGTCTCCGGCTTTCAGTATAGTAGCTGGTGCTATAGATGGGTGTCACATACGCATCAAACCACCAGCAAGTGACGTCCAGTGCTATTTTAACCGGAAGCTTTACAATTCTGTCCAGCTGCAGGCCATCACTGACCACCAGGGGAAGTTCCTCGACATTTTCGTTGGGTATCCTGGGTCGGTGCACGATGCCAGGGTGCTGAAGAACAGCCCTGTGTACACTGGCCGCCTGTTTCCACCTGCAGGAAAGTGCATCCTTGGAGATGGTGGGTATCCTTGCCTGAGTGCGCCCATCTGCCTCATGACCCCATACAGAGAGCCTGTACAGAATGCCGTACAGGGGAGGTACAACAGGAAGCATTCTCGTGCACGGAACATCGTCGAGAGGGCCTTCGGGATGCTGAAAACACGATGGCGTTCCATTTTTTTCAAGGCCCTGGAAGTCAGCCCTGCTTTTGTGCCAGATGTTGTTGCATGCTGCACAGTGCTCCACAATCTCTGTCTTCTCAACGGGGACATAGTTGATCCAGAAGTTGCGGAGGATAACGATGACCCACCTGAACCCGGCAACACAGAAGCCAACGCAGGAGACAATCTGCGGGACAATCTTACTGCAGCGGTGTCTGCACCAGGCAACTGTGTGCCTGCTCTTCATGAGCATGATTACCTGTAAAGACACTTCAACAGGTTAAGACACTAAAAATCAGTTCTTGTTCTCAGATTGACAGTGTTCCAGTTTTGTCTATGTTAGTTATATTAGTTATGTAAATAGTTAGGTGTGTGTGTGTGGGCACAGCCCACAGGGTGCTGTGATGCGTACAGTGCAGTATTAGTAGTTAGAGAGGTGCATGGCTATCTGTGTGCATCCCTCTGGCTTACAGCTGCTGGACAAAGCCTCTCCATCACCAAGACTCCTGTCGGGCCTCCTCGCGGCTGCACATGGTAACTGGGGATAGTGCAGACCCAGGCTAATCGACAGGGGATCTCGGAGCTACAGTGGTCCCTAGAGGTGACACACCAACCACTGGCACACTGCCTTAGGCGGTGTGTAAATTTGTATACCAAATATTTCAAATTCTAGCTACATATCACATATTTGAGCTTAATGTTGTACAATTTTTTTACTTCAAGTGGAAATCCAAAAATTGCCCAAGGGGCATTGTACACATGTGTTGAAAGAAACATATTGAATTATTTTAAAGTGATGCCCTACAAATGAGATTGCTATTATCAAAGTCCCTTTAGATCTTTAAGATACCTGTGAAAGTTACCTTACTGAAGCTGCTGAAGTTCATTTTCTTTCATCATGATGACACTATAATAAAAATGTTTAAATACTTTTCCTTTTGGTGTTGCTTTAAGCTCTATAATACTACTTTATGCCAAAGTTATGTGATTTTGTTTTAAGCTTTGTATTCTGTATCCATTTAAAATTTAAATACACAAAAATAAAGTAAATACATTTCAAAGGTGTCTGGAGTGTGTGGGTATTTCTCTACAGTGTGGCACTCATATTCAGACAATATATTTTTCAGATATACCTGCAATTTGCCTGTTTCAAAAACCATCTGGAATCTGCTACAAAATACACACACAAAACACTTTAAAAATATTAATTACTCAATGTCACACATTAAGGACTTTACAACTGACAATTAGCTACTGTAAATCCCTGGGAATTAAGTGTTTTGTAATAAAACTTGCTAAAACAGCACTACACAGTGAACTTACTAACAAAAAATGAAGAGAGAGTGTGTATCATTTAATTTCTTTATTACTATTATTTTTTTGCAATTATTGCTAATAGCTGAAGGAATCTTTCCTCTCTCTCTTTTGTCTCCCTATATCTCTCTCTCACTTCTCGGTCTCTTCTTTCTTCTCTTTCTCTGGCCTCCTGTTCTAGCCTCTTCTCATGCTCTCGTCGCTCTCTTTCTTTTCTTTCCTCCTTTTCCTCCATCTCTCTCCATCGCCTCTCCTCCCTTTCAATGGCATCTTGTTCCCTTTCAGCTTCCCTCTCCTCCATCTCTCGGATCAGCTCCTCAACTTCTTTTCTTTTCTTTTTCCACTCAATCAGAACACGCGTGTGTTCATCAGCCCCATGCAACATCAACACAGGATTTAACATTAGTGATGAACCATGGTCAATCTATTAATGTTACATGGACAAGCTGAGGTACACTTGTTAACAGTAACTTAGCTTGCTATGTACAGTTAGCCAACAAATATTTCATAATAACAACACAGGTAAAGGAGAAATAAGATCGTTGTAAAATAAAAAATAAAAGTTTTGAACGTCTTTGTTGAAAGAAAACAGAGTTAACGTTAGCTAGCTGACAGGCATTAGCTCGTTCTGTTCGGTAATAATAATAATGATAAAATTGTCATTTTGCAGCCAATTCGGAAAATTGTACCAGCGATTTTCATTATTTAAACGTTTAACAAGTCAATAGTTTACTTAGATGATGTTAAACAAACACAATTTAACCACAAAGAAACAAAAAGTGTTTATAGTACTTACACTTGAAAACAGCCGCGTCTCCGTTTTCCGCCATTTTTCAAATATAACGACAACAACTCCGCTCCCGTGGCATCATGGGATAGTAAAGTGTCCATCGTATGCGCACTTCAGAATCTCGCCGGAAGTAGTAGGTCATCCGGGTACTTTTCGCCTACTGTTTTTCGAATTTTCAGACAAGAAAGCATAATTAGATATATCTCTGAGAAAAAATGTAGTCTACATTAATGCGAGACGAGAAAAAATGTAATGTCTACATTAATGCGAGACGCTACAGGTGAATAGGGTAAACTTTTAAAATAATAGATATCACCATGAAACTTCCTCAGTTGATTAATTACACAAGTATATAAAACAATGTATTATAAGTTTTTGAAATTTATATGTTTAATTATGCAAAGTATGCATTATCTCATTAAATATGCGCAATTTTTGCATATATATTTTCGGTAACATAAATCTGAACGTATGATAAAGCCAGGTGCAAAATTATTTTTTAATTTTGTTTAACTTACACACAAGATGGAAAAAGAATATCAGATGGATTTCAGGATAGGGCCTAACGTTATATGCTTTCATTACTTAAGAAATAATACTGAAAAAAAACGATTTTCGCTATATTTTTTTGGTGTACATGGTGCTACATAGGATGAGATGTTGGTAACGTTACTGGAGAATGACAAAAAAAACTCATTTTGAGAAAAGGTCTTTTAAATATTTGTAATGTAATAATGCATACTTTTTTAGAAAAAAAACAACTATTTACAGACACGATATCATGTCAAATATTTAGAAATGAACAATACAAGCCATCTAAAACGCATTAAAACTTATAATTCAACATTTATAGATAGTAAATAAGTAGCAGGTCGGAGATACATACCGATTTGTAGAGGGGATCCTCGCAATGATGGAAAAACTGGAAAAACCGCGAAAGTGGGGTCGCCGTCATGGCAACAGACTCGTCCGATTTAACATTAATTTATTATTAGTCTTCATCATTTTTTTTTCGTTGTCTGTATATGCCTATCTGTCAATTGAGTAAACATAAAAAAAATAGTAAATTAGTCCAAATATTATTTACACTAAGATGATGGATGGGGAGTTTGATTGATCAAGCCTGCCTCTTGTTATCCGGTTATCCGTGTGTCCACCACGGAAGAATCCGTAGTGCCATCACAGAATTTGACAAGAAGGAAAACGACTCGGTTACTAACGTAACCTCGGTTCCCTGAGAGGAGGGAACGAGTATTGCGTAAGTAGCTTACGCTATGGGAAAACTCCTTTTCTCGAGAATATTGAAGTCTTTATGTAAAACGCATTGCAGCTGCACAGCTGACAGCAATGAACGAAGGAACTCGGTCATTGGCTGTGCTGCGGCAACTTGCTTGAACCAATGACGGGGCGACTCTGAATGCGCGACCAATGAGCGCGCTTCGCGCCCGCGCGCGTCAGAGCCCGCCAAGATGGGCGTGGCCAAGCTATATATTGGGCGCCCCGTCATGAGAGTTCTTTAGGTTAAAACGACTGAAGCGAACTAACCAAGCACAAGCACGGCAGCTTACGCAATACTCGTTCCCTCCTCTCAGGGAACCGAGGTTATGTTAGTAACCGAGTCGTTCCCTTTCGAGAGGTCTCTCCTATTGCGTAAGTAGCTTACGCTATGGGAACACCATGCAAAACGCCGTGCGTGCTGAACTTCGCCTTATGATAGCCAGAGGCAGGTGCCTGAGCTAAAAAGCAAAGTTATCATCCAACTAGCCGGCAGAGGCGAGCTTTATATGTGGGAAAAAATACAGAGCGGCTAGAAGGCGCTCAGTGTGACACAAGCACATACATAATCTAGATACGAACTCGCAGTTCAACTAGCATTATGCTGATAGCACATTGGAATGCAATGTCGGGACCTGTAGGTTGTAGAATCTGATAAATGTGGACGGTGAGGCCCAGCCTGCCGCCGCACAAATATCCTCGATCGGTATCCCGCTCGACCATGCCCAGGAAGAAGCCACACTCCTGGTGGAGTGTGCTTTGACTCCCCAGGGGCATTGAAGTCCCTTAGCTTCATAAGCCAGAGCTATAGCTTCGACTATCCAGTGAGAGATTCTCTGCTTTGAAACGGCGGAACCTTTCGTACGGCCGCCAAAGCATACAAACAGTTGTTCTGTCTGTCTGAAAAGGGCAGAACGCTCCAAATACACTCTGAGAGCCCTAACGGGGCAGAGTAGATTAGCGTCGTGTTCGTCTGCTGGAGACGAAAGCGCAGTTAGGGAGATAACCTGTGCTCTGAAGGGAGTGGTGAGGACTTTAGGAATATACCCATGTTTCGGTCTAAGGACGACCCTGCAGTCGTTAGGTCCGAATTCTAGGCAGGCAGCGCTTGTTGAAAGCGCGTGCAGGTCGCCCACTCTCTTGACCGAGGCGAGTGCCAGCAAGAGCGCCGTCTTGAGCGAGAGCTGTTTAAGGTGCACGGTTCGGAGTGGTTCGAACGGGGGCCCTTTAAGAGCGTCTAGGACCGTAGCTAGGTCCCAGATCGGCACTGAGGGGGGGCGTGAAGGGTTCATCCTCCTGGCGCCCCTTAGGAAACGAATAATTAGGTCGTTTCTTCCCAATGGACGTTCCATTACAAGGTCGTGTGACGCTGTGATGGCAGCCACATATACTTTGAGCGTGGAGGGGGTGCGGCCCGCCTCCAGAAGCCCTTGTAGGAAAACGAGTACACTCGTAATCTCGCATGTTACAGGGTTCAGGCCCTTGGTATTACACCAGTCACTGAACACTTTCCATTTCTGGGCATATAAGCGTCTCGTGGAGGGCGCCCGCGCCTCAGCGATGGTTTTTAGTGCTCCGCTCGCGAGGTTCCTGGGAACCCGTTGAGGGGCCATGCATGAAGGGCCCACAGATCGGGGCGGGGATGAAATATCATCCCGCTGGCCTGACTGAGGAGGTCTGGCCTCAGTGGAATCGGCCGTGGTGCAGATTGCATTTGCATCAGATCTGGAAACCATGTTTGGTTCTTCCAGAGTGGGGCTATCAGCAGCACTGCGTTTCCCTCCTCTCTGACCCGACTGATGACCTGTGGCAGCATCGCGATCGGGGGAAAGGCATATAAGGGGCGGCTCGGCCAGCTCTGGGCGAGCGCGTCCGTGCTTTTCGTGAAGAAAAGAGAGCAGTGCGCGTTCTCCTTGGAGGCGAAGAGGTCGATCTCCGCTTTGCCAAAGGTTTTCCATAACCACTGAATCGTCAGAGGGTTGAGAGCCCATTCTCCTGGGAGAATCTTGTCTCTGGATAACATGTCTGCCCCCTGGTTCAGGGCGCCTGACACATGCGCTGCTCTCAGTGAGCGCAAGTTGTGCTGGGACCATAAAATGAGTCTCCTGGCCATTGAATGCATGGAGCTCGACCTGAGTCCACCCTGGCGATTTATGTACGACACTACCGTCATGTTGTCCGTTCGGACCAGGACGTGTTCGTTTTTTAGATGTGGGAGCAGGGCTCTGAGAGCCAAAGCGACATTTCCAGACAGTTTATGTGTAGGCGCTTCTCCGGGTTTGACCAAAAGCCGGAGACAGGCCTGCCCTCGTAAAGGGCCCCCCAACCTATTTTGGAGGCATCTGTCGTTATCATCTTTCTCCTTGTGTTCACACCCAGACTCACGCCTGACTGGTACCAGTCGGCGGCTTTCCAGTGCGTCAGGGCTTTTATACAGCCGTGGTTCGCTCTGATTAAAAAGTGGCCCGAACGCCACGCGTGAGTAGGGACGCGGCTCTTGAGCCAGCGTTGGAGAGGGCGCATATGCAACAATCCTAGCTGGAGTACGGCCGATGCTGAGGCCATGAGACCGAGCATCCTCTGAAACCGTTTGACGGGGGCCCGCGCCCGCTCTGAATGATGTTGCAAGGCGCCGGATGGTGAGCGCGCGCTCCGATGAGAGACGCGCTGTCATTTGCATCGAGTCTAGAACTATTCCCAGGAAAGAAATTCTCTGGCTGGGAGATAGTATGCTTTTTGCAAAATTGATTCTTAGACCCAGGCATTCTAAATGGCTGATAATCCAAGATCTGTGTGTTATTAGCTGACTCTCTGATTGTGCTAGAACCAGCCAATCGTCGAGATAATTCAGTATTCGCACTCCCCTTCGTCTTAGGGGGGAAAGTGCTGCATCCATACATTTCGTGAATGTACGGGGAGCCAGGGACAGGCCGAACGGGAGTACTGTGTACTGGTATGTACGCTATTGGAATGTGAAAGTAAGCATCTTTCAGATCCACTGAGAGAAACCAATCTCCTGGGCGCACTTGCGCGAGGATATGCTTGGTTGTTAACATTCTGAACGAGCGAATCATTAGTGCTTTGTTCAGGTGTCTGAGATCTAGGATGGGGCGGAGACCGCCATCCTTTTTCGGGACGAGAAAATAGCGGCTGTAAAAACCTGTCCCGCTCAGAGAGGGGGAAACAGTTTCCACAGCGCCCTTTTCTATTAGTTTGCGCACCTCGGTGCGTAGAACATGTGAACACTCTTTTCTCACTTTCGTCTCGACCACAGTCGTAAAACGTGGTGGTCTGCGAGCGAACTGGAGCGAGTATCCGTGCTTTACTATATTCAATACCCATTTCGGCATATCTGGAATGTTTTCCCATGCCGCTGCGTGTACAGATATGGGCTGAATACAGGCTAGGGGCGGGCCGCTGTGACGTAGGGACCCGGCTAGCGAATCGCCTGAGCTCATAGCTCTCAGAGGCGCGGGCGCGCGCTGAGCAGCTGAGTGAATGGGCGCGTGTGTGATTACAACAGTGCGCGCTGTGTTTGTAAAACTCGCAGCCTGAGCTGAGGTTTTGTTTGACACTGTAAGGGCAGTGTTTATAAGTGGGGGTGCATAAACAGTGGTAGGCACACTTTTATAATGTTTCCCGCTTTTACTGGGGATGAATTTATAACTGTGTGAACAGTGCTTGTGTGTAGTGGTGCGTACATGACCGTAGGCACGTGATCTACATTCATGGGAAGCGCAGCCTGAGCTGGGAATGAATTTGGCACTGTTTTGACAGTATCTGGGAATGCACACTTTGTGGACATGTGAACCCTTAGTGATGCAGGCAGAAAAAGACTCTTTTTGTGTTTTCTGTGCGTCGCCGTAAAAACGGCATTTGTTTGCAGGTGAGCGAGCTCTGTGACTGGCCCATTGACTGCTGTATGGACATATCCAGCCGCCTGTAAGGGGACTGGGTAATGTTTGAGCTTTTGCAGAGAGAGTGGTCCGGCTTTTGCGAGACACGCACTCTCTCTTCTCATTTCTGTGGCTAGGACGGCTTTCGAGGCTCAGGGTTCAGCACAATCTTGGGCCGAGGACCCCGTCGCTCAGGAGGCGGCTTGCGGTTGTGAGAGCGCGAGCGGCGTCGAGCGTCAGCCTGAGGCGCGGGCTGAGAGGCGGTGGGGGCTGTTCTAGCCCGCTGCGGCTGTGGCGGTCTCTGTCTGCTCTGCGATGAGCTGGAGCGCTTTGGCAGGAAATGACGCATAGCTTGTGAAGCGTTCTGGGCCTCAGTGAAGCGTTCGGCAAAACCTTTAACCGCCGGTCCAAACAGCCCGGCCTCCTCGAGGGGCGGCGTTCCCTCGTAGCCTCTTTCCTTCGCGCCGTCCACTGAGGAGAGCGAAGAAGAAAAAGAAGGCTTTAGGCGCGCAGAGTGGGGGGCTTTCCACGACTTGGTGAGTTCGTCGTGAACTTCCGGGAAGAAGGGAGAAGGCCTTTGCCGAGGGGCCTGCTGGCGCCCCTGCAGAAACCACTCATCCAGTCGGCTCCGGGTTGGTTCTTCGGGAGAAGACCAATCGAGCCCGAGGTCTTCCACGGCCTTAGAGAGGACACGGATAATCTCAGTATCCATAGTGGAGCCCCCGCTCGTGCTAGCTAGCGTCGACGGGGCGGGGTCGAGAGTGGAGCCCGGCCAGTCGTCCGATGCAGCGTCGATGGACAAGCTGTCGTCCATTCCCCCGTCGTCCTCGGACGCGCCGAAAGTCACAAGGCCCACCGCTCTGCTAGAGGGGTGTGGGTCCGGCTGGGTGAACTGAACCGGCGGTGGGGAAGGCAAGAGCGGCGGTGAAGCACGCGGAGACTGGCTCGGCGTGACGTCACTGAGCTCAGGTTCAGGAAGCCTCTGTGAGCGGCGCTTTTTCTTAGTGCACGGCTCAAACAGAGGGGTGGCGATGGGCTCGCTCACGGCGAAAGCGGCGAGGCGAGCCCGTAGTGCGGAGAGACCCAGGTCATCACATTCCGGGCATCCGCCCTTGGTCAATGCAGCTTCTGCGTGGTCACGGCCCAGGCAGCGAGCGCAGATGATGTGACGATCCCCGTCCGGGAGAAGGTCTCTGCACGACGCGCAGGAAGGCATTTGAAACAACGCCTTATTGGAAATTTGCTCTTTCACAAATGTCGCGGGGCGGACAGATGTAAAATACTTGCGTATATGGCGCGCCGGATGGCTCAGTAGGAGGTGCTTGAAGGCGGCTGAAGGTGCCGACGTCCTCGTAGCAATCCCGCTGGTATGCTTTTCCACGGCGGCGAAGGCTTCCAATAATCCGGAGGATCCAGCGAAGAAGGTGTTCGCTGAAGGAGATTAAATCTAAAGAACTCTCATGACGGGGCGCCCAATATATAGCTTGGCCACGCCCATCTTGGCGGGCTCTGACGCGCGCGGGCGCGAAGCGCGCTCATTGGTCGCGCATTCAGAGTCGCCCCGTCATTGGTTCAAGCAAGTTGCCGCAGCACAGCCAATGACCGAGTTCCTTCGTTCATTGCTGTCAGCTCTGCAGCTGCAATGCGTTTTACATAAAGACTTCAATATTCTCGAGAAAAGGAGTTTTCCCATAGCGTAAGCTACTTACGCAATAGGAGAGACCTCTCGAAAGGGAACTGTTACACAAACTGATCAGGGGAGATACTATGTTCACAGTTTAATGAGGCTTTATTTCATCGCAAACACAGACAACTTGAATAGCCTAAAGTGTCAATATCGTCCAGTAAAGGTGAAACAATCTGTGGCGATCCACTGAATATTCCGTGGTACGGTCACGGAAGAATTCCGTGGTCCCGTCACGGAAGAATCCATAGTGCCATCACAGAATTTGTCAATAAGCAAAAGGCTATAGAAACTGGTCAGGGGAGATACTATGTTCACAGTTTAATGAGGCTTTATTTCATCGCAAACACAGACAACTTGAATAGCCTAAAGTGTCAATATCGTCCAGTAAAGGTGAAACAATCTGTGGCGATCCACTGAATATTCTGTGGTACGGTCACGGAAGAATTCCGTGGTCCCGTCACGGAAGAATCCGTAGTGCCATCACAGAATTTGTCAATAAGCAAAAGGCTATAGAAACTGGTCAGGGGAGATAATATGTTCACAGTTTAATGAGGCTTTATTTAATCGCAAACACAGACAACTTGAATAGCCTAGAAGTGTCAATATCGTCCAGTGAAGGTGAAACAATCTGTGGCGATCCACTGAATATTTTGTGGTAGGCCTACGGTCACGGAAGAATTCCGTGGTCCCGTCACGGAAGAATCCGTGGTGCCATCACAGAATTTGTCATTAAGCAAAAGGCTATAGAAACTGGTCAGGGGAGATAATATGTTCACAGTTTAATGAGGCTTTATTTAATCGCAAACACAGACAACTTGAATAGCCTAAAGTGTCAATATCGTCCAGTGAAGGTGAAACAATCTGTGATTCTGTGGCGATCCACTGAATATTCTGTGGTACGGTCACGGAAGAATTCCGTGGTCCCGTCACGGAAGAATCCGTGCCATCACAGAATTTGACAAGAAGGAAAACTGTTACACAAACTGATCAGGGGAGATACTATGTTCACAGTTTAATGAGGCTTTATTTCATCGCAAACACAGACAACTTGAATAGCCTAGAAGTGTCAATATCGTCCAGTAAAGGTGAAACAATCTGTGGCGATCCACTGAATATTCCGTGGTACGGTCACGGAAGAATCCGTGGTGCCATCACAGAATTTGTCAATAAGCAAAAGGCTATAGAAACTGGTCAGGGGAGATAATATGTTCACAGTTTAATGAGGCTACATTTCATCGCAAACACAGACAACTTGAATAACCTAAAATGTCAAAATCAGCAATAGGCAATAGCGTCCAGTGAAGGTGAAACAATCTGTGGCGACCACTGAATATTCCGTGGTACGGTCACGGAATTCAGGGTGACCAGACGTTATCCTAGCGATCAAACGACGACAGAACAATGCAATATCAAGTTAAAATCACTTTAAAACTAAATATTTAAAGTAAAGTACTTTAAGTAAACTCAGAATATTTAAAGCTACCTTTACAAATTATAAAACGACGTCAATTGGGGGAGCGCGGGTGTTGTAACAGCCCGTGTGTGGACCACGGATGCTGCCTGTCATTGACTTACATAGGCATCACTTCCGTGGGCACATCACGGAATTTTCGGCGATTCTGTGAAACTGTCACGGATTTTGAGTTAAGGGTCCGTGTTCATTTCACGGAATTCTGTGAGATCAGGTTGAAAGTAATACAAGGTAACCTAACCTTAAATTATGTTGATTTAACAAAAACATATTTAAATTGTGAAATGACATACTATGTGGCTAAATATCCTCTTGAAAATGTCTAAAATTAATGCGCCTTACTATTTATGCAAATTCTTTTCACTTACTGTTGTGCTTTCGTGTAATGAGTCCAAACACGCCCGCAGACAACAGCATTCCAGTCATGTCAGTGTCAGCAGCCCGAAGGCACTTTCACAGCACCTTCATTAGGGAAAGAGTCACCAAACACGAATAGAAAAGTAGATTTCATACCCCATCAAACAGGTAGCCTATCACAAGAGACAACACTTTCATCATGTCGTTTGTTTTCCCCTCTCTGATCTCTCCATTCACAGATCTCCATTTACATACCATTAAAAACTATGTGAAAGCAGGAAATACATTATTGAAATGCATTTTTATGTATGTCATGGCCGATTGGTTATCAAAGCATTCAAATAGAAAACCGTCCCATTAATGGTCTATTGTCTGATAAATTAACCCATGTGGTTACAGATTTCGAGGCCATAGCTTACAAAAAGGAGCATTTATGGTAAATGGACTGCATTTATATAGCGCTTTCACAGACCCAATGGCCACCAAAGCGCTTTACATTTGCCTCACATTCACCCATTCATTCACTCATTCATACACCGACGGCGTCGTCAGCCATGCATGGCACCATCCAGCTCTTTGGGAGCAGCTGGGGTTAGGTGTCTTGCTCATGGACACCTCTACACTTGGTCAGGTGGAACCGGGGATACATTAAAATCTATTCACACATTAAAATCTATTCAAGCAAAACAGCCAGACATGTTTCTGAAAGGCATACATAATTAATTCACAATCTTTTAAACCTATTTGCACAATATCATGTGCTTATACAGAACAAATAGCATTCAACAACCTGCAGAAACTGGTCTGATTGGGAAATTCATCTCCAATAAATGTGTAAGTTTACATGTAAACAAACACACTTAAATGTATATACTATTTCATAATATGACAAAAATATATATACTCGCAGTTACTCATATCTGAACTAGACTGATGTCATCATGTCCATGTAATATCTCAGCAGGTCCATGACTATACACAGCTGTTAGTGTTATATATATATATATATATATATATATATATATATAGGTCTTCACAGTGTCTCCTCCCTGATACACCCCCCCCACACACACACACTATAACACATACACCCGCATACACTGGAGAATTGACATGTTCTCCGCTTACCGCCGGAAACAGAGTCTGTCTGCAGGATGTAGTGGATTTTTCCCTAAACCCTGAAACCTAATTATTTTAATTGAACACTATCACTTTTGATTGATAGTAAGGTCTCTAGTGCTTTTAAATTGAACACTATCACTTGAGATTGGTAGTAAGGTCTCTAGTGCTCTTTTATCTGGGGCGCCCAGTTAAATCGCCCAAGCATCTACTAATCGAAAATTAAATCCTATACATCAGTGAGTCTACAAATCGACTACAACATCCGTTTATAATCCAATTTATGCTTTGGTAAGGTCCACGTCATGAATCTAAATTAGTGATTCGAAAATGTTTGCATGGGTATAAACGTCTCAGGTTACGTATGTAACCCTGGTTCCCTGAGAGGGAACGAGACGCTGCGTTGAGACGCGGTGGGAACGCTCTGCGTGATTGCGTCGTGAAGCACGTGTATAATCAGTCCAATGGAAGAGCTAGACGTCATAGGCGGGTGACGTCATAGACCAGGAAGCTATAAAGCACCCCTGAAAACAGACCACGACAGCTTCTGATAAGCCTGAAGCAAGTCGATTAGGGCATGCAGGAAGTATGGCAGGAGAACGCAGCGTCTCGTTCCCTCTCAGGGAACCAGGGTTACATACGTAACCTGAGACATTCCCTTTCAAGGGAACTCGAGCTGCGTTGAGACGCGGTGGGAACCACATACCCACTACGCCATAAAGACAAATGCCCGTTCTGTGTGAAGTCTTGCGCACACTAAGAAGCAAGCAACCTAGCCCCAGGAGTGGAGAGGTCTAAGTCATAAAATCTGACAAATGTATGTGGTGAGGACCAGCCTGCCGCATTACAAATATCCTGAAGGGAAACTCCCGAAATTAAAGCCTAGAGGCAGCCATACTTCTGTAGAATGGGCCTGAACAGCCATAGGGTGAAGGCTGTCCGGCCGCTTCATAAGCAAGTGAGATAGCCTCAACTACCCACTTGCTCATCATCTGTTTAGATGCAGGGCAACCTATCTTAGGTGACCCGAAGCAGACAAATAATTGTTCTGATATAAGCCACTGAGCAGCTCTGTGGACATATGCATCCAAAGCCCGGACAGGGCATAACAGATTAAGTTTTTCCTGATCTGGGGTATTAATGGTGGAGGACAGAAGGCCTGCAGCACAAATGACCCGCACATTCAGTAGGGACCTAGAGATACAACCTGACCTGGGGTGAAGAAATACTATCACCATACCAGGTGCAAATCCAAGTACGTGCAGGCCTCAGCCTCATGTACCACGGAGAAGACGAAATTAAGGATCTCTCCTCAGAGATAACCCAGCAAAGAAACATTCATTACAGAAATCAAGTACTGTACCAACAGGGCAGAAACAAGATTCAGAAGGCGTTCTCTGAACCAGTCAGAGAACGGTTTCCATATCAATGCATATTTAGTCTTTTCGTGGAGGGAGCACTAGACTGGAGTATGGTCTCCACGACCTCGGTCGAGAGACCTGAGTCTATGAGCTGGGCCCCCTCAGAGGCCGAGCCCACAGTATCCAGAGCTCCCAGGAGCAAAGATATCGGGAAATGCGTACAGTTGTAGCGTGAACCACACCTAATACATCACATCCAGTCCAAGCGGAGCTGGATGCATGAGGGAGAACCACAAAGGGCAATGCATTGTACAAGCGATACGAAAGGTCGACCTGAGTTTGACCTAAGTTCTCCCTAAGAAGCTCCACCACCTCGGGGTGAAGTTTCCATTCCCCGGGCCACAGCCCCTGCCTCAACAGGATATCTGCTCTGATATACGAGACCATAAGTGTGTTGTCCGGACCCTTTACCGAGCAACCACTCATGATTGCCCCCGACTTGTGAGGGAAGCATCCGTCGATAGCATTATGCGTCGACAAGAAGCCCCCAACACTGGGCCTGGGCGAGGAACCATAGGTTCTTCCACATGACCGAGGCACGAAGGCATAGCCGCGTGACCTTGATCATGCGAAAACGGATTTCCCCTCGGAGAAAACCCCTTGGTCCTGAGCCACCACTGCAGGGGTCTCATGTACAGAAGGCCAAAGGTAACTACGTTGGACGCAACTGCCCTGAGCCCCAACCAAAGGCCTTTCACCGAACGGCCACTCATGACCGCCCCCCATCCTGTGAGGGAAGCATCCGTCGATAGCGTGACGTGTCGACAAGAAGCCCCCAGACTGGGCCCTGGGCGAGGAACCAAGGTTTCTTCCACATGACCGAGGCACGAAGGCATAGCCGCGTGACCTTGACCATGCGAAAACGGATTTCCCCTCGGAGAAAACCCCTTGGTCCCGAGCCACCACTGCAGGGGTCTCATGTACAGAAGGCCAAAAGTAACTACGTTGGACGCAACTACCATGAGTCCCAACAGTCTCAGAGACTGTTTGCAGTGAGTGACTGACCTAGTTTTACATTCTTTACGGCTGTGAGAATCGCAGAAATACGTGCAGGAGACAGACGTGCTTGCATTGTTGTCGAATCCCATAATACACCTAGAAAAGTGGTCCTCTGAGCTGGGAGGAGTACACTCTTTTGGTGTTGAGCTGCAACCCCAACCTCCTTATGTGGGACAGAACGACATCTCGATGTTGAACTGCCAAAAGCTCGGACTGAGCTAAAATCAACCAATCGTCGATATAATTTAATACGCGAATGCCCTGGAATCTCAGAGGAGCCAGAGCTGCATCCACGCATATTGTAAAAGGTGCGGGGTGATAACCTAGGCCGAATGGAAGAACCCGATACCTATATGCTTCGCCCCTGAAAGCAAACCTTAGGAACCTCCTGTGATGAGGATGGATAGATAAGTAAGCGTCCTTAAGTCTATTGTGACAAACCAGTCCTCGGACTGAGTCTGTGACACAATCATATTTAGCGTAAGCATACTTTGAACTTAAGATTCTGAGACCTGCTGTTTAATTGACGCAGGTCTAGAGTAGGACGCAACCCCTCATCCTCTTTCGGAACAATGAAGTAATGGCAGTAAAACCCTGACTGTCTGCCGGGAGGAGGAACCCCTTCTACAGCTCCTTTTGCAGAAGTGTCAGTACTTCCTGCTCCATAACCAAAGCCTGCTCGGGGTCCACCACAGTGGGGAGGACCCCTAGAAATCTAGAAATATAGAAATTCAGTTCTTGACCCCGGACAAGAACTGAATTCTGAACCCCTTTTCTATAGTGTGCAGGACCCACCGAGAAATATGTGGCAGTAGTTTCCACGCTGCCAGAAATTCTACTAGGGGAACCAGTCTCTCAAGACTGGCCTCTGGATTTGGTTGAACAGTCACTACGGTGCCCTGAAGCGGCGAACCGGCAGGGAACAACCGAACTGACCGTTCTACGACCCTCCTCGGAGGATCGTATGGGGACGCTGACACCTCGGTGCCCTGAACGGCGAACCGGCAGGGAACAACCGAACTGGCAGCGCTGCGACCCTCCTCAGAGAGTCGCACCCCAGAGGGCGCCGAGGAGAAACGATTTCTCAAAACGGTCCCTGCCCCGGAGGAGCCCTCAGAAGCCTGATAGCCTCGTTTTTTTTTTTTTTTTTACGGCAGGACTTCCTGTCTAAGCTTTATTAGAGATGACGACAGTCCTCAGATCTTGCCTACCTCTAAATAACTTAGTTCCTACGACCCTCCTCGGAGGATCATTGGAAAAAGCAGGCACCTCTGCACCCTGAAACGGCGAACCGGCAGGGAAACCGAACTGACTGCTCTACGACCCCCCTCAGAGGATCGTTTGGGGACACTGACACCTTGGTGCCCTGAACGGCGAACCGGCAGGAAAACCGAACTGGCAGCGCTGCGACCCTCCTCAGAGAGTCGCACCCCAGAGGGCGCCGAGGAGAAACGATTTCTCAAAACCATCCCTAACCCCGGAGGGGACCACCCTTTAGAAGCCTGATAGCCTCGGCGTCAGGGCTTCCTATTTGTCCAAGCTTTTTTAGAGATAAAAACGTCCTCAGATCTTGCATATCTCTAACTGGCTAGACTGCTACCGCCACCCAAGTCCCCCGATTGTGGAGGAGCCCAAATGGCGATGCTCGTTTGCACTCTGTGCTGCGAGGAGCTTAGTAGACCGAGACTGCTCCGCCCAGCAGTCTCAGGAACATTAGATTGGTGAGGAAGAAACCTCTGGAACGCCGCTGAATGGTTTATTTCTTGGTTTTTTCTTTATTTTTAAATCAGAAAAACGTATGTATATATATATATATAAATATATCACTCCGTGGCCACCAGCAGGAAAACAACCGAACTGGCCGTGCTGCGACCCTCCTCAGAGAGTCGCCCCCCAGAGGACGCAGAGGAGAAACGATTTCTCGAAACCGTCCCTCCCAGTATAGATTATCTCTTTCTTTGTTTTTGCACGACGCAATTCTCGAATAGCGTCAGTGCTGACAACCTCACATTCATCCATGTCTTTATAATTTATTTTGCGCTGGGTAACGTCGGGGTTAAAAATAATGACGCCGACTCGGGAGAGAGAAAGCTAGTAAGCGTCTCTTTAACCCGAGGCACTGTCATACCATGATACTTAATACCCATAGCCTTACTATAGTTAGACGTTTGGGCATTAAACACATAAAATAGAAACCGGCTTATTCCACGATCTCGACACCTCAGTGTGGTGTGGAGATAGGGAAAAAACGGCAGTCCCCGACGAGGAGGCTGAGATACAGAGTTTTTCTGTTTTTAGATATATTTCATCTAATAAACTCTTTTTACTCTCATAATGTTCAGCTGGCCAGAAAATATTTAACTAGCAACAGCACTAGATAAACCTCCTTTTAAAGCTCCTCTTTATTCAACAGAGTTATGAGCTGACTTATTTATTCATTTATTGAAAACTCAAACATCTGCCTTTTTTAATATCTTTATTTGTTTTGTTCTCTTTTTCTAAACAAAACACTAACGATACCAATTCCTCGGAACTGGAAATCGCCAGCACTGGATCTGGCAGGTGAAAGCTGAGATAGGGCGGGGCCCGTCCCAACTCTCGCTGTCAGATCCGTTTGCGAACCCCAAAATGCGAGTCGCCGCCGTGCATCGGCAACAGCGGGACCCGCACGGGGAGCGCGAACCGAAACGTCCTCCTCGAAGAACGCCCGGCGGGAGCGGAGCGTCCTCACGGACAGCTTCTCACAATGCTCACAGTCAGCCCCCTCGAGAACTGACTGTGGCATGCTCCACTCCCCATTAGTAACAAAAAGCTGATGTGTGTGTCCCCACCCGTGATATAACGTGGGCAGGGAACAACACAAAGCTGCTCTCTTTTGCCATAATATATATATATATATTGCAACTTGACAGACAACAATAAATATGACAAGGACAGAATACACAGATCGCTTGCTGAAGGCGCAGAAGCTGTCGTGGTCTGTTTTCAGGGGTGCTTTATAGCTTCCTGGTCTATGACGTCACCCGCCTATGACGTCTAGCTCTTCCATTGGACTGATTATACACGTGCTTCACGACGCAATCACGCAGAGCGTTCCCACCGCGTCTCAACGCAGCTCGAGTTCCCTTGAAAGGGAACTGGTGCCTAATGTCTATAGTTCAGTTTATCAAGCTGAAGAATTGTTTGTTTAAGAGATGTTTGGACTTTCAAAATATGTCATGATGTTTCCAGAATTTGATGCAGTTACAGTAGATTAGTCCTATAGTTTGATTTCAGTTCAGAGGTGTAAAACTATACATTCTATGTTACAATCTTACTCAATTAAAAGTTTAATTAGTGTTTGTTTAGTGAAAGTAAGTTAATAAAAATAAATAGGATGAATTCAGGATGATTGGGACACTTACATTTCCCCAATTCATCTCAATGGCAAAAAATGTCTCAATCACCACTAAATAAATAAGTGAATATGAAGCGACTTTCATTAAAGTATTAAATAAATATTTATATTTTTCACTTCTTTATAAACAGATCGATGATATATAGAATCAGAGAATTTCTCATTAAAGTGAATTTTGACATGGTACCTTGGTAATGAGACTACGATGTTTTCTTCTTCTTCTTCTTCTTCTTCTTCTTCTTCTTCTATTACCATGATCATAATCTCATGGGGTGCTTCTCATTTCTTATTTCTGCATCCTCGTTTCCTTTCCTCGCGTCTCAGCTCCACCCCCTGTAGGACGCGAGGGAAGACTGCAAGGAAAGTAAATGAGGACGGAGGAATCGAATGACAGCTTTTTTTATACATTGGAATACTTGATCACTCGAGCGTCACTTCACAGCGTCATCAGCAGCGCTCAAAGTATCTTCCCTTATGTTGTTGAAGTTTGTTTATTTAAGAAATTTATAATAAATAATAATAAAGCAAGATACCCTGTTGAAATATGTGTGATGTGTGGTTTATATAAATTGCAAAGGTAAAGCTTAAATTAAAACAGATTGTGATGATGTGAAGGGGGAGGAGAATTGATACGTGCGTCACGTTTAGTCGATAAAACTCTTCCGCATAGGATACACCAGTGTATCCTCGCTTGTGACTCCTCTGAAAGCCTCCTCACTCCTCGATCCTCGACTCCTTGTGGTGCAATTAGAGAATTGAGATGTCCTTCAAGATGGCTGAGCTCGATCAGTTTCCGGGTCATAGGATGGAGGACAGAGGAGCGAGGAGACGAGGAGGGATATTGAGAAGCACCCATGGTGTTTTTTAGGTATACTTTGAAGATGCATAATGTTGTGTATGAATATGGTAATCATACAATTATACATATATTGAGGTATTACCATCCGGTTTACCACAATATTATCACAGATCATTTTGTAATTGAAATGGTGGAAACAGCTTTGATATAATTTATCATGTTATCATAGTTTGGTTTATTTTGATGTAAAAACAAATTACAGACACTTTTACTTTGTCAGGTTGAGATGGGAGAAAACAATGGCATGAATAATTATGAAAAGTTGAAAATAAATTTGTTAAACAAGCATTATAATTTTACATTATAATTTGCAATTATAGCTAGAAATGATAGATTTTAACAATGAAAAATAAGTGATGAAAAAATAGCACAACAAGATTTTCAATTATATAAATAATTTTCATTGCATATTTCAAAATTAGGGCTGTAATTTCATTGATTGTGTTTGACAGGTGTGATGATCAGTGGAGTTGAGTTTCTACCTACATCATTAAGGCACGGGCAAAAATATGGATAGAGTTTCCCAGTGAAAGACTGATCAGTGAAAGAGTAGATATGAGAGCTGGACTCCACATCATAAAAGGAGACCAGACCCTCCTCATAATCCACAAACACACCGACCCGCTGCGGCTTCACTCTCACACACAGAGAGACAGAAGGACCAGCACAGGCTTTATATTCATTCTTATTACTCAGAGTCACAGTCCAGTATCCATTACTGGGATTCAGTGTGATGTCTCCCTTCCTGTTAATGGATTCACTGACCACTCCTAAAAACCAGTCAGTCTTTCCCTTCACCTGCACCTCAAAATAAAATCTCCCTGAGGAGAATCCCTCCTTTCCCAGGACACAGGGACATCTATCAAATCTCTCTGGATTGTCTGGGAGTTTCTGTCTCATGTCTCCATGTCTCACTTGTTTTCCATCATCAGACAGGATGAGTTTAGGTTGAGCTGTATCAGGATCCAGAGTCACATCCACTAAGAAAACCGAGAATATGAATCACAACTTAATACAGACTTTTAGTGATGATGTTTGTAATATTTATTCAGTTGTTAATCATACTGTAGGTCAGTGATGAAGCTGTGAGTATGTGAATGTAATCTAGTGTAGTGCAGACAGCACACTGTACCTGCATACTGCTGTATCCTCTTCACATCTGTAGAGACTAATGACAATAACACATCAGCAGATCTTTCGCATGTTTATGTGTGGAATTATAAAGCTTAAAGATTTAAGAATATATTTAAAGAATTGTGTACAAGATCATGTTTTATCTGATCAATGTCTCTCTGCTGATATTTAGAGAATCCCTGAACTCCTATTGTGTTTGAGCTCTAAATATTTTTAGAACATCTTTGGGAATGTTTTGTGAAACATTTTATGACATTTTTATTTCAGATATTTTTATGCCAAATGTTATTCATCTCAGTTTTGGAGTGGATTAATGTTGTGGTTATTCAGCAAAGACAAGTTGACAAAAACATCTTTAAGAAAATTAAAATAAAATCCCAGCACTGCAAAGCTGTTTGAATCTACTGATTAGATTTTCTTCTGCTAAACTGATTTTATTGACACATAATCACAACATTTAGATGAAACTGAATGTTTTTTTTCTGTTGTTTCTCATCTAAAAGTGTTCACAGATGTTCTAAAGCCTCAAGGTTCTGGTTACAGTGATGAAGCTTCTAGTACAAGATGAATTTACATGATCATATACTTCTCTTATTTCACCTTGATCAGACTCGTTCTTCATTATTGATAATAAAGATGATAAATATATGTATCTGTATGGTGTATTTGATATTGCTGTACCAGTTTGTGTGAGTTTCTCCTGTAGAGAGTCCTGCAGTTTAGTCAGAGCTCTCCTCAGAGTCTCCTGATTCTCATCAGTCTTCACACTGATCTCAGACCAGTTCCTGGTGTTTCTAGAGCTGCACAGGGATGAGTAAATCTACAGCAGGAGAGAGGAGAAATCCTTCAGCATGGGGAGTGTTATGGTGTCATATACTGCATTATCATTGATCAGAGAGATGTTGACTGACCTGTAGGAGGTGGAGGTGATCTTCAGTGTGTGAGAGCTGCTCCAGCTCAGTGTTTCTCATCTTTAGCTCAGTGATCTCCTGCTCCAGCTCTTCAATGAGCTCTTCCTCCTGTTTCTCTGCTGCTTTCTGCTGCTCCTCCATCATCTCCAGCAGTTCAGTCTGACATCTCTCAATGGAGCGGATGAGATCAGTGAAGAGCTCCACACGGGCTGCTTTCTCCTTCTCTGTGTTTCTCTGATCAACCAGGACAATCAACACATTATTAGTGGTGTTTGTGAAGTGAAGAATCACTGTTATTTCTCATACTTCTGTGTTTTTAGGCGGATTTCAAAACCCCTCATTCTGCACCGTTTGCACTGAATGATTCCTCAAATCATGTGTCTTGTTGAGGAGAGATGTGTTATTACTTTACTAAGTGATCAGGGAATCACAGACGTGTCGATATTCAGACCAGCAGAGCGACCGTGAGTGTGAAATTGCTTTTATACAACAATATACAATAATAGATATTTCAATTCACTACTTCGCCTGGCCATTCAGCCTAAAAGGTTAATAGTAAACTAACTTGGCTTGCTGCCCTTGGAGGAGGCTCGAACCCGAGGCTTCGCTTGAGCTCTGAGTTAAAACCCCCAATGGTGAAATAAGAGGCATAAGAGGATAGAAATCAGTTACTGGAGGAGAAGAAGAGGAGGAGGAGGAAGAAGAGGAGGAAGAGAAAAAGGAGGAGAAAGAGGAGGAGAAGAAGAGGAGGAGGAGGAAGAGGAGGAGGAGCTGCCGAAAGAATTTATCAATAGATGACGTGGTGTCTGCTGCTTATATAATATGCTCATAATGATGATTGACAGGACTGAATGTTTAGGCTCCTCCCGAACCTGCGTTTTGTAGTCAAATTTAACTAATTTAAACTCACTTTTCTGACTTCTGCTGAGTTTTTAACATCTTGAATCTTCTTGATTCTGTCCTGGATCTTCTGCTGTGTGTCTTTCTGGGTCTTCATCAGTTGAGTCTATAGACAGAGAACAACACACAATATGTTTTCAAAATTGATTCATTTATATCAAAGAACATGAGCTTCCTCATGATAAGAGCCCTTTAAAATCAGTTTGTCAGTAACTTCTACCTTCTTCTCTTCACTCTCCTCTTCTATAAGAAAAGTGTTGTGGTCTTTGTGATCTCCGTCAGTGCAGGACGCACACACGATAGTCTGATCATCTCTACAGAACAGCTCCAGAGGCCTCTCATGTTTCTGACATATATAGTCCTCCAGATTACTCACAGGATTGATCAGTTTGTGTTTCTTTAAACCTGCCACTCTCAGATGAGGCTCCAGGTGAGTTTCACAGTAAGAGCTCTGACACACCAGACACGACTTCAGGGCTTTCAGCTTTCTTTCCTCACAGACGTCACACAGAACTTCAGGCTTTTTCAGAACTTCAGGTTTTTTCAGAACTTCAGGTTTTTTCTCAAGACTTTTCTTTTTATAGTGATCTACAAGCTCTCTGAGTGTGGTATTAATCTTGAGATCAGGTATGTCCTTGAATGTTTCTTTACAATATGGACAGTTGTAGGTCTGGCTGTTGTCCCAGCACTTATTCAGACAGGTCTTGCAGAAGTTGTGTCCACATGGAGTAGTGACTGTATTAGTGAACACGTCCAGACATATAGAGCACTGAAGCTCCTCAGTCAGTGGACCGCTGGAGGAAGACATCGCTGGAGAGAGAAATGATGAAGAGAAATCACCTACTAGTCTAAAGTTTGGACACACATTTGACTTTCTGATCTTGGGTTTTGCTTGAAGGACTAAAATAATAATAATGTTTATTATCATTATAATTAGCCTATTATTGTAAATGGACGAGTGAAGGAAAATACTCAACAACCCTCCATTAATACTGTTTATAAAGAGTCTCATGATGCACCTCATGAAGTTGGTTGAATGTAAAGAATGTCTAGAGATAAAGAGTGGCGTCTTTGAGAAAACTCAAATATATGAGAGATCAAGTACAGTCAGCTGGTCATTACTGCAAAATGAATCCAGACAAGCTGATCAGACCCTATGTGAAGCTCATTACACGAACACTTACTGTACAAAATAAATAAATACGTGAAGGAGTAATATTGATTTGAAATATTGATTTTAAATGATTTTATTATCTGCTACTGTATCTGAACTGTACATATTAAATAGTATATGAGAAGACTGTAAGTCATTCATGCACTAATTCATTCTTCTTCTGTTTTTTTAACTATTAATTGTATTTACTCACATGGAGGTGTTTTCTCAATACTCCGTCTCCTCTTTTTTCTTGCTTTTGTTGATGTTGGTGAAGATTCTGCCATTGTTCTTCCCTCTTCGTTTTCAGGAATAGAAATGTTATTGAATGATCAAAGAACTAATAAGAAACATCTAATGTGTATTTGTCACTGAGGTTTAAATGAAATCTTACCTCGAGTCTGATTTAGTTTTACTTACTCATAATAATATTAATTTAAGTCAAATTTATAATTTATACCAAATTGGCTAAAATGAAGAAAGAAACTAATAAACTTACAGAACAATCTGAACTTTGACCTGCTGTTTAGATTAATGAAAGTACAAAGTACAAGTGATATATTTTTAAACAAAACCATATATATATATATATACATATATATATACACACACATCTCTCCATCAAATGTGGCATTCAAGATGGCGGCTTGTGTTTAGACGTGTTCGTTGGTCTGTCTTCCATTGTTCAATCAAAGAGTTATAATTAAATATTTTTTCCGATGTGCGCGGCCAGACAACGTTTAAAATGAGTAGGCTATATTCCTTTTTTTGTTTTTCTTTTGTGCTGCCGTACGACATTGTGGAAATCGGGGACCGGTGTGCCTATTGATGTTGAGGACACTGCCGAAAGCTGCGAGAGTGATTTCGAGGTGACTGCGCTTTGTCAGTGGCCGCAGTGGTATTAACTGTATGCCGGGACTGCACTGGTAATACCAGACTTCTGCAATACGTGTCTGGTATTGCTTAATGATCATGGCCCGATGCTTCGGCTATCTTGGAAAGACATTTCTCGTGAATCGTTATTCTCTTCTGGTGATGTTCCGCGTGGACTACGCTGCTTGTGGTCGCACGGGAACGGGAGATTCTCAGCCCATGACGCCTACCTGTTGTAAAGATCCGACGACGGAAGGCCCAGCAAGGAGATCGTGGTTAGTTCTCATCTTGCTTCTATTATCGGGTAATGTTCACCCCAACCCTGGTCCAACGTTAGCCCAACTTCAAATGCCCAACGAACTCTTCTAATGGATTACGTTTCTTTCATCGGAATGTGCGCAGTCTGATTAATAAAATGGACTCTCTAAGAGTTTGGGCCGACACGACGGGTGCAGACATAATGGTCATTACTGAGACATGGCTAAAAGCTTCAGTTATAAATGATATGATTAATATCGATGCATATACAGTCTTCAGATCTGATCGTGCAAAAAAAGGAGGAAGAGTTGCAATTTATGTGAACTCTAATTTAAACTGTTCCTGCAGTCAATCAGCAAACCAAATGGTTTTGAACTTATAGCGCTCAAATTAAATCTTCCTGCTGGCTCCGATATCATTGTGGCTGGATGTTATCGCCCGCCTTCAACATCTTCAAGCGAGGTATGTACTTTACTTGTGGATTTTTTTCATGATTGGACTAAATATGAATTGATTATACTTGGCGATTTCAACTGGGAATGGCTGTCGTCATCCTCTGTTCCCTTACGAAGGGAACTCAACGATGCGTCGATCGACGCCATGGGAACGCCCCCAGCGTGACTGCGTCTGAAGCATCTATGTCAACTAGTCCAATGGAAAGAATGAGCGTCACGGGCGGGTGACGTCATGACCAGGAAATGATAAAAGCACATCCGGTGCAAACCGGCATTAGCTTCTGTTGCCTCAGCAAGCGATCTGTGTTATACTGTCTCTGTCTATTTATTGTTGTCTGTTGCAATTTATTCGGAAACGTTATGGCGAAACAAGTGTACAAGCAGTGTGTTCCTCCCTGCCCGCGTTATTTAACGGGTGGGGACACACACGAGCTTTGTGTCATTTGTTTGGGAGTGGAGCATGCGGTCTCAGCCTTCGAGGAGGCTGAGTGTCAACACTGTGAAATGCTACCGCTCCGCATGCTCCGCTCTCGCCTGTCACTCTTTGATGTAAAGAGTGGGCAGGCTCGCGATCCTCAGGGATCAGGACCCGCGTCTGCCGAGGCGGCGCGGAGAATGCATTCCTGGGGATCGCGGAAGGATCTTTCGGAGGGGTTGGAGACGGGTCTCTTGGCCTTTTCTCCTTCCTTACCCGGAAGATCCAGCGCTCTCCCCCCGGTGTCGGAAGCACGCTCTGCGGTTTCTTCCGCCCGGGGAGAGAGCCCTCCATTACTTCAATGCTCTTCCTCCGAGGAGGTCGATGTTATGAGTATGGAGAGTGAAAGCACACACAGGGGGGAAAAAGATTCACAATTTATTTCCCCAGCATATGATGAGCTGGTGGATGTTATGTCACGGGCTGTAGAAAAATTAAATATTGTATGGCCATCTGAGAATAAAGGCGCTCGTCCTAAAAGTAAATTAGATGAGCGCTTTTTATCATCCACTACATTATCTCCACCACGAGAGCTTCCCTTTTTTCCCGATCTTCACAATGAAATATCGAAATCGTGGAATAAACCTTACTCTTCACGACTTTTTAGCCCTCGAGTTAACACTTATTCGAGAATAAGAGGGCTAAAAGAGTATGGTTATGAGGCGATGCCCCAGGCGGAACAGAATTTAGCCAGCTATCTTTCGCCTGGTTCCGCATCGTCCCTGATAGCCTCGGCTTTGCCCACTAGACCGCTTAAAGCCACCTCGGTTTTAGTGGGCAAAGCTTATACGGCAGCAGGTCAAGCTGGAGCATGTCTGCATACAATGGCAGTGCTACAGGCGTATCAAGCTGACCTGCTGGGGGATCTGGATAGTAGTGAGGGAATTACTCATGACGATATTCGAGAACTTCGTCGTGCTACCGATCTTTCTCTCAGGGCTACTAAGGAGACCGCCAGAGCAATTGGGCGGTCTATGGCAGCCTTGGTAGCTACTGAGAGACACTTATGGTTAAATCTGTCAGAGATTAAAGAAAAAGATCGAGCTTTTTTATTAGATGCTCCGCTTGAACCTTCTGGTCTCTTTGGCGATGCAGTCCACGCGGTCGTCGAGCGATTTCAGGAGTCTAAGAAGCAAGCTGACGCTTTTAAAAAGTTTATCCCTCGCCGTGTCCAGCCCCCTGGGGCTGCTGGGCGTGAGCAGCCCCAGCCGTCGAGCTCATCATATCATGTGCAACAGAAAGAGAGTGTTTCGTCTCGTGCACCTCCACATAAACAATGGAAACAGGCGCAACACTCTCAGTCGAAGTCTTCTAAGTCGAAGCGGGATCTGAGGACCGTTCTTCAGGCGAAGAAGACTTCGGCTCAAAAAAAAAAAAAAAAAAGAGGTCCTGACGTCACTGGCGTCAGACCTGTGAGGACAGCCCCGACCGAAGTGGAGCGGTGTACACCTCAGAATACGGTGCCCGTTCCACTTCGGGGTCCTCACGGGACCGTTCTGCCAACCCCGTCACCCTTGGTGCTTCGGGGCGCAGCGGTCTCCAGCGAGTCGCTGATGCTATGCTGCGGCACTGCATCGGTTTCGCGCCCTCTGAGGGGGGTTTTAGAGCAGCCAGTTCAGGTAGTTCCTGCCATTATGTTTCAGGCTCCGGGACTGGCTGTCTCGTTAACACCAGAGACCAGCCTCGAGAGGCTGGTTCCCTTAGTAAATTTTCTGGCAGCGTGGAAGCTTCTGCCGAATATTTCTCGTTGGGTCCTGCAGATTGTAGAGAAAGGATACAGAATCCTGTTTGGTTCACGTCCTCCTCGTTACAGCGGGGTGTTGCCCACAGTGGTGCATCCCGAGCAGGCTCTGGTAATGGAGCAAGAGGTAAAGGCCCTGTTAGCGAAAGAAGCTATAGAACAGGTGTACTCACCCAACCGAGGTCGGGTTTTTACAGCCGTTATTTCATTGTTCCAAAAAAGGATGGAGAGTTGCGTCCCATTTTAGATCTTCGTCTGTTAAATCGTTCAGTACAGGAACTCAAGTTCTAGATGCTGACACTCAAACAGATCATGACTCAGATCAGATCCGAGGACTGGTTTGTCACGATAGATCTGAAGGACGCTTACTTCCATGTCTCCATCCTCCCTCAGCACAGGAGGTTCCTAAGGTTTTCTTTCGGGGGCAAAGAATACCAGTATTGGGTACTTCCTTTCGGTCTAGCTCTATCACCCCGCACGTTCACGAAATGCGTAGCTGCAGCTCTAGCCCCGCTCAGGCTGCAGGGCATACGTATTCTGAACTACATCGACGACTGGCTGATTCTAGCGGAATCAGAGCAGTTGGCGGTTCGGCACCGAGTTGTCGTTCTCGCTCATATGCAGATGTTGGGGTTGAGGCTCAATACCAAGAAGAGTGTGCTTTCTCCAGTACAGAGAACCACTTTCCTTGGTGTGGTATGGGATTCAGTGACGATGCGGGCCACCCTATCGCCCGTTCGTGTAGCTGCTATCCTGTCAGCCACAAAAGAGCTGAAGCTAGGCCAGTCACACACTGTAAACAGTTCGGGAGACTGTTGGGTCTTTTGGCAGCAGCGTCCAACGGGATACCTTTTGGCCTGCTGTACATGAGGCCTTTACAGTGGTGGCTCAGGACCAGAGGGTTCTCCCCGAGGGGAAACCCACTTCGTATGATCAAGGTCACGCGGCGTTGCTTTCGTGCCTTAGTTATATGGAGGAAGCACTGGTTCTTAACCCAGGGTCCGGTGTTTGGAGCTCTTTGCCATCGAGTTACTATCTCGACAGATGCTTCCCTCACCGGCTGGGGAGCGGTAATGGAAGGCCGCTCGGTTCAGGGTCTGTGGAAGAGTCATCATCTCTCGTGGCACATAAATTGCCTGGAGATGATGGCTGTCTTCAATGCGTTGAAGCAATTCCTCCCAGACCTGAGGGGTCATCATGTGCTCGTCCGTACAGACAACACATCGGTGGTCTCTTATCTGAACCGTCAGGGGGGGTCTGAGGATCCTCCTGTGGTCTCTGGGGAAGGTACTCTCCCTGAGGGCAGTGTATATTCTTGGGGACCAAAATATTGGAGCAGACATCCTGTCGAGGCAGGAGCTGAGGCCAGGGGATTATTTGGGAGTTTTACGGCCAAGCAGAGGTGGATCTGTTTGCGTCTCAGCATACGACGCACTGTCCACTTTGGTTCTCCCTTACTCACCCAGCCCCCTGGGCTGGATGCTATGGTGCAGACGTGGCCGAGGCTACGTCTGTACGCATTTCCCCCTGTTGCTCTGCACCCAGGAGTTCTGGAGCGAGTTCGCCAGTACGGAATAAGCCTACTGCTAGTAGCACCACGCTGGCCGAGTCGGATCTGGTTTGCGGACCTGATCCATCTCTTAGACGGTCCTCCCTTGGAGAAATTGACCGATCAGGAGAGACCTTCTGTCTCAGGCCGGGGGCACAATATTTCAAAACCCCCGACCGGAGATTTGGAACCTGTGGGTTTGGCCTCTGAGGGGGCCCAACTCATAGAGAGTGGTCTCTCAACTGAGGTTGTTGAGACCATTCTAAGCTCCAGAGCTCCAGCTACTAGGAAACTATATGCGCTTAAATGGAAAGTTTTTTCTGTATGGTGTCACCGACATCAGTGGGATCCGGTTAACTGTTCTGTGAACACAGTACTCGAGTTCCTGCAGGAGCGCTTTACGTCAGGTCTATGCCCTTCCACGCTTTAGGTCTACGTGGCGGCCATTGCGGCTTACCACGCCCTGTGGGGGGTACATCGTTGGGTCGAGACCCCCTGATTTCACGTTTCCTTCGTGGCACACTGCGGACCAGGAAAGGCTGAACCTCTTGTGTCCAGTGCGAGCACTGGATACTTATGTTTATCGGACATCTTCAATGAGGAAGTCCGACCAGTTATTTATTTGCTTGGATCACCTGAGAAGGGTATTCCTGCTTCTAAACAGACGGTTAGTAAGTGGATAGTTGAGGCTATTTCACTTGCATACGAGTACTCTGACCAGCCGTGTCCTTTGGCGGTCAGAGCTCACTCTACGAGGGGTATGGCGGCCTCTAAAGCCTTATTACTTGGAGTTTCTCTTCAAGACGTGTGTGATGCGGCAGGCTGGTCCTCACCGCTCACATTCATTAGGTTTTACTGCCTGGACCTGGATGCTGCCCCAGGTTCTCAGGTGCTTAGTGCTTAGTTACAACAGACTAACACTCAGGTACTTGGAATTCTGGCGCTTTGGGTATTCTCGTTCCCATGGCGTCGATCGACGCATCGTTGATTTCCCTTCGTAAGGGAACGTCTCAGGTTACTATTGTAACCATAGTTCCCTGAGAACAGGGAACGAGACGATGCGTCACCCTGCCATACTTCCTGCATCCCTGTGATCGGCTTGCTTCGGCAATTTTCGAAGCTAATGCCGGTTTGCACCGGATGTGCTTTTATCATTTCCTGGTCATGACGTCACCCGCCCGTGACGCTCATTCTTTCCATTGGACTGGTTGACATAGATGCTTCAGACGCAGTCACGCTGGGGGCGTTCCCATGGCGTCGATCGACGCATCGTCTCGTTCCCTGTTCTCAGGGAACTATGGTTACAATAGTAACCTGAGACGATCTTTTTAAAGAGATCTGTGACTCTCTTTGCTGGTGATTAACTCAACAACCCGGATGAATCAAAAGGATATGGACAGATCTACTTTATTGGTCTTAATTTTAACCAATGCTCCCCACAGATATTCAGCATCTGGAGTCTTTTGCAGTGACACTAGTGATCACTGCAGTTGTTAAAAAAGATTTTTTAAGCATTTTAATGAACAAGCTTTCCTACGCGATCTCTACAATAGTGATTTGGGTGTTGTTTCTTGTATGCCAGATGCTACACTGGCCTGGGATTATTTTAAAACGATATTCTTATCAATATGTGATAAACACACTCCAGTCAAAAGATGTAGGATAAGTGGTAAAAAATAACCCTAGGTTTAAAGATACTGTTTCCACTTCCATAAAACAGAGGAATTCTGCTTGGGCTAAGGCAAAGAAATCAAACAATTCTCTAGATTGGATCTCCTACAGAGCTTTACAAAATAAATGCACAAAATTAATCAAAAGTGCAAAACGTGATTATTATCTGTCTACCATAAACGAAAATTTAAATAATCCTACAAAGTTTTGGAAATTAGTTAAGTCTACTTCAGTACCTAATCAGTCATTTAAATGTTAATCATAATCTAGTTAGGGGCAGAGAAGTTATTGCAGATACTTTAAATAATTATTTTATTTCAGTTGGCTCCACGTCTGAGGCTATTAATTTGGGTGTTAATATTTTATTTGCTGAACCTACTCAATACTGTCCGTCAGAATCTTTTAATTTCGTGCCCATAACCACTGCACAGGTTCACAACGCCCTAACGAAATTAGATACAAAAAAATGCAGGAATTGATCAAATTGAGCCCTATTTTCTAAAATTGGCAGCTGATCTTGTAGCAGAGCCTTTAGCCTCTATATTTAACTTAAGCCTCGTCTCAAATGTTATACCAAAAATGTGGAAATCAGCAACTGTTACTCCATTTCTAAAGGGGGGAGATCTCTTAGATCCAAATAATTACCATCCTATTTCAAGATTGCCAGATTTAGCTAAAGTTTTTGAATCACTGATAAATGATCAATTAAAAGAATTTTTGTCAGTTAATAATATTCTTCACGATTATCAGTCAGGTTTCAGAACAGGACATAGTAGGCTACCATTACTGCAGCTATGTTAGTCTCAAATGATATTAAAACCTCTTTAGACCGTAAAAAGTCATGTGCTGCGCTATTCTTTGATCTATCAAAGGCTTTCGATTCTGTAGATCACAAATACTGTTACAGAGACTAAGGTTTATAGGCCTTAGTGAAGCGGCTTTAAGTTGGTTTGATAACTATCTTTCAGAACGCACTCAATGCGTGTCTTTCTTTCGGGCCTCATATGGAAAACTATTTTTTACACGATAGAAGAAACCTAATTTTGGCCTAAGCTTCTTCAACAACCTGTCAATAAACACATCAAAATGACACACTTTTAATACACATCTGATACCATTTCAGTGCAGTAAACAACTAAAGTAGTTGAGTATTTGACATGCTTAAACCTGATTCTGTTCAACTTATTCCAGTTGTTTGACATAAACCTACTAAACCAGATCACTTCCATTAGAAACCTGTTCATCACAATCTCTCTAATATTTATATCTCTTACCTGTGAGGATCAGATGTGTCCACAACACTCTTTGAACGGATCAATAAATATTCTGTTGTTTAAAGAGGTTGATCGTTTCAGGCGTCCAATCTGTTGTTGATAATGTTAGTTTCACTTTCTCTAAATCTCTCTCTGAACTAGTGAAATTAGAGCTCCTCCTGTATTCACACATTTACATTTGTCCCTGTATTCAGTGTGTTGGGTTCATGTGTGTCTGTTTGTATTGGGACTGATGATCAGGTCATGAAGAAGAGATATCAGTAGACTTACAAAAGCTTGATTGTTTGGCAATATTGGTTAAGAGTTTCCAGACAAATGCTGCTCAACTTAGACAGTCATCAGTGGAGAAAGTACGGCACGTCAGTAAAAGCTTTTATTTCATTGCTAAATTCTTTAAGTTGTATGCCAGTGAATGCCAGTGTTTTTGCTGGTCTCGTCTCTCACAGATCTTAGTTCAGGGTGGCGTTACGTACAGAGACAGTTCCTTCAGCTGATAACAAGTAACTTAGCAAGTAACAAGCAATTGCAAGTAACAGTAGAATTATGAGACACCTTGTGTCAAAAAGTGATTTATGACCCTTGATTGATTGATTTATTGTTTTATGACAGGATGTGGAGATGGGAGGGGTTTTATGAGCAACAGGTGGTATGTGAACTTTGGCCCCACTGTGTGTTTCCGGAGTTTATGGGGGTGTGTTTGTGTGTGTTTATGAGGGGTAATTTGCTTGGTGTGACAGAGAAATGTAGGAATGTTTTTTCAGGTGGATGTTTGGAATGGGGATGTCTTTTATTATAGTAGAATAATGTAGGCAGAATGATGAAATGAAGAAATCTGCGCCGGATATGATTTTCAGATGGAACGTCATCTTGCATGATGTCTGTGGGAGAGAATAAGAAAAGAGTTTAAAGAAATAGCATTGATGACAGATAAAAAACAACATAATATTTTATTAGACATTTAAAAAGTAAGTTTTAAACTTTAAACACATGATGAATTAATGAGGTGATCTTAAGCGTCTATCTGGATAATATCCCAGAGTCTTCTCCTCTATGAGTATAAGAAAATACAGCACATTGTACTTTAAATAATCATATACATAAAATGAAATAAACTGTTAATTTATTAAACATTTAAAAGTAAGTTTGTCTATCAGGATAAAGTCACAGAGCCTTAACCCTAAGGTGTTTTTGGGGTCCTTGAGATGTTTTGACATGCCCTGACATTTGTGCTTTTTTCAGTTGCTTATAAACATATTAATGGCTGTAATCACACTCTATTTAGCACAAACAGGGCTACCATAATATGTGAGCAACATGTATGTACATGTTTGTATTTTTGAGAGAATATTGTTTATGCATGGTTATTGATAAAACTAAAAACTAAAAACATACTAAATATGTGACCACAATACTTTTGACTAATGGCTGTTGTGGCCTAGAGTTTTTGCTTCAAAATGATCTGAAAATCATCCTGCCTAATCATTCACATGAAACAATACATTGATTTAAATTTTGTAAAAAACTTTTTGTTTGGAAAGGCAATATGCGTGGTGGCGTGAACGGCCCAACCCCTATCATGAATAATTCACACCTTAGAAGACAATGTTTTGCATAATCAGCCTTTCATTCAGGTGTGTCACACAAGAAAGAATGTGAGGAGGAAAAAAAAAGAAAAAGAAAAATTATATACACACTCACTGCCGTTCAAAAGTTTGGGGTCGGTACGATTGTTAATGTTTTTAAAAGAAGTCACTTATGCTTACCAATCCTGTATTTATTTAATTAAAAATACAACAAAAAATCAGTAATATTGTGAAATACTATTACAATTTAAAATAACTGTTTTCGGTTTTAATATATTTTAGAATATAATTTATTCCTGTGATTTTAAAGTTGAATTTTCAGGATCATTACTCCAGTCTTCAGTGTCACATGATCCTTCAGAAATCATTCTAATATGCTGATTTGATGCTCAAGAAACATTTCTCATTATTATCAATGTTGAAAACAGTTATTTACATTTTTATTTCAGGATTCTTTGATGAACAAAGTTCAAAAGAACAGCATTTATCTGAAATAGAATCTTTTCTATTTCTGGCAGCTGCCAGCCTGCCACTGACAGATCACATGACCTGCTACTGGCGGCTCCTGCCAGCCAGATTGAACCCCTTCTCCTAATTTATATGGTTTGTTTATCTGTGTAAGACAGTATTTCACGTTTATTAGATAAAAATTTGTATACTTGGTAATTTAACACCTTATTTCATTTATCAAACTATTATTTACTATTTGATGCTCTATTGATTAACACGTTTAAAGTTTAAAACTTAATGTTATATGTCTTATAAAATTAACACTTTCCATATATTTATATTTTTTCTTAAAACTCAGAGGAATTTCTTTTGACATTTTCTCTACTAGAAAAATGTAAGTCTCTGTGACTATCCTGATAGACGCACAAAGATGGGTCATTATGTTCATCACATGTTTAAAACTTACTTTTAAATGTTTTTTATAAAATTAACACCTTATTTCATTTTATTTTATATACTTTATTTTAGCACAATGCTTTGTATTTTCTTAAACTCATAGAGGAAAAAACTCTGTGACATTTTTATTTAATCAGAAAGATTAAAGATTAAAATTCTGCAATATTATCCAGATAGATGCATACAGTTCTACACATGTTTAAAAATAACTTTTAAATGTTTTATAAAATTAACAGTTCATTTCATTTTATTTATATGATTATTTAAAATACAATGTGCTGTATTTTCTTATACTCATAGAGGAGAAGACTCTGGGATATTATCCAGATAGACGCATAAGATCACATTAAGTTCATCATGTGTTTAAAGTTTAAAACTTACTTTTTAAATGTCTAATAAAATATTATGTTGTTTTTTATCTGTCATCAATGCTATTTCTTTAAACTCTTTTCTTATTCTCTCCCACAGACATCATGCAAGATGACGTTCCATCTGAAAATCATATCCGGCGCAGATTTCTTCATTTCATCATTCTGCCTACATTATTCTACTATAATAAAAGACATCCCCATTCCAAACATCCACCTGAAAAAACATTCCTACATTCCTGTCACACCAAGCAAATTACCCCTCATAAACACACACACAAAACACACCCCCATAAACTCCGGAAACACACAGTGGTGCCAAAGTTAACATACCACCTGTTGCTCATAAAACCCCTCCCACCTGCACATCCTGTCATAAAACAATAAATCAATCAATCAAGGGTCATAAATCACTTTTTGACACAAGGTGTTGTAGCGTATCCGTTGGATGAATCATGATTCTTGTAAGCTGAATCATCGTTGTTAATGAACACATTTTTGCTAAGTTTCCTTAAACTCGCAAACTGTGACTCTGTCTAATAAATAACCAGCGAGCGCTAGGAAGTCTGTTCCTAATCGCTTTCATTGACACTTTTATAGCGAACTGAGTTAGAACCAAGCCTTCCCCCTTTCCGGCAAGAAGGAACTTGTGTACAACAGACACACACACACAGCCGGGGGTCAGGCCTCAAAGAGATTGCTATCTCTTCAGAGCCAGGCCAGGCGGCCAGAAATCTCTCACCAAAACGCACACCCACATTCCGCACCCAAGCACACACACACGTATCCAAGGACTTTCATTAATTTCCTCATATAAGACTTTACCAAGATATATTCAATATGTTTTTATGCTTGCTTGTTTTGCCCACGTCATATTGGGATAACCATGATTTTATCATAGTATTAAATTAACTATGAGGCTTGTAAATATACATTTAGATATATCTTCGTATTTCTAGTATGGGTATATGCCTTATTTCATACCGTTGTGATCCTCGTGACCGAACTGAGTTGGTCACGTACAGGAGAATACAGTTAAATGTATTATTCTATGTGCAACAGCTTTCTGCTTAGGAAATGCATTTTTTTTAACACCTGCCATAAATTACGTGAATGAGATGCGTTGGACAAGACAAAGAAAAGTTTTCCCGCTTACAGAACTCCAAGTCGATTGGCCAGTTCACCCCTGAGGGCGGAAACTCAAACTCTCTTTAAAGTCTTGACCAGCGTTTTCATCACTCTCTTACCTTTTCCTCGCATCACCATGTAACTCCTTCTTGATCCTCCTCCGGGGATCTTTTTCTTTTGTTTGTTTCTTTCTTCAAGTTTTTATTTTCCATTTTCGGATTCTCCTGTGTTCATTTCCACAGACGAGTGAAATGAACTTAGCCTGAATTATTTCTTTGGTAACTTTACGTTCATGGACATTCAAACCTGTGACGAAGCGCGCGCTACTGACCCATCGGCAGACCACGTGACGCCCCCACGGAAAGCCACACACACTCGCCTTCTTTGAAGCAACCACACAAAGGGCTATAAGTGCAAGTATCGTATTTTCATATCGAGATCTGAAAGCGGTTATGGTTGTAATAAATCTGTAAACGCAGCCCCTAACGCATCATTTGTGTTATCTACGTGTATGTTAAAATCTCCAACAATAATTGCTTTATCGACATCTGGGAACGCCCCATCACGTCATGTGAATTTAGCCCGTGGGGGAAAACATTGGCTGCGTCCGAAACCGCATACTTCCCTACTATTTAGTATGGGAAAAAGAGTAGGCGAGCGAAAAAGTATGTACGAATCCAAAAGAGTAGGCGAGAATTACCTGGGTGACGTACTAATTATCGCGAGATTCGGACTTAAGTGCGTTCGAATATGCTTACTTTCCTACTATATAGTAGGCGAAAACAGTACGTGAAGGAAGCAGTACGTTCGAAACATCAGTATTCATTAAAAAGTAGGCGAGAAGTTCCCTGATGGCTTACTGCTTCCGGACAGATTTTCGAGTGCTCAACCGATGGATACTCTTCTATCCCAGGAGGCCACGCGAGAGGATACGTCATTATCAAACATCGTAGAGATCGGCAACGTGGGTGCTTTCAAATGTGAGTAAACACTCACGGTTCGTTGTGTTAAAATTGCATGTGTTGAACTGTTGAATTGTTGAAGGTGTAAAGACGTCACACACTATAGTATAGTTGTGATTTTGCTGTAAAAACACGTTTTACGTATAACGTTAGCTAACAGGGGAGCTTCAGTAAGGACACGTAAGTTACGTCTCTAACGCGAATTTACATAAACTATATACATCTTAAAGACTTTTATTTTAAATGTCTATTTACATCTGACAGGAAAATCTTCAGTAAGTATTGCAGAAGAGCTCATCACAACATGAAATAGACTTCTGATTGATGTATGTGTGCTATTATGTACAAATCTGTAAAGTAACTAAACATAAGTTATCTATTTTATTTGTCCATTACTGTTGATAAATTGAGGAACATTTATGTTGGATAAAACGTTAAAACAACCTCAACATGTAAATGTAGTGTTGTTGAGCTCATAAATCACAGAGGTAATGTGAATCTTGTCTGGATGTTACAAGGACAGATGAACAGATGTGTGTTTATCCGGTGGAGAGATCATGAAGCTGAATGCTGCCATCAAAGGCTTTGAGTGACACTACAGAAATGAATAACAACAACTATTTCAATATTAAGTTGTAGTTTATTTTAATTATTGTAATTTCAAACAGAGCTATTACAGCACTTTTCTGATTCTTGATTTCTGTGCATTTGCTGCAGATCTTTTGTGGTGGAGCAGGACCTGCAAGGAAAGATGATGGCGGCATTTGTAAAAAAAAAAGAAAAAGCGTTTTTGTCTTCTAAATAATACTGAAATCAAATGACATTGTGCGGTTAAAATGACTGCTTTTGTGTTATGTTTGTGCATTTTTGTAGGATCTGAAATGTCAGCAGGCTGGTGTGAGCACTGAGGATGAGGAGTCCAGAGCTGAATCCTGGAGATGGTGCCATGGATGAGACCCTCCATCACTCCACCTACTCTTATTGCCTCAGATTGTGAAGCACAACACATCACGCAACAACCTCAGGCACGAAGGCACGGCTCACCTCTGGCAGTCAGCTGATTCATCAGAATAAAGCCGCAGAATGGGACCCGCTGTGTTGAGACGGCAGAAGGATGTGGTTTAGCGCCTGTAGCCTACATACATGATTGTAGTTTGAATAAAGCTTTGTTTCATGTGTTGAGTTATGCATTTGTTTATTGTGTGATGATGACTTTCATTCATTCTTTTACTAATTTATTCATATTTCTCATTGTTTTCAGTAAATAAAATATAATTATTTAATAAATGCTTTATTTAATTGTTTGAATGAAAATGTACATATGTTCACTATATACACATCTAGAGTGTATTCAACCATAGCAATGTCGTATGACATTACATTTTGTTTGTTTTATTGAATTATATTTTCAGTCAAAATTAATATAATTAAGTATTGGTCAGCATTTATCGTTGTTATTATTGTATGTTTTGGGGGTGGGATAGTAATGCAATTAATTCTGGGGTAATATTAATTTTTTATATTAATGATACTTACATTTTTCAAGTATAAAATCAACAGTTTTCTCTAAAGGTGAATCTTCACACAGCTGCCCTTTGTGCAGACATTACAAACGCTGAGGAAACCCGTTCTAGGTAGGGCTGTCAAATTACTGATGTTATAACTTGTGAGGGATATAGGCTATATATCATGGGTTTGCATACATAAGATTTTATACACAGGAAAAAAGAACCTACAGGGTTGAATATCTTAAAATATATTTTCTTAAATAATTATAATACATTTAAAAAATGCATTTTTTTGTAATTTATAGGCCTAGGGATGAAACGAGAGTTAAATTCAACAAGAAAAAGAGCAAAACAAAGCAGTAGCTAAACACTTTTGCTTGTGGACGAAAATGTTTGGATATAAAATAAAGAAATTAATAACATATTCAAGAGATGACAATTTTGGGATTTCCTAATAAAAATAAATAATATCATTAAGTATAAAACGGTGGGTCACATTAGTAGGGTTAAATATAAGAACTTAATCAACCCTAAATGTATTTACAAAATAAATGGGCAGCAGTTTCTTCAAAAGGACCACAAAATGAGCAAGTTTAATCAATATCAAGATATTTACAGATAGATGAATTAAACGTGTCGTTCAAATCTTTTAAGTTGTTGCGCGTTTGATAACGCCTCGTAGGTCACATGATAACATCAACCTGGCAGATGTCCGGTTCGCATTCATACTCAACGAGATCTGGCTATAAAGTACCTACTCTTTTAGCTCTCATTGAGTAAATAGGCTACTCATTGAAATTAAGTACCTACTCATTAGCCGCGTTTCCACTGTCGGGCCAGGGCCGGGCCAGGGCTAACAGCGAGCACTGCCAGAACCCTGCAAAATGACCTCCAGCAGGCCACAAATGTGCATGTGTCTGCTCAAACGGTCAGAAACGGACTCCATGAGGGTGGTATAAAGGCCCGACGTCCACAGGTGGGGGTTGTGCTTACAGCCCAACACCGTGCAGGACGTTTAGCATTTGCCAAAGAACACCAAGATTGGCAAATTCGCCACTGGCGCCCTGTGCTCTTCACAGATGAAAGCAGGTTCACACTGAGCACTCCATGGCATCTCCAGACTGACACGTCTGTCACGTGTGCTCAGTGTGCTCCTCCTTGCACAAAGGCGGAGGTAGCGGTCCTGCTGCTGGGTTGTTGCCCTCCTACGGCCTCCTCCACGTCTCCTGATGTACTGGCCTGTCTCCTGGTAGCACCTCCATGCTCTGGACACTACGCTGACAGACACGGCAAACCTTCTTGCCACAGCTCGCATTGATGTGCCATCCTGGATGAGCTGCACTACCCGAGCCACTTGTGTGGGTTGTTGACTCCGCCTCATGCTACCACTAGAGTGAAAGCACCGCCAGCATTCAAAAGTGACCAAAACATCAGCCAGGAAGCATAGGAACTGAGAAGTGGTCTGTGGTCACCACCTGTAGAACCACTCCTTTATTAGGGGTGTCTTGCTAATTGCCTATAATTTCCACTGGTTGTCTATTCCATTTGCACAACAGCATGTGGAATTGATTGTCAATCAGTGTTGCTTCCTAAGTGGACAGTTTGATTTCACAGAAGTGTGATTGACTTGGAGTTACATTGTGTTGTTTTAGTGTTCCCTTTATTTTTTTGAGCAGTGTATATTAACTCATTGGCCGTGACTGCAATAGTGTCCCGACTTGTCTCGCGAGTCGCCATTAACAGAGGGACGGTGACCCAGCACACCGTCCATCAAGTCGAACCATGGAAAGTTTCTTCTCTGAGCTCCGCTTTGTCCATTGTGCGTTTTAATCGCCTTGTACAATACTGCGCCCACAACTTTTTTATTTTTTCCCGAACTTGAAGCGTTGCTCGCTGAATGGTTAGCTTCGAAAATTCAGCAACGATGTATTTTATAACGTCCTTGTTTCTTCACACGCCGTCAAATTGACGTTGTACCCTTTCTTCTGCCCAAATGCTCAGAAGAGCTTTGGTATCTTCGACAGACCAGTACAGGCGATTCTCCATTTCGAGCAGCGATTATTTTGCGCGAGTTATAAAAAGTGAAATGTGCATCTTGCCGGCTTTGCCGCAGACCATAACTTTCCCTAACACCGATAAACTCCGCCTTTTACCTTGCCCACGCCTCTAGCCCGAGCTGGCCCGCTTTGGCCCAAAGTATTCGATGGCCCAGAAATGCTGGCCGTTGGCCCTGAGTAAGCCCCAATCAAGCCCCGGAAGTGACAGTGGAAACGCGACCGGCCCTGGCACGCACTAGCACGGCTCGGCCCTAGCCCGGCAGTGGAAACGCGGCTATTGAGTATGCGGTTTCGGACGCAGCCATTGCCTTGGCGCTCATTGAAATACAAGCGACAATCATAACGAAGAGGTGCGGTGTCGTTTTCTGTACCGCCATTAAACAAACAAATTATGAATTGAAGTTCTACATCCTTCCTAATAAACACAGAACTGGAAAGGAGGACAAAATGGCTACAAGCAATAAATAGTAGTGTAATACTTCTGTGATGTTCTGTAATACCTCTAGTATGTTCCTAAATACTATAGTATTCCTTTAGGATTAATATAATATTTTGTCCTAAAATACTACAAGATTCCTATAGTTGTTTTTCATAAGGGATGTCTCATGCACATTAGCGTTATCAGCTGAATGCTCGCTTGATAGGCCAATCGCTATACACTCAATACACACTGCAGTCTGTGAGTTAGGGATCAGTTAGGCGCAGTCTCTCGGCAACTTCATAGGCCTACTAATGATCACTGTTTTACAAAAGGATTAATAGTTTGGAGTGAAGCATACGCACAATTGTTAAGTGACAAGGTTTTATGGAGTTATAGTATGCAACATATACGAAAGTTGATTGAGTTATAGGCTAATGTTACCGCTACAGCTACCGCGATGTCTTACCTGGAGATTCAACCAGACAAAATATGTCTGGAAACGACACCTCCGGCCATTTGGTCGGGTCATTGATCCAGTTTTGAATTAAATAAGGGCAATCATAATGTATTGCAGTTAATTTTGCAATGTACCGTTCCCGGTCGGCAGCCATCAATGACATGAAATACGACATTTTGTCATTCAAATACACACGACGTTTGCGGTGTTTTCCCCCACACTGACCACACCCCCCAACTATGACTAGATGCCGACTGTATATTGTATTTTGTAGAACGAGGTTTCATGGCCAAGAAAAGCGGCCTTTCTTTAAGTCTATAAATCGGATAACTCCTTTTTAATTTGATAAAGATCATACGGTCAGTTCGCTGGACGAACAAACCATTCGATACAAAATTAAATTCCATTAGGGGTTGTCCTGAGAATCGATCTATTTTAGACAATTGACATATTAATATTTAATTATAATTCGTTGTGATTGAGTATTGATATAAAATTGATCTAATTTTGCCTCCATGTAGGCCTATGGATAATTGATTATAATTCGTTGTATTGAATTGTCCATACAGGCACGTTGGCAAAATATTCCTGTTAAGGGTGATTTTTATAAACCGTAGTTGTTTCACTGAACTCATAGCCTGTATAATCAGTTATTGATTGTGAAATATTAATTATTGATTATACATTCCCCCATTTGAGCGCTGGAACGCTACAGTGTCTCATAATTCTACTAGTAACAGTTTATTTAGTCCGGCAGCACAAACACAACACTCGTTACGCCACAGTTTGCAGGCGGCGACCTGAACAATATACAATCCAAGCCGTAGGCAGTGACAGGAATAAACACAACGTGAAACTCAGACCGATGGCTGGTGAAGAGAACTTACGGCGATCTCCGTAGGCTACTGCAAGGAAACACAGACGAGGAAGAGGAAAAAAAACTCCGCTAGACATCTGACACAGGACTAGGTGAGAGAACAAACAAGAGTGACAAACTGACGACGTGCAACAGACATTAGTTAAGGACTCCACAATAATCACAGAAACAGACAGGGTATAAATAGAAAGGTACAAACAATGTGAGTGGGAACAGCTGAGTGCAATGATCAGTAACGAGTTCAGACAAGGGCCCTGCTGAAAAAAACAAATGCAGTTCATGATGAGGTGGTGACGATAAGGGAAGAGACCTCTAGTGGAAACCCAGGGAACACAAACCACTGTGAGTAGGCCTTATGTGCAGATGTCAAATATTCAAATTGATATAAAATACAGTAGTCTTTTAGTGACATAGGAAGAATGGAACAATTTGTGAGACAATTAACTTTTATTTAGCTTATTGTCATGTAAAACATTTTTTTTTAATCCAAATTGAGCTTGTGCAGTGAGAGTGTCATTACTCTAGTTTGTTTCTGGTTGGAGAAAAATTACATGTTGCAACCATCCCCTGTTGCTGTCCCCGGTCACGCCTACTCATCCTGATGTTGTTCCAAACCCAAATGACGACTTCTATGGAATATAAAAAAGAAGATATTACGCAGAAAGTCCATGCTGCTCTTTTCCATTTAATGAAAATGAATGGAGACTGGGACTGTCAAGCTCTAAAAGTGACACACAAAAAAATAATAAATCACAAAATATGACTTCAGATAACTTAAACATATAATATATAAGTTGTATAAACCATTTCTGTTGCTTTTTCAGTCATTTAAGGAGCTCAACAGCCCCAGTCCCCATTCACTTTCATTATGTCTATAAGAACTTCTTTTGTTACACAGAAGTAAGCAAGCAATATAAGTTTGGAACAACATTGAGTAAATCATGTTTAGCAGAACAACAGAAAAGACACTGTAATTTTAGGACATTATCTGTTAAGTTTAAAGACATTTCTATTAACCATAAATCACAACACAATGCATAATTCAAAATAAGGGGAAAAACACCTGTGAAACATCAATACGGAAAATTCCTTCATTAACACATTGTGCAATATTTACAGACTTTTCATAGAGTGTGTCCTCATCAATGTTTATAAACAATTTAAATGATGTTCATTTGAAATGATGATTATGTTGTTTTAGAGATTTTAGAAACGGCTGCTCAAAATGAAACTCCTCTCAATCTTTTTGTCAGGTTTTGGAGAAGGGAAGTCGTTTGAGGATCATCAGTGGCATCAGTCGTGTCCAGGGGCGGAGCCAGATGATGTAAACATTCGGGGCTTAGCCCAAACCTAGGGGGGTCCAGGGGCATACTCCCCCGGGGAGATTTTTTTTTTTTTTTTCATTTACGTCAGCTAAATGTGCTATTTTTCAGGCTGTTTGAGATTATAGAATGCCTAAGAATCCATACACTATCTGGGAAAATTATGATAGTTAGGCCTACTCAGTAAAAAAAAAAAAAAAAAAAAAATCACCCAGTAGAGCCTACAACCTATTTTGTATTTAATTGTTCTCCAGCTGTAGTGAATCCAAAACACCAAAACATGACTCATTTTCACCCCTCCTAACTAAAAAGAGGCAACCATTATCTGACTATTTTTAAGTTGGCCTACATAGGTAAAACACAGTGGTATCTGGTGGCGTGTAAAACTTATAACAGCCCTTTTAGACTGGGGCCAAAACGCCACCATAACTCGCTGATAATAATTTAAGTCTCGTGTGCAATAAAAGTTCCAAAGACCTGTGTCTTATTATTAAATATGAATAATTTTTGTTCAGAATTGCTGCATTAAATATAGATGATATTGTGTAATATGTTACAGTAAAATAATGATGCGTTATCCAAAAAGCTTACATATAAAATTGTGGACAGTGATATTCATTTAATTAGCAATACTCTGCTGCTACTCTTTATTCATTATTACTGTTCACCATAACAATTCCTTTAATTATGTAAATACTAATACGTTTATTACATTGCATCTCAAAAATGTTGAATATTGTGGAAAAGGTCATTGTGCTGCACCACCAGAACAAAACTGACAGATTAAATTCTCAGGAAACCTTTGCAGACTGTGTTTTGAGTTGATTAGTTGATTAGAGATTTTGTCATGTCGTATAAAAAATTCTTTGTTCTTAAATTCTAATACATTTTTAGATAGGCATACAGGAGTTTTGATTTCCATGAGCTGTAAGCCCTTATCATCAAGATTAAATCAATAAAAGGCTTAAAATATTTTACTTTTTATGTAATGAATGTAGAATATATTAAAGATTTACTTTTTAAATTAAAGTATGGGGGGGTTACTGTTAGTGTTCCGTATAAAAAACTTTATAATGTCCATAATAACTTCAGCCGGTTAGCCAGTAAGCTTGCTACGACGCCGGTGAGACATACAATAGCCCGCAGCGCCAGCCTCTGATGACAACGGCGACGAAGAAGACTCGGAGCCTGCAGCGACAGTCCCCCACCCAGAGTCCCGCATTCTCAGACCCCTCGTTTTTCAAGACAGCGCCTCCTTTCAAATTGGATCGGATAAACATTTGAAGAACGATCTCGGTTACTTCACTGTAACCTTGTTCCCTGAGAAAGCGGAACGAGATGCTGCGCTGCTCAGCGCATTGGGAACGTCTTTAATCGTGACCAGCTGTGAATATTGTGTGTAACACGTCGATAGAATTGACCCGGAGGTAATATAGCCTCGGTCGATGACGTCATCGGCGCGCACCCGCAACACGAGGCTATAAATATATGAGCCGCAGGTGCATCGTCAGGATATTTTGTCTGAAGAGCAGTCCTGGGACATCTTCAGCACGGCAAAGTAGCGCAGCATCTCGTTCCGCTTTCTCAAGGAACAAGGTTACAGTGAAGTAACCGAGATCGTTCCCTTTCGAAAGCTACAATCGATGCTGCGCTGCTCAGCGCATTGGGAACGAGAATACCCACGCCGCCGTGCTTGAACATGTCTGGACCCCAACGGTTGTGCATGTGCTCACAAGAACGCAAGAAGGCCTCAGACACTAGCCTGTGATGTTGACTCAAGGACATGAGAGCCCGGAGTGGCATGAACATCCAAACTATAAAACCTTATGAATGTGTGCGGAGAGGACCAACCTGCCGCATCACAAATCTGTTGTAAGGGGGGCACCCCTCGCCAAAGCACTAGAAGAAGCGACCCCCCTGGTAGAGTGAGCTCTGAGACCTATAGGCGAAGCTTGACCGCGCGCCTCATAAGCCAAAGCAATTGCATCCCTGACCCAATGAGACATGGTCTGCTTGGTGGCAGCTCCTCCTCTGTTACTACCACCATAACAGACGAATAATTGCTCTGACTTACGCCACTGGCTAGTGCAGTGGATGTAAGCCTGAAGAGCACGGACTGGACACAGTCTATGAGATTTCTCTTGCTCCGGCGTTGTAAATGGTGGAGGACAGAAGGCTTCTAGAATGACCGGATGAATAGACGAAAATGGAACCTTAGGCAGGTAATCAGGATGAGGATGCAAAATCACTTTCACCATTCCTGGGGCAAAGTCTAAGCAGGATGGAGAGATATACAGAGCCTGCATATCCCCAATTCTCTTCAAGGAAGTTATTGCCATTAGAAAAACCATTTTTAGAGTCAGAAGTTTATCAGACGCTGACTCTATAGGTTCAAAGGGGGTTTCAACCAGACCCTCGAGGACTATAGCTAAATCCCACGAAGGGATCTTGGTTTTTACTGGAGGCCTCAGTCGCCTGGCCCCACGAAGGAAGCGAGAGAGCAGAGGATGTCTCCCGAGCGGCGCCCCGTCAACTAAGGCGTGGCAAGCCGAAAGAGCGGCCACATAAACCTTAAGAGTAGCAGGGCATGTGCCTGTTGATAATTTCTCTTGCATGAAGTCCAGAACTGAAGCAACCTGGCAGTTGACTGGATCTACATTGTGTACAACACACCACCTTTCAAAAACACCCCATTTACTGGCATAACTTTGTCTAGTGGAGGAAGCCCTAGCACTCAGAATAGTCTCAATAACAGCAGGCGAAAGCCCAGTGTCCCTCAGTTGGTTCCCATCAGGGGCCAAACATGAAGATTCCACAGGTCGGGCCTGGGATGGAATATCGTGCCCTCCGCCTGAGACAGAAGGTCCCTCCTCTCCGGAATCGCCCAAGGCGAGCCGTCGAGGAGAGATATTATCTCCGAGAACCACACTCTGTTCGGCCAACGTGGCGCTATCAGCAAGAGGCAAGACCCTTGTTGGCGAACTCTGGCTAGAACTCCCGGGAGCAAAGAAACTGGAGGAAACGCATACAGGCGCATCTTGGGCCATGAGTGCGCCATCGCATCCAGACCCAATGGAGCTGGGTGACTCAGAGAGAAGTAGAGGGGACATTGCGCTGTCTGCTGGGAGGCGAAGAGGTCCACCTCTGCTTTGTAAAATTTGGTCCAAATCTGTTTCACTACTTCCGGGTGGAGTTTCCATTCCCCTGTCGGTAGTGTCTGTCTGGACAGAAAATCTGCTCCCACATTCAAATGCCCTGGAATGTATACTGCCCTGAGTGACAGGAACTTGTCCTGGGCCCAGAGAAAAATCTGCCTCGCTATTCTGTTCAGATTGCGTGAGCGCAGACCCCCCTGGTGATTTATATAAGAGACTGCTGCTGTGTTGTCCACCCGCACTAGGACATGACAGCCCCTCAATTGATGGAGAAAATATTTCAGAGCCAGAAATACGGCCATCAACTCGAGGCAATTGATGTGCCAATCGAGCTGATGACCTTCCCATTCCCCTTGAGCTGGACGGCCATCTAAGACCGCTCCCCAGCCCATCAGGGAGGCGTCCGTCGTTAGCAGTCTGCGACGACACGGCGCCCCTAGAGTGGGACCCAAGGCAAGGAACCGGGGTCTGACCCACAGAGATAGTGTACGAAGCCCGCGGCGCGTCACTTTTATGTGCCTTTGAGGATTGGCTCTTGGATGAAATCCTCTGGCTTTTAGCCACAACTGAAATGGTCTCATGTGCAACAGCCCCAGAGGAATCACCGTGGATGCTGACGCCATGAAACCCAACATTTTTTGGTACTGACGAACAGTGAGTTCTTGGCCTAGCCTGACTTTGCTCATGGTCTGCCGAATGGTCTCGATTCGAGCGGGAGACATTTGTGCCCGCATCGTGACCGAATCCCAAACAATCCCGAGATAAGTCGTTCTCTGGGCAGGAGAAAGAACACTTTTCTTGGTGTTGAGTCTCAACCCTAGAGCAACTAGATGAGCTAACACGATGTCTCTGTGTTGGAGCGCCATCTCTCGCGATTGTGCTAGTATCAACCAATCGTCGATGTAATTCAAAATGCGAATGCCCTGGAGTCGTAACGGAGCCAGTGCTGCATCCATGCATTTCGTGTATGTGCGGGGTGACAAGGCCAGGCCGAATGGAAGAACCCGAAACTGGTACGCTTCGCCCCCGAAAGCGAACCTCAGGAATTTCCTGTGTTGTGGCAATATTTCTATGTGAAAATAAGCGTCCTTCAAATCGATCGTGACGAACCAATCGTGATGTTGAATTTGCGTCACGACCGTCTTGACGGTTAACATCCTGAACTTGAGCGCTTTGACTGTACGGTTTAAGCCTCGAAGATCTAAGATTGGACGCACCCCCCCATCCTTTTTGGGAACCAGGAAGTATCTGCTGTAATAGCCTGACTCTCTCTCTGGAAGAGGAACATGGTCTATGGCCTCTTTGCTCAGAAGGGTTTGTAGCTCTTGCGACAGTACATGCATCAGCTCCGGTTTCACGGAAGTGAAGACCACGCCGTTGAAACGTGGAGGACGACGAATAAATTGGATTCTGTATCCTATCTGTACTGTGCTTAATACCCATGCAGAAATGCCTGGCAGAAGTTTCCACGCTGCCAGACTTTCTGAGAGTGGTATCAATTTTAATACTTCCTTTTGAGGGGATGTTGGATGTTCCGTGTCCTGAATGACGGCAGGAAACAACGGAACATCCAACATTTCGCTGGAAACCGCTGCCCCCCGAAGCACGAGAGGTGGCGGGGATGGAGAGGTTTTGAGAGGGTAACGGGAAGGGGCGAAAAGATCTTGTATGCGCCCCATCCCGTGGGGGGCTACCCCCACCAGATTGGGCGCCAGACCATCAGGACTTCTTCTTTCTGTTAATGATAGTCCTGAGGTCTGGCTTGGGAGGTTGCTGAGCACGGCGAACCTGTCCCCAATCCCTGCGAGGGGGAGCACGGTCCGCTACACTCTGCTTCTTTACCTCCCTAGGTTTTGAAGGACCGAGGCGGGGCTGGGTGGCAGACGGCCCCTCCCCTTGAGTGCGGCGAGGAAGAAACTGAACAAACGCTTCCTCGTGTTTCTTAACTTCCTTAAAGCGGGTGACAACGGTATTCACTGAGTCACCAAACAGCCCAGATGGAGAAATAGGAGAGTCAATCAGAAACAAACGATCTTTTTCCTTAATCCCTGTCAGATTAAGCCACAGATGCCTCTCCGTGCTGACTAAAGCAGACATTGAACGGCCGATGGCACGGGCCGTCTGCTTGGTCGCACGGAGAGACAGATCTGTGGCACGACGAAGCTCGGAGAATGACTCTTCGTCGATCGTACTGCCCGCACTCAAATCCTTCAACAGGTCAGCCTGGTATGCCTGTAACACTGCCATAGTGTGCAGCGCAGCACCAGCCTGACCTGCAGCTTGATAAGCTTTCCCCACTAAAGATGATGTTATACGACAGGGTTTAGTGGGGAGGGTAGGTCTCTTTATCGAAGATGCCGAGTCGGGAGAGAGATAGCTCACGAGCGTCTCTTCAACCTGAGGCATCTCCGTATACCCCCGCGCCTTTGCACCCACGATAGTCGAAAAAGTCGACGTCGAGGGCACAAACACGCGAGAAGTATATGGTTTACTCCATGACTTAGATAGTTCGTCATGGAGGTCCTCGAAAAAGGGAAGAGACTGATGTTTTGGTCCCTCCCCTCTGCCACCGGACAGAAACCTATCCCCTAATTTAGACTGCTTGGGGGTCTCTTGTTCGCGTGGCCAGTCAAGCTGTAATCTGGCCACCGCGCGAGTAACTACCTCGAGCAATTCCTCGACAGATTTCTTTTCACGAGAGGAATGCTCAGAGGCTGGTTGCTCGCGGTCCGAAGACCCAAGAGATACATCATCCCCCTCGTGAGTCGAAGAAGCACCGGAGCGCGCTTCGAGATCACGAGAAGGGATGCGTGGATCTGGTGACGCAGCAAGCGAAAGGGACGGACCCGTCTCTTGCTCGTCATGCAGATCCATACGAGAGCCCCACGATGATAATGCGGGTGCGGTCTGGAAATAGTTCAGACGGGAGCGAAGCATCTTAACTGTGAGCTGGTCACAATGCTCGCACCCGCCCTTCTCTATAGCCAGAACCTCGTGCTCTTCCCCCAAACAAACAAAACAGTAATCGTGTGTATCCAGCTCAGACATGGGACGGGAGCATGGAGGAACACAACGCTTACTATTTTGTTGGCTCATTTCTCCTCTTTTTTTACTTTCAAAAACTCTTTGATGTAGCGTGAGAGAAAAAGATTTGAGAAATGAGAAATTTTCTGCACACTGCCTGACAAAACTAACTCCTAACAAAGATCTGAGAACAGATGAGAGATAGAGAGAGTGTTTGCGTTCACACATGCACAGAATGGTCTGAAGACAAAAGACCTGACGATGCACCTGCGGCTCATCTATTTATAGCCTCGTGTTGCGGGTGCGCGCCGATGACGTCATCGACCGAGGCTATATTACCTCCGGGTCAATTCTATCGACGTGTTACACACAATATTCACAGCTGGTCACGATTAAAGACGTTCCCAATGCGCTGAGCAGCGCAGCATCGATTGTAGCTTTCGAAAGGGAACTTAGGCCAAAACGTGAGTATCGTCAATTTTATTTAGCGAATCATACTCATTCGATTTCTTTTTTAATCAAACTACTTTAAGCTCATTAATACACCAACATATGAGTAGTCCATTTAATATTTGTAAAGATAATTTGTAACAAAATTTGAGCCTTTATTCTATGTTTTTTCATCTTTTTTCCCCGAAAATATTTTGATAGCTAACGTTAGCCTTTAACCTATAGACTTTTTGTAGACAAGCCATTGTAAAAATTTTTATTAAAATTAGTTGACATTAAAGTAGACCAATTAAATACATTAAGTGTGTTAATATCAAAGAATGACATCATTAATTATTTAATCAGATTTACCGTTTGACCTTTTTTTTAATTACCGGACCTTTTCTCCTAAAACTATAAATTGAATTAATTAGTGCTGGAGTAAATATTTTACTTTATATAATTTATGTAGACTA